>VDFB02047397.1:96897931-96976094 GCA_007258455.2 Sequoia sempervirens | reverse complement strand
TCTGCCTTAGGCCATGGCGACAGCGCCCGAGGCCAAGGCGGCGGTGCCCTAGAGCGAGGCGGCTACACCCCTATCCTGCCAGCCTTTGACTCCCGAAAATTCTCATTTTTACCATCTTTTTCAAAAAAATAATCTTGACCCATTTTCTAATTTCCCCCCGCTATCAAAACCCATGTGTTGAAATTTTAAAGATTTATCAAAAAACATATTTTTGAAGGTTTTGATTTTTACACTGAAACTTCTAGAGGCCATAACTTTTGACTCGGGTGTCCGTTTGAATTGAATTTTGATGGGTGGTTGCATTATGAGATAACAAGTGGATTCCCAACGGGTTTTAGTGAAGGCTGTTGGAACCCATTTTGCCACGTTTTTGGGGCCTCATACTTTCATCTAGGCCCTCAAAATCCCAATTTAGTGTTATTTTCCAACATTTTAAAAAATTGTTTTCACTCATAACTCGAAATGCATATCTCGAATTTGGGATGTTAGTTGGCAATTCATCCTATCTCAATATTGGGTATTTCTTAGAAAAAAATTGGACTCTCGAAAGTATATTCGTGAAGTTTCCTAAAATGGCAAAATTTGATAATTTTTGAAAATTGCCAAATCGAAAAAAATTTGATTGTCAACACCTTACGTCCTTTAAACCCCATAACTCGATGTAGAATCAATCCAATCATATCCTTCAATCATTCTAGTCTTCAATCCAATCCTCATCTGAGCTTTAATTTAATCCCAATCTGAGCTTTAGTCCATCTGGAGTCCAAATGTTTGGATATCGAACCAAATCTTAAGATCCTTCTCTACATCTCACATATCAATCTTCTCCTCATCTGTTCAATCTCGCACAAATCACCTAATCAAATCCTTGGTCTTGTCCCCAGTCTTGTTACCAGCCTTGACCCATCATCATCATCATCATCCATTAGTATCCTTCCCTATCCCTTTGGTGTTGTTTTGGGATGTATCCTTCCCTCATCAACAATATTTTCATCATCATCATTGGGAGGTATTCTTCCCTATCCTTTAGTGGTGTTTTGGGATGTATCATTCCCTCATCAATACCACTCAGTGGGATGTATCCTTCCCTATCCTCGTGTTGTTTCAGGATCCTTCATTCCCTTCTTGACAACACTCCATCCATCATCAACCTATTTTGGCTTGTACCTTGACTGGGGCAACATCACCTTTTGTCCTAAAATCTATTTGTGCTTCATCCATCTCTTATCGCTTCTCCTTCTCTCTTGTCCATCACTTCGCATCATCTCCCTCATCTCATCTATTTCGAGAGCACACACGTGTTCTCTTCAACCCGCATGTCCTCTCGAGGGGGCATCCTCAATCCCTAATCTTCATCTTCACCCTCATCATCTTTTTTCCAATCAATTATTTGATGACTGGGGTATCTTTCCCAATCTAACCATCTTCTTCTAGGTTCTATATTTTAAGATTCTTTGAAATGATGCTATTTCATAGCACCATCCCAAAGAGGGGCAAAATGTAGACACCTAAATTTGGACATTTAATTTATCCAAATTTATCACTTTTCATCTAAACATCCTCTTATCCAAGTTAATTAATTAATATTACTATTATTTAATTAATACCCTTAATTCTGCCAAATCCCTAAGATATTTAATTAATACTTTACCCTCTTTTAATCCTCCTTTCATCAAATAAACTAAATAAATAATATATTTATTTAATTCTTCACATGTCATTTTCATCTAATTCTAATCCATCTCCTAATTTCTTCATTAGGGATGTGCACATGCCTAATCCTTGATTAGGATGTGTCACATCCTCCAACTTTTGCAAGTTGGTTTCTAATCATCATTTGTCTTCTAATTACTGATTAATTAAGCCTAATCAGTAGCTTGGTCAACTCTCCCCATCCCAAGAAATTTTTAATTCTTTTTTATTCCTCCTAGAATCCCCTTTTCCCATGCATCTTCTAGAATCTTTGACTTGTAACATCAAGTCACATGTGACAAACTCCCACCTTTTGGGAACATTGTCTTATCCACTAGATTCTTCCAATCATTGTGAATTTAAAATTCACTTTTATTCACCCAAGATTTTTCCCATCTCCCAATGTACTTGCAAGGTACTTGTACTTCCTCCACATCATGTACTTCTCTTCCACCTCACTTACACCTCATCTCCCCTTAGCCACTTCACCATCCACATGTCAAAATGTGAGGACTTGTGAGTTCTCAACTCACCATAGTCCTTCATCTTGACCTTGTTGGATGAATCTCAACCGTTGAATTCTCTAGGGAATTCAAATTCTTCTATAAATACCCCCTCCTCAAGGGCATTTTAAAACACTTTCATTTTGAGCAACCTTATGCTACCAATTTGCATTCTCAAGCATTTGCTATCATTGAGCCATCCATTTAGTCACTTTGCACCTAGTAACATCAAAAGCCATCTAAGGAGCATACAAATTCATCTAAATCAAGGGCCAACCAAGGAGTCTTCAACAACAAGGAAGGTATAATCGATTTGCATTTTTATCTCATCTATTTTCCTTGTTTTGTCACTCTTTAGGCTAATCATTGAAATGTTCTTAGTGTTTTTCCACTTGCATTTTTAGTTATTTTGCACATTAGAATGGGGTAAAATTCCAAGGTACACAGTTCCAACACTTACAAAATCTTTGTTAATTGAATATTTAGAAAAATAATATTTATAATTAAGTTTTTTGAGAGGATAAAATTTAGAATTTTTATTAAAATATTTTAATAAAATACTCTTTATAATATTCTTTAATTATATCTGGAATAGCTTGTTCATATTCTAATATGTTGATCTTTTGACGCAACACAAACATATTTCAACACCTACAAAATCTCTTTAGTTGAATATTTAGAAAAATAATATTTATAATTAAATTTTTTGAGAGGATAAAATTTAGAATTTTTATTAAAATATTTCAATAAAATACTCTTTATAATTCTAATTCTATAATTAAATATCTGGAATTTTTTCGCAGCTTGTCATATTCGTATTTGATGTCATCTGGGGCAGGATTCCCACCTCATCATTTGTTGAATTGGTTGTGAGAAATTTAGAGTTCAAAAAAGTTCAAATAAATTGAAATGATTCAATGTCTGTTCGAGCTACTGCTTCTCCCTGTGCCCATCTTCGGTAAAAGAAAACTGGCCAATGGTAAAAACAGAGCACGATTACCCTCTCATTTCTGCTCAATACACCATCTCAATAACAATATTCAACCACGCATTGCTCAGTGAATTTCAAAGATCTCCTACACGGGCACGCATCTAAAATACAGAAGATAAAGTAACAGTGGATATACGATTCTACAGAACTTAAATCCATATATAACAATTATTTTCAAGTACCATCGGCAAAATCAAGATTTTCAAAACAATAATGCCTGATGTTCTGGACCACGAAAAGATCCATTTATTTTCTAAAGGGCTAAACGATGCAATCAAATAATCTTCCTATTAAAATATGTGCTAAAAAGAGTTGAACAGGAGCATTCTTCTTGGCCATGAAGACAAGATGGCCATGAACAAAATCCAGTCATTGTTATTCATTCACAACACAACTGAGAAGCTTTGTAGTAATCCTTGTGCTTCGCGCCTCAGTGGAAAAGGCAGGCCATAAAAGCAATGAAGGATCCCACGAGGCCAGCCGCTAGAGACGGCGTCATCGCCATGGAAGCGGCGCCTGTAACAGTTACTGGACTGGGCGCCTCTGCTTCCTGTGCACTCACCATCATTATCATCATCATTATCATCACAACTAATATTGCCATGAATCTCAGCTTCTGTGCTGCTCCTGCCATTTGAAGAGAGGATATTTCACAGATAAAAAATTTGTCACAAGTGGAATACCTGCAGCTTTGTGATCTCTCAACACCGTATTGAAATGTAGAGGGAGATTGTGAAGAGACGAATTATCGGTGTAAAAGATTGGCAGTGGAGAGGGATATTTATGGTACAGCAGCCCCGCTTTGGAAAAAATATGTGCATCAAATCTTGGGCGTCTGTAAATTGCAAATAATTTCCTAAGCAGCGAAAGAGTCTAACATGTGTGTTGGAGAAAAGTCGTATGTGAATAAGGAGTCAGAAGTTGTAATAAAGACGTACACCAAAGAAATTGATAAATGTTACGTATTACAATTGGTAAAGAGGATTTTGTTAAATTCCAAATTGGACTTTAGACTCGTTCCACGTAAAAATGCGTGAGTGGGTGGGCAGATTTTCATCTAAGCATTAGAATCGGACCAGAACTTAAATTTGACGGTCGACCTTGCCTGTCAACAAATATTTTAATGACGGTTATCTATTCAAAGGTGCCCTTAAAACATTATGATATACCTTAGTGTAAGTAAAATTATATATAAATCATATATATATCATTATAATTCTATATAAATTTTGACAATCTATCCAAAATCTCTCCTTTCATCTGATACAATCTTCTTAAAATTTTGATTGTATTTTACGGCAAAATTCTTTAAATACGGTCATACAACCATCAAATTTAAGCCTTCAATCGGACGACGGCCCCAAACCAATAATAATAATTAAAAATATATAGTTGGAGTATTTATTATGCTGAAGGCGTTTTCTTTATTAGAGGCAGATAGTTCTATTTTTTAATCAATGGTTTATATTGCTTGGTAAGGATGTAAGGTGAGGGAATTTATTTTAGGACATGTGGATTTCAATTTGATTTTTGTGTCTCTTCATATTATACAATTTTTTCTTGGTTAAACATGATTTCACATAATATTTTGTACATTATTTTCAACAATAGCAATATGTTTGTGTCGTACACAACTGTGTGTACATGAGAGTGGTGGTGAAGATGTGTATTGTATTACTTTACATATGTTTCATAGGTCAAAATATATTTAATAGTTTTTTTAATGAGGTCATGTTGTCCATAATGCATCACAAGAAAGATCATTATGTTTTATAGAGTACACAACTAAAGTTCCATCGACTGGTCAATGTTGCATAGATAAGGACCTATTTACTCCAAAGATTTGGTCATTGGTTGTTTTTCATGTGCCATAATAAGTGGAAGACGTGTAGTTATATGGCGGGTTCATCAAATGTGTCATGTGTATTTGAGTATAAGTATAACCACTTATATTTGAGTATAAGTATAATCACTTATACTCAAATATTATCCTATGAGCTTACACATTCCTAGTGTTCAGTGCTACCATGCCTTCATGTATGTAACAACCTAGGATTGACCCATGATATCGTACTAACATTCCACTTATTAGGTGGACATTAAAGCATAATTGAAAGTGGATTTTTGTAAGATGTAGTATTTGAATGATTTCATTTAAGTGTAATTAATTTTCCTACAAATTCCTTTATGCATAATTTAGGTTTCATACCAAGTCACCCCTTTCTTCATTATTAATTTGAATTTCACATGTTAGTGGATGGTGTGTTATTTTTTTAGTACTTGAACATATCCTTAATAGTGTGTTCTTTAACACTAATAAACAAGGAACTATGTAGTGTTGATCAACTAATTGTTGTGGCTAGTTCCCATCCATTATCTAATACACATGAATTTTAATATCATTTCTATGATGGGAAATAGGAAACAAGACAAAGCCCTCATATTAGGTGGAAATATGAAAATTCATCAAAGTTGATAGCAAAAAATACATCTTTCCTAATCATATGATAGAGTTAAAAATTCAAACACTAAAGAGATATGACAACCTGGTAACTTTACATTTGCCAACATAGACATGAGAGTTCATTTGAAGTGGCCTGCCAAAAGTATAGATTCATTGTAATGTAAGGAAATATTCTCCTCAATGTGGCATAAAGCCTTTGAGTCAAAAGAAACAAAAGAAACATAGATGTACTAAGTAGCCACAATGAGAAGCAACAATTATTCTCACAAATAGGAGAGATTAAATTATTGATTTCATAGCCTATGATAAATGAAAAAAATAGGAGAGCTTCCTTCATTGCTTAAGCTTCACCTCTTAAATGTAAATAAAGGATTGTCATTGTGTTGTAATTCATACTAATAATCTATATAAATGATTGAGAAAAGTGAGATTGTCCATGGGGAGCTACATTGAACATAACACATCATTTGATTAATGACCCAATAATTGACCTTCAAGATCTCTTCAACATACCCATTGCACATTGAATGTGATTTCTAGTAGGAAATTTATTCTAAGACATGTGAACAATACAAGAAACTTGATTCTTTTTAATATGTGATTTTAATATCACTTGCATGGAATAATTTTTCTTTTCTTTAACTTTTTTATTAGCTACTGCCATCTTTCTTTCTTTCTATAGAGGAACTCTCCTCCTCACTCTATATTCATTTAGTTGAGGGGAGATTCTCTTCTACAACTAACCTCCATACATAACAATTTATAATCTTGAAAATGTTCCCCCAAAGACCCTAATACAACCTCTCCTTCTAATGTGATCTTGATGAGTGGCATTCTACCACCAAGAACTATATATTTCTCATAATCTAGGGAATATCCTTGATTCTTTTAGTATTAAAGCCCGAAAATAAATCTAACTTTACCAACATATATACATTAGAAGTTAGAGTGCACCTTAGAGTTTTTGGAGAGATAGAAATAAATTGTCCTAGAGAATTGCAAATACCCTCCAATTTTGATGAGAGCTAAAAATGCAATGGTGGATTGGGTAGTCTCACCCAAGTAGGTGCTATCTTAATTTTTTCATTAGTATATAATATAGGAAAATCATTCATCTTTTACACATGGAACCCTACAAAAAATAAAAATTTATATATAATATAGTTAAATCCTTACTCAATTATTATGTACCCTACTTTGGTTGACATCCTCTTTCTATATATAGGAAAATTCTTATTCATTTACTCAGTAATTTTCTTGCCCCTTTACTTGTCCATCCCATCTCTTGGTAACTATGGGCTAGTTCAAACAATAATATGAGGAGACAATAGGGACTAAATATACATGTCATAAACTATGTATCCAAGTAAAATGGATAATTTTTGAATCAATGGTTAGTTCCTATCAATGCTAGATACTAACATTTACAATTTAGTATATCTATTCGTAAGCAATTACAATTAATAACGAGTAGTATCAATTTCATTTAAAACCACTAATCATGGATTATATGTTTGATTCATTGGAAAAAATCCAAAAGTTTGAAACAATCATAATTAGTGAATTTTAAAAGATATAATTTCATATATATCAAGTATTATCATGGTAAGTTCCCATTATTATAATAAATGTTAATGTTATAACTTAAGTCTAATTATGAATACACTTATCACTATTATTATAATGGTGAAACACATCCATTTTTGTACCAATAATGTCTTTATGATTTAACCAGCAAAATCTTGATGGTCAATCTTTCCTTCCAAAGTTATAGGATTGTTATTCATTAATTACATATGTGTTTTAAGTTTATCCTCATTAACTTTTTTACTATCTCGGGGTGTTTTGTACCTTAGTACTATTTTACTATATTAGAGTCCCATTAGCCTACTTTGGCCACTCTCATAGATTGATATGATGTCTTTCTATCTTATATTCTTAATAAAAAATCACATCCTTCAAATGATTCTATAGAAGAAATACAAATTGAATAACATATAAGATTGAAGCCATGGCTACAATCACATGATATTGTAGATGACATGCATTTTTTTTTATGCAAGTGAAACAAAGAAAAAAAGGTCTAAACAATTTTTAATTTCCAATGCTATTGTGGTAAATTGAGTGTCTAAGACACAATTATCCAATTCATACATATATAATATAATGGATAAACAATCTTTGCACTCAATCTAAATATTTTATTGAGTTCAAAATTTAAATTAGAGATTTTCTTTGTGTGTGATAAAATTAATATGAAAATAATGAACAAAAAAATACAACTCTCTCAATTCTTCTCACTTCTTTCTAATGATAGGCTATGGAGCTAGAACTCAAATAATCTAAACTAAACATAGAATAGTGACTAGTAGAATCAAAAAATTCAACCACAAAAAACAAGTGTGAAAATCTCCATTCTTTGGTTTGTTGTTCTTTCAATTACATAATAAATGTTTGGTCATTTACATTCACCTTGTTTCTAGATCCATACGTCAAACTTTTTTTTGTTGAAAATCTAATTGTTTGTATTAAAGTGTATAGAAAGAAATGAAACTATTATAGACTACTTAAATATGCATCAAATATATAAGAAAAATTTAAAAACAAAAAAAACAAATAACATGATTTAAAAGCCAAACATTTTAAGTTTACACATTTATTGACAAAATCCAAAAAAAAATCAATTGGAAAATTTGAATGTTGTAATAACTTTAGCAATTGGTGAAGTGTCATAGTAAACATACTCTTGATATTATTCTCCAATTCGCTACAATTTTATTGTTTGTCTAGAGTGATCTTTTGCAATTGCTTTTGTTTGTAAATATTTTCCTAAACAATAATCATTGTATTCAATTGTATTTATATACATTATGGAAAATGATCTAGGATGGTGGTAGCGAAGGTATGAATGTATTTTTTTGTGAATAGTGAACAATCTACATTTACACTAGTAGATTAAATATCTACTAAGTCGATAATGCTATTAGATTTCATCTCTAAATATTTTATCCAACATTTCATAAAAGACTTGAAATAACCAATACTATAAATTGTAGATCCATTCTCAACAACTTGGAGTGACTTCTTGATGCTTATAGAAATGATATTTTCAACTACATAATTAAAACCTAGAATAACACATCACCCTCTGATTAATAGACATAATGATTAATATTGACAAGAAAAAACATAATTATTTGATGGAGGATAGTGTTTTACATCCAATAACAATATTTATCAATATCTAAATCTTATTTTGAATATAATGTAAAACAATTTGTCAATATCATACAAATTTTAAATGAAATCCCACACAAATATTACTTATTATATAATTATTGTTACTCTATTTCTATTTCAAATCTAATGATATATAGATTTTTAATCTAAAATTCATTACCTATCATTACTAATATTCCATGTATATATATATGGAACATTTTATTTCCCAAAGATAACATTAGGACACAACATACATACTTACATGAATGATATGGCTATCTCACACATATTCATTTCTCTTATCCATATCAGCTAAATTACCTGATAATGTCTATGCAGCCTACAAAACGACCATCATTTAGAGCAATTGCTAGTAAATATTACAGTACACTAGGCCTGGAATTTGACGGCCACCCCTACCTGTCATATGAATTTTTTTTCATGGTTTGTTCATTTAAATGCCTGTCACTTTATGTTTTATGAAAAAAATTAACTATATAAAAAAAAAAATATCAATTTCAAACCTATTAAAAAATAATCAAAGCTCGAATCACTAATCACTGTAAAATAAATGTTGAAAAATAGTGAAAATTTGTGTTATGTTATTCATATGGATATCCTATATATATTAAAAAAAATATAAAATTAGAAAATATTGATAATTAGAAATAAATGTAAAAATCTTAAATTTACTGTGACAATTAACAAGAAGTTTCTAAATTCATATAGAAAATAAATCTTGTTAAAATATTCAAAAAGTTAAAAAACAATTATATTCTATTTTGAAAAGATTTTGTATCAATATATATTTTTATAATAAAGATTATAAATCATAAATATTAATATAAAGCAATGATAACTATTAATAAGCATGTTAAAATCTTAAATTTTATTGTTAAAAATATTTTAAAAATTAGAAAGAACTATATTTAATCTTGAAAAGATTCTATTTTGAACATATTTTGAATTAATAAATATTATGAATCATATATATTAATATAAAGTGAAATTACAAAGAATTATTCCAATTATAAACTAATTTATAATTTTATCATAAACATTATATATATACTACAATAATTTTTTACAGTTTAATAATAATTTTAAAAGTCATATTTACGGTTATATAAAAATATAGCAAGTCAAATAATACGGTCTAATAAATTTTAAGGTTGTAATATACAGTCCAAAATACAAAAAAAGGGTCAAATAAACCATCAAATTCAAATTCGAGGCCTGCAGTACACGTTTTCTCTTTATTATTATTATTATTTATCAAATTAATAGTGACATGTGTTAGTACAACCTAAAAATTCCATTGACGCAAAGACGGCTGGGACCATAACACACGTTATGGGTTGTCGTACGTGCCGCAACAGACGGATGTACTACTTTGAGTTTTCTCCGACCCACATTTAAGACGTGTTTACGTGGCACAGACCCCTTCCACCCACGATACATTTGACCCTTTCATTTATGCAACTTTTTGGCAAAGCGCGTTTGCTGGACAGCATAAATATCCTTCGCCTGTTCCTACTCATTCTTCACAATCTTCACATCCTTTACATTTCAAAACGGTCTGAGATATAAAAAAGGTGAGGATTTTCGACTTGTGGGTAATTACTTGTCTGTAAAACACCGGTTGTTCAAATGGCAGGATCAGCAGAGAACATGAAATTCATAGCCATGTTAGTTATGATGATGATGGTGATGGTGAGTGCACAGGAAGCAGAGGCGCCCAGTCCAGCAATATTTACAGGCACAGCTTCCATGGCGATGACGCCCTCTCTAGTCGCTGGTCTCGTGGGATCCTTCATTGCTTTTATGGCCTGCCTTTTACACTGAGGCGTTGAGCATATGGATTAGTACAGACCTTCTCAAGTGTGTTTTGAATGGATAACAATGAGCGGATTTTGTTCGTGGTGATCTTGTCTCGATGGCCAAGAAGATCGCTCTTGTTTTACGATTTGCAGCACATATTTTAATTGGGAGATTATCTGATTATATTGTTTAGCCCTGTAGAAAATAAATGGATCTTTTCTTTCTCGATCCGTAAACATCTGGCGTTTATTGTTGTGGTTTTATTTATTCTATAAAGTAGGTAACATTCTTCCGGAAAATCTTGGTTTTGGCTATTGCACTTGAACATAATTGATATGGATTTCAGATTTTGCAAATCTACTGTTACTTTCTTATCTGTATTTTAGGTGTATATTGGTGTAGCAGATCTTTAACACTCAATTACCAACGCACAGTTCAGTAGAATTAAGAGGGTAATCGTGCACTCTTTGTTTTTATTGGCTATTTTGCTTTACAACCCTTTTAAAAACAAGCACTTGCACTATATCACTTGCATTGGAAAGAAGGTGTAATAGTTATGTCAATTTTATTTTATGAAATATTTTATATGATTTTGAATAGTTTTTTAAGAAGCTTAAAAAAAAGTTTGCACTCAATACATATAAATTCAATAGAAAACATATTTAAATTTGTAGTTTAGGTATTAGTGCAATGACTTTATACACATATGGTTTGAATCTAATCTTAACTGTAAAAGTTGGATTTCATTATCTGGTTGAGCACAGATCATCTCAATTTGAATATAACATGAGTCAATCTTAGCAGCGGAAATGCCAATTCATTATTACATAATTTCATATAGTTAAAAGAATTATTACATAATTTCATATAGTTAAAAAAACCACCTAATACATAATATTCAAATCGTGTTAACATTTAGTGATTGTCTCCTAATACATAATATCGTGAAATCGTGTTAACATTTAATGATTGTCTCATATGACTTGAATTTCATAAGGGGGTTAAGAATTTCTGCAAAGAATATTGCCACATTCTTTAGTCTGTAATCTTCTTCACTTATTGCATTGATTAAATCATGGTTTAGAACCAAGATATCCATTTTTTTGGAAGCAGAGGGGCACTTATCTCGCTCTCCGTTACCCCATCTTTTTCATCCTCGCGCATTTGCAGAACGAATTTGGCACCAGACGACAAGTTCACCCTTTCACCAGCCACTATGTCCCTGAATGACTTTGCATACGTATTCCCGCCATTCACCTGGTTCGACTCTTTGGCCGAGCCATATGGGGGGGCTCCATATCCCCCTCCATTATTAGACGAAACCCCCACAAGAAGTTTCACATGAACGAGGACAGAGGAAAAGATCGAAGACACACTTCGCCCCCGATGAAACCCCAGATTGAAATGCAAGAAAGATTAGAAATCAAAGCACATTATGGCCCGTACCACAACTTGAACGCCAATGTGGAGGAGGGTCAAGCCGCCTCTACATCCCCATGTGAAACCCTATCACGGGTTACGCCAACCGTCCTTCACACAGAAACCCTTACTCAGAATGCCCCATTCTATTATTTTTTTTCAATATTGAAAGCTAATGTATTAACTAACATTTGCAGCCGAAGGTTCAATACGCTTGAGCAAATGATGGGATTAAATACAGGCTTACACAACTGAGAATATGCTACCAACCACTAACTTGCAGACAAATCACAATTGATTGTGTTTAACCCCTACTCTAAATAAATTTAGATTAGAGATTAAAGTAAATATTTTATTTACTGTAAATCCTTTAATTACAGTTTACTGTTAGCATTCATCTATCATTAGTCTTCAATACATTTATAAACATCAAATGACTTTTGAAAGTTCATATGTTGAATCAGATTACAAATTCCAAAAGATCTCCACATTTATCACTCACTTATCAGGCAAATCAATACTCAGTATTTTAGTTATCCCTGGTATGCAATGTATACAGATATACCCAATTTATAGATCAAAGGTAATGTATGTCCTATTCGGACCAAGTCACCTCTATTAATAGGTATCGAATGGGTTTACTTTCTCACCAATCTTCCCAGCGTTTCAAAATATCTGTAACGAAATGGTGTACAGTGCTTTCTCCATAGCCGATGATGAAATATCCTCCAAACAATGAATAATGAAGTGAATCCTACTCATTGGTGGCACAACAGGGTAGGTAGTCCTGAACATCCAATAATGGCGAATTGCTTGCAATGATTCGAGTGCCAAAATCTAATTATGAATGGTATATTTGAAAGGATATTTGTATTTTTTTAATTAAAAATTAGAATGAATCAAATCTGAGTGTGGGTTTTCATTTTCCATTTATATTTAGAAGGTTTTTCCATACTCCAACAAGAAGTAGAAATCAAATAATAGAGTAATTGCTCAATATCTTTCCTTCTTCCTGCTTGACCTCTCTTAAATAGATCTTTCCTTCGGATGCCCCTTGAATAATATTATTAGACACCAATTATAATTTCATTCTACAATATTAATTAAACATTCCTTAATGAAATTGTTTTTTCCTTGTATTGAGATCGCATTTGTTGTGCTGGTTAATGTGAACGAAGATGCACAGAAAGATGCAGAATAACAGAGTAAAAGAAAGAATGAAAAAGACAAGACAAAGAATTTACAGTGGTTCACCAATATTGGCTACGTCCACTCTTGGCAGGGCAAATCTTATTCATCAGTCTTATTTACAGTATACAATCTGAATATATATTTGAATACAGCATAATAAACTAAAGGAAGTCGAATGGCCAAAGACCTCAACCGTTGGGTCATACCAAAGGCCACGGCGAACATAGTGATGCCTCAAGTCAATATGCTTAGAGCGACGTTGAGATGTATGATGCTTAGCCATAAAAATGGCACTACTACTGTCACAGAAAAGAACAAAATCAGCTTGCTTATAGCTCAACTCACTTAACAAACGCTGCAACCATGTCATCTCCCTGGCTCCTTCGGAGAGAGCCATGTATTCAGCCTCAGCAGTAGAAAGAGCAACACACTGTTGTAAACGGGAAACCCAGCTAATAGCTGCCCCAGCAAATGTGAAAACATAACCGGTAGTAGACCTTCGTTTGTCTAAATCTCCGCCTAAGTCAGAATCAACAAAACCTTGTAACTGAGTATTGTCTCTTCCAAAACACAATCCATAATCTGAAGTACCTTTAAGATACCTTAAGATCCATTTGACTGCCTCCCAATGAGGTTTACCAGGATTACTCATAAATCGACTGACGACTCCCACTGCATGAGCAATATCCGGACGAGTTGAGACCATGGCATACATAATGCTGCCAACTGCAGATGTATAAGGAATGCCCTTCATAAATTCCTTATCTTCATGAGTGGTAGGACACATGTCGGAAGATAACCGAAAATGACCAGCTAAAGGAGTACTGACAGGCTTAGCATTGGTCATGCCAAATCTATCCAGAACTTTATCAATGTATTGTTGCTGTGACAACCTGATTTCCCTCTTCTTTCTATCCCGAGAAATGGTCATACCAAGAATTCTTTTCGCTGCCCCTAAATCCTTCATAGGAAATCTGTTAGCTAACTGATCCTTAAGCTCACGAACAATCTGCATGCTAGTGTCGGTTACTAACATGTCATCAACATAGAGAAGAAGAATAACAAATTCACCATTCGGAAGTTGTTTGAAATAGACACATGGATCAGATTCACACCTTATAAACTTATGCTCAGTCATGAAACGATCAAATTTAAGATACCATTGTCTTGGGGCCTGCTTGAGCCCATACAAACTTCGCTTCAACTTGCAATAGAGATGTTCCTGTCCCTTTTTGGCAAATCCTTCAGGCTGCTCCATGTACAATTCTTCATCAACATCCCCGTGTAAGAACGCAGTTTTGACATCAAGCTGTTCAAGCTCAAGATCTCTAATAGCGGCAAGACCCAAAACAGCTCGAATGGTTGTCATTTTCACAACTGGTGAAAATATCTCATCAAAATCGATTCCTTTTTGCTGCCCATAACCTTTCACAACAAGCCGGGCCCTATAACGTTTCTGGCCTCCATCTCCCTCCTTCAATTTGTATACCCATTTGTTCTTCAATGCTTTTCTATCTGGCGGAAGGGGTACCAAATCCCAAGTTTGGTTTGTGAGTAACGACTCCATCTCCTCATGCATTGCATCCTGCCATTTAAGGCAATCAACACTGTTAGTAGCAACGTTAAAATTAGCTGGCTCTGTCTGATCAGAGATCAACAACTCGAGCTCTGCCTCTGCACAAAACAATAACTCGTAATCTGAGAACTTAGCCGGAGGTTGCCGCTGCCTGGTGGATCGTCTCAGAGTATTATCTGATTGAGGAACATCCTCCGACAATTTGGTGCGCTGTGAGACAGACTCAGAAGAATCATAAAGTTTTGATGGGCAATCACCACAACCCGCAGGCCGAACAATACCTACAGCTGAAGAAGAGTGTTCATTGCTTTCCCCGCGTGATGCATCAAGACAGGGAGGGGGCTCTGGTCGCAGTTCCTTAGGACGGCAGAAAGCCCCAACATGAGATCGCTGCAACCCGCCAGAAACATCACCAGGCGAATTACTCAAAACCCCTCGATGGCGATCACAAAGCGAATCCGTATTTTTAAAAGCTGAGAACTCTAAACCAAGCGGTGTCTCCAAGATAGAGGAACCTGGCAAACAATTCGGAGACTCAGATGAAAAACCCCGATTGGCAGTATCAAGTCGTGTGGGCTCAGCACCATGCGAACACTGAAAAGAGGGTAAGTATTTGGAATTCACTCGTTCCATGCTCGGACTGAATTCGTCAGGAAGACGCCCTGTGCTGGGCAATGAACTTTCAGAAACTGGCCCACAATTTTGACTGCCGCCTGAAGACAGAGAGCTCGAAAGAGGGGAGGAAAGTGAAATGACAGAAGAAACTCCCACTGGATTTGAATTCGGCAAGGACTACGATACGCCAGATGAAGAATTTTCAATAAGAGACAGAGGAATATACTCTGTAACCGGCTTATCTCGAACTTGGAAAGCAGGAAAAGATTTCTCGTTAAACACTACGTCTCGACTACGGATAATTGTTCTGTTAACCGGATCCCACAACCGAAATCCATATTGATCTGTGCCATACCCAACAAAGATACAGCGCCTAGACTTAGCATCTAATTTAGTTCGCTTCTCCTTGGGTATAAGAGCGAACGCTTCGCAACCAAAGACGCGCAGGTGACTATAAGAAATCCGTTTGCACATCCACCTCTCTTCTGGAATATCAAAATTTAATTGAGAAGAAGGTGCGCGATTAATCAAATACACAGCAGTATTACATGCCTCTGCCCAAAATTCTTTACCCATACCAGCGTTAGAGAGCATACACCTAGCTCTTTCCAGAATTGTTCTGTTTAACCTTTCAGCTGCACCATTCTCTTGAGGTGTAAAAGGAATAATTTTTATTCGGCGAATACCATTATCCGCACAAAAATTATCGAATTCTAATGAACAGAATTCACCACCATTATCTGTTTGTAAACATTTAATGCTATGCCCACACTGATTCTCAACTAGAGCTTTAAAAACTTTAAATTTACTAAACACCTCAGATTTTCGATTGAGCATATAAATCCAAACCTTCCTAGTACAATCATCAAGGAATGTGACAAAATAATTCGTACCTCCAACAGAGGTTACCTCAGTAGGCCCGAAAACATCTGAATGAACCAGCTCCAAAGGTGTTGTCTTCTTGTCACGACCGTTCTTCAAAAAACTGACCCGCTTTTGTTTTCCATAGAGACAATGATCACAAAACTCCAAGTCAACGTATTTCAGACCCGGAAGTTGTCCTCTTTTGAGCATGACTTCAAGTCCTCGTTTGCTCATGTGTCCAAGCCTTTGATGCCACAACTCGGTCCCATTATCTTCAACTGTCAACACAGCTTCTACATCAGCATGACTGTCAAAAACATAAAGACTGCCAACTTTATATCCCTTTGCAATCACCAAAGATCCCTTAGTCACTTTCCAAGTTTCCGAAGAAAAATGAACTTTGCAACCTTGTGCATAGAGTTGGCTAACAGATATCAAATTCTGTTTTAATTTTGGAACATGACGGACATCTTTTAATAGCCACTTACGTCCGCCACTTTGCTATAACAAAACATCCCCTTTACCAATGATATCACAAGCTTTATTGTCACCTAAGTAGACACTTCCAAACTGACCTTCCTGGTAGTTTGTGAAAACCTCCGTGCATGAAGTGGCATGAAAGGACGCACCCGAGTCCAACACCCATGAGTCTGAAGTGGTGTCACATGTGGAGAGGATTAAAACACTGTCCTCTTTATCAAAAAGAGTATTGACTTCGCTGTCCTGAACCTTTTCTTGCGCCTTCTTGTAAGAACGACAATTCTTTTTGGTGTGACCAGCTTTACCACAAAACCAGCAATCACCAATTTTTCCTCTAGATTTCGATCGTTTTGCAGATTTCGATCTTCTTCTATTATTGTCTCTGCCTCGATCTTGAGGCCTGCCCCTACTCACCATGGTCAAGGCATCACCGGAAGGAATCTCTTGATTTTTCCTTCTCATGTCTTCGCTTAGAAGAGTTCCTGCAACATCATCAAAAATCAACTTGCTCTTGGCAGCCACCGAAGTGCTAACTGCCATTACTACAGCTTCCCAGCTATTAGGTAAAGAGCACAACAACAAAATAGCCTTAATTTCACTATCCAAATTAATGCCCACCGAAATCAATTGAGTAACTAAGGTATTGAACTCATTCAAGTGATTTGAAACAATCCCACCTTCTTTCATTTTCAGATTGTACAATCTCTTCATGATAAATACCTTGTTCGAAGCGGAAGCCATCTCATACATAGACGAAAGCTTGTCCCACAACTCCTTCGAAGTCTTTTCTGCTGAAACGTTGAACAAAACGTTACTGGACAGCGAAAGGAAGATCGTAGCTCTTGCCTTTTTGTCCAACTTCTCCCACTCTTCATCTGCCATCGAAGATGGCTTCTTCGCTTTCCCTTCAAGCGCGAGTGAAAGATCCTGCTTAATTAGCAAAGACTCCATCTGCACTTTCCATAAACCGAAATTCTGTCCCCCGAATTTCTCTATCTTCGATTCCTCCATAACTCAGGAAATTCGACACTGAATTCCCAATAACTACAGCTACACCACCGAGCTCTGATACCAATTGTGAACGAAGATGCACAGAAAGATGCAGAATAACAGAGTAAAAGAAAGAATGAAAAAGACAAGACAAAGAATTTACAGTGGTTCACCAATATTGGCTACGTCCACTCTTGGCAGGGAAAATCTTATTCATCAGTCTTATTTACAGTATACAATCTGAATATATATTTGAATACAGCATAAGAAACTAAAGGAAGTCGAATGGCCAAAGACCTCAACCGTTGGGTCATACCAAAGGCCACGACCGTTGGGCTTGATACTTTAACAGTTAATACATTTGCTGCACTACGTATGATGGGCATTGGGTGTTATTTTAATTTCGAATAAGGGACATTTCATTAAGTAAACCAAGAAACTATGTAACAATATAGGAAACTAATGAGTAAGCTTCACGGTTTCACCTGCCGGAGTTAAATGCAACACATTACACAACATAGATTGACCTGATCTTCAACAAAGTAGATAGAGATGTTTCAAAGATTAAGCAGAATAAAATTTGGCCATTCCCTTGACAACAAATCAAGATGTTTAAGCTGTGGAAGTCAGTCATGAAGCTTATTCCAAGAATTCAACCCAGCCCATCAAAACCCTCACAATCACATGCAAAGCTTTTGTTCTGTCTGCTATTACAGTAGAGGCTTTCAAGGGAAAGAAGTTTTATATCATAAACATAGTCAATTCACCAACTTCAAAAAGAGGATAAAATTCAAAACACCACTTGTAATTTAACATCATTCAAATCAAATGGATAACTGCCAAGAACTGATGAGCTAGGCATTCCTTCTGGTTGGTGTCAAACAATTCCACCAATTTGGAAAGGCTGGAAAATATGAATGCGTACAAAGAGGAAGACATTCTTTCAACAAGAAATGGACCTGCTTTACCTGGTCAATTAATTCGTCTATTGGATGAGGCCAAATTAATGTCCTGGTTTCCAATGGAAATAACACTTTGTATACTCATACTTGTAACAATAGAGATAAGAATCACAAACCACAAAGATGTTGTTATTTGCATTGGATCAACATGTATAAGATTGAAGTATAATTTCATGAAGCACAATTGTTGTAGGATATACACAAAATGAGTTTTCTTAATATCACATTGGATATTTGAGCAAATGTAATTGGCAGGTATAAAGCCAAACCATGCAATTCTTGAGAGTGACAATACTTAATAAACATGGAAATGGTGAGTTTAAGTGATGTATCACCTTTCTCACCAAGCAACATATATTTTTTCAAAGCCATGTTATCTTTGTAATAGTATTGATATTTCCTTAGGAAATAAATAAATAAATATGCATTTTGGGAGCTACTACCTTATCCCTGATACTAATTTGTTTAGTTCTTAATACAATAAATTTTCGACATCAATATACAAAATAAAAATTTGAATTTTTTAATCATTTGTAATTTATTAACATAGTAGACTCTGTGCAGTAGAACAAATTGTATTGGTTGATGCTTTATCTGTGTACCAAAGCAAAAACAACATTATTAATGTAATCAAGTTCAGATCAAGAATTTAGATTTACAAAATATATTTCAATGTTATATGATTAACAAAAGTTTAGATCGCCAATTACCTTGAAAAAAGTAAGTTAAGATCGTCAATAATGGATATGAATTATTTGTCAATCTGAAGTATGTTGATAGGTTATTTCAGCTAAAAATGAATTGAGGATATTTAGTTTTCAACCTGAGGTTATCTTCTCTATAGGGTTATTCTCTTGTTTTTAAATTTTTAGCGTATACATTAAACCTTGGTTGTACAACAATAACCAGTTCAACAACACTTTGAACTATTGGTTGCGGCTTTTAAGAAGAAAATATTGGTTGTGAGTGAAAGTTTGTTCTCAGGCATGGGGCGAGGAGTTTCAACTTCCTGAAAGTTTTTTTTCCCGACATGAGACAAATTTCCCTTCATTTAACAAATAACTAGCATAATTGTTTTACAGTCATGTACAAATTTCAAAAAAGTAAAACTCACTAAACTATGGCAAGTGATTTACCTCAATATTTTGCACAAATTGTGTGATGTTGTCAACAGTGTCGATGAGAAAAAATGGGCAGAGTTTGCAGGAAAAATTTATGAAATCCTACCACGACAAAATGTTTTTAAAATGAGATGAACTGAAACCTATCTCCCTTCTATTAACAGTAAATGAAAGTAGATCTAAAAATATCAGAGTTTGAGGGCTACTTAAAGTTTGATTTGATTTGGAGATTGGTGAGATTTTCTAGCTTGGTGAGATTTTTTGACGTGAAAGTTCCAACGTGAGACAATTTTGGTGGGTTGTGCCTGCAATATATAGCCTATCAACTAATGAAGAGGGAATAAGTTTAGACTAGAGACATATGATGAAAGGGAATAGGGGAGAGGGGTCATGTTCAATTGTTGTTATAACACTTGTGCTTATAATATTTAGTCTTACCACATATTTATACTATATATTGTAAATAAATAGTCCACTTTAAATATTTAAAAATAACCAAATGTTGGTCAAGATGGACTCATGCTTGAATACATCAGAAAATCTATGAATGTTATATAAAAAAAACATAAATACGTTCATTAACAAGTGAAATAAATAATTTATTGTCTCAAATAAAAATCATAACTATACAAGTTATAAGTGTATCATTTATAAAATAAAATGCTCATTTAATAAAATAAGACACACATTTAAACAAGTATTGTTATCATAGTGAGAAAATAGTGTTCTTATATGTACAACTATTGGGGTATCAATGTAGAAGCATTATAGTTTTTCATATTAATAATTTGTCCCATCACAAATATAAAAGGTGAGCATAATAAATACCTTGTATTTTCTCATGAAATGTGAAGGATTTTTAAAAAAATTAGTGTTCAACGATTGGTCTATTTTTGTTTGATATAAGTTGTTTTAAAAATAATTACGTGTTATTTTTATAACAACAAATAGTTTTTTTATGTTCAACTACGATCCATTTGTGTTGGATATAAAAGTTAGAGATAATAAAGTTTTATGGTTACCAATAGATATTTGGTCCATTTAGGTTACATATAATTTATATTTTAAATAAAAATATAGTATTTTAAATAAAAATATAATATTTTACAAGCAACAAATGATATATTTTTGTTTAATTATTTGGGGTACCATGATTAAGTTTCAATTAAATCTTAAAATAAAAATAAAAATGGACACTTCTCATAGATGTGTTGATTTGGCAAGTTGTGTGATGACTCATACCTCCAAACCTTAGTTATAGATAGATAAGAGGCTAGTCCATATTTCAAAAAAAAATGAAGGTCCTACAATATTCCATGCAACTACTACATGCTCACAAAGTTAGCCCACATGACTATTGACCCCTCTCCCCTAGCACTAGCTCAAATTTTCCTACTTATTGACAACTTCTAAACATTTTGATTTATTTGAATTATTTTAAAAGTGTAAATTTAGTTAACTATTTTTTAATATATTAGTAAATTTAAATGAGTTACAAATAATGTATAAAAATAAATCTTATTAAATAAAATATTTTATATAAAATAAAATTAAAATTTTACATTAAAAATAACATGTAAAAATATAATTATTAATACTATTTCTTAAAAAAATCAATTGTATAAATATCTCAACATTTATTTAAAAAACTTATGATTATAAATAAATAATTTCTTAATATATTCTAATCAAAATATTATATTTTATATAATTATATTTATTTTGATTATAAATTGGTACTAAACCCGTCATGTTGTCTAACTATGAAAAGGTTGACACACTTTTAATTGGACCCATTATAATTGGAAAATTAATTTTTAAATAGTTTTTGTATATTGTATTTATTGATTTCATAGCTTAGGGTAAATGAAATGAATATGAGAGCTTTCTTCCACTACTTAAGCTTTGACTCTTTAATTTAAATGAAATAACTAATCTATATAAATAATTGAGAAAAATGAGATTGTCCATGGGGGGTACATTGGACGTAACAAACCATTTGATTAAGGACTTGAAAATTGACCTTCAAGACCTCTTGAATGTACCCATTGCAAAAAAAAGTGTGATTGCTAGTAGACACTTCGTCGTAGGACATGTAAACAATACAATTTTTTTAAATATGTGATTTTAATGTCACTTGCATGGAAGCATTTTTCTCTGATTTAGATTTTTATTAGCCGTGCTCCATCTTTCTTTCTTTAGAAGCACTCTCCTCACTTTGTATTTATTTAGTTGAGAGAAAGTTCTCATATATAGTCATCCCCCATACATAACAATCTAATCTTGAGAATGCTTCCACAAAGAGGGATCCACCATGTCCTCCTCTATTTGTTCCTTTATTATCCCATTCAACAATGTTGGGTTTTTTGGAGCTAAATTTAAATATCCTCCCACGATGTGATCTTGATGTGTGGCATTCTACCACCAAGTTATATGTTTCTCATAATATAGGGAATCTCCTCACCTAATAGTAGATATATTTTAGTAGGAAAGCCCAAAGATAAGTCAAATCTACCAAGATACACAATTAGAAGTGAGTGTGGACTTTATGGTTTTTAGAGAGATGAAAATAAAATTCCTTAGAGAATTTCCAATACCCTTTAATGTTGATGAGAGCTAGAAATTCAATGGTGGATTGGAAAATCTTACCTAGATAGGTGCTACCATAAAATTCTCCATTAAGGATTTAAACCCTAAGAACCAAAGCTTCATGAAAATTTAGGCATTGTCCTAAGAGCAACAACAGTTCTCTAAAATCCTACCTTTTCCCTCTAAAGTAAAAAAAAGAAAAAAAATCCCTTTTGCACAAGGATAAAAGGCTACTACTTATACAAGCAAAGAGTTCTACTAAGAATATACCCTTTTTAAAACTCTAGAAGACTTGACCAAAAATTATTGAATCAATATATTAGTGCTATTTCTACATAATTCTCATTATCCTCTTATATGTCTTCCCTCAACACTGAAATAAACATTTTTTCCATTGTCTTTATCACCCCAAATCCCCCTCATTTATCTTAGACCTATAAATTATCTTTCTTGAGCCAAAGCTTCATTTTCCCAAGTTTCTAAATGCTTGAACACTCTAGCCATTTTAGAGAAAGAATAAAGTAAAGGGCTAACATCGCCCTTAACCCCAACTTTGACATTCTTCTTCTCCCCATCGATATTTTGCTTCGATCCTACATGCATATCCTTAGCATATGCAATGCTACTCTCATTGAAAGTATACTCCCCTCCTCCTCCATATGCCCTAACCACTACTCTCCCTAATAAGGAACATAAGTGTCAACACATTTTTTATGGTGTGTTGTAGAAGCAAACTTCATCTCTTTAGCATGAAACCCAATGAATATATTAAACACTTATTTTTACTTATTAACTTGATTATGAGTTTGAGCCTAATTAATTGAATAAGAAAGAATAAAATTACCTTTGTTAACTTTTTTTAAAATAAGGTAATTACAATTGTAAGGAAGTAAACACTTGATCTTTTATTGGTGAAAAATACATATTTACTATTTTTCATATTTTTTGGATTTACTTTGGAGTGGTTACTCTATTCAATAACAAGTGTAAAAATGGTGTGTTTTCAATCAAAATTGGATTACAAATAGTATAAATCTTATCTATTTCTAACTTGAATGGTCAACACAATCATAATCTTATCTAAATTCCTATTTGTATTTATTCCCTAGCCCCATACTCTCCTCAATAAGGGATATTAAAAGTAGCAACACCTTGTTTAGATCATGCCCCAAAAGCATACTTTGTCTCTTAAGCATAGAACCCTATGAATAAAAACATGTCATAGAATATTACCAATTCCTTACTCATTTAATTTTGTACCCTAATTTGATTGACATCCTCTTTCTATATAGGAAAATCTTCATTCATTTAATTAGTATTTTCCTTATCGCTTTCCTCATCCATCCCATCTCTTGGTAACTATGGGTTACATCCAACACCAAAATGAGGAGACAATAGGGACTAAATATGAGTCATAAGATATGTAGTCAAGCAAAATGGATAATTCTTGAATCCATGGTTGGTTCCTACCAATGTTAGATACTAACATTTACAATTTTATATGTCCATTCTCAAGAAATTATAAAAAAAAGTGGTCTAAATTTCATTTTGAACCACTAATCATGGATTATATGTTTGATTCATTCGAAAAATTAAAATGTTTGAAGTAACCATTAGTGAATTTCAAAAGATATAATTTCATATATCAAATATATTATCATGGTGAGTTCCCAAGATTATAATAAAAAATAATATTGCAATTTAGGCCTATGTATGAAAAATCTTATCAATAATATTATAATGTTGAAACACATCCATTTTGGTACCAATGAACTTTTATGATTTAACCAACAAAATATTGATGACCAATCTTTCCTTCTCAAGTTCTAGGGTCACTATTCATTAATTACATGTTTTAGCTTTAGCCTCAATTGATTTTTTATAATCTTAGTTTGTTTTGTACCTTAATACTATTTTAATATATTATTCCCATTGACCTACTTTGGCCACTCCCAAAGATTAATACGATGTCTTTCCATCTTATATTATTTATAATCAAATTACATCCTTTGAGTTTTTCTCTAGATGAAATACATTAAATAAGATATAAAATCAAAGCCATGGCTACAATGGCATATGTTGTTTATCCAAGTGAAACACATAAAATGGGGTCCAAACTATTTTTAGTAGTTTCCATTGCTATGATGGTAAATTGAATACACAAGACACAATTATCCTTCATACTCAAATGATATAATTGATGAATAAGATTTGCAATCAATCTAAACATTTAATAGAGTATCAAATTTTAACTAAATATTTATCTTGGGTGTATGAGAAAATTAAAACAAAAAGATTGAACACTAAACATAACTCTCAATTCTTCTCAGTTATTTCTAATGATAGGTTATGGATCTAACTCAAATTTTTTGAACTAAGACTTGGATTATAATGTGTAATAGGATCAAGAAAATTCGACCCAATAAATAAGCATGGAAACCTCCATTCTTTAGTCTATTGTTCTTTCAATTAGAAAATAAAATTTTGGTCATTCATAGTTAGCTTGTTTCTAGTGATATTTTAAAATTTGCGTTCAAAAACTAAATTGTTCACATTATAGTGTATGCTAAGAGCCAAAAAATTCATCAATAGGAAAATATGAATGTTGTAATAAATTTGGAAATTGATGAAATGTTGTAGTAAATATACTCTTGATATTGATCTTCAATTCACTACAATTTATCAAATCATTGTTTGTCCAATGATCTTTGACAACTTTGTTTATCTATAAATATTCTTTTACGTGCAATAATCATTATATTCAACTATATTTATATACACTATGGGCAATGATGTAGGGTGGTGGTAGAGAAGGTATGAATGCATAGAAAATGCTTACTAACATTGAAGAATCTACATTCACACTAGTAGATGAAATATCTACTATATCAATGATGCTATTAGATTTCATTTCTAACTATTTTATCCAATATTTAGAAAAATACTTTAAATAACCAATATTCTAATGCATAGATTCATTCTCAATAGTTTGGAGTGTCTTCTTGGTGCTTTTGGAAATTATATTTTTAACTACATAATTGAAACCTAGAATAACATGTGACTTCCTAATTAATGGCAACAATAAAAAATAATATTGATAAGAAGAAAACATAATTATTTGGTGGAGGATGGTATTTATCATCTAATTATAATATTCATCAATATGTAAAACTTTTTTTGATGTAAGACAATTTTGTACACCATACAATTTTTGAATAAAATCTCACACGAATATCTTATAAATAAATAATTGTTAATCTATATTTATTTAAAATCTAATAATATAGATTTCTATTCTAACCCATATCTAAAATTAACTATTTATGATTACTAATATTATATATCTATACTTTAGGAACATTTTATTTCCCAACAATGATAATATTAGGGACACAACATACATACCTGAATTAGGGGAGAGGACCCTGAGCATGTTTCAATAGTTGTGATAGTAGTTGTTTATATAATGCCCAATATTTTTATCAATATTGGACCAATAGTTGTGACTTTAAAGTTGTTAGTGTTGATGATGACTACCCATAATTAAACAAAATGTATTCCTTGCATCTAAAAAGCAACCAATCATGTGATTCCACATCAGTGCTTAATAAAACATGTTGTGAATGCAAAAGTATTGATCTCACTTTTTTTTTGGGCCTTTTTGGACACCTTGACAAAAAGCATACTGATGTGGCATCAAATTTGATGTTGTGGCCCTAAAACCTTAGTTATAAGCATTGGACTTGCCAAGTAAGCTTTTGCAAAAAATTGGGAGTGATTTGAAATTTCCACGTAGGATAATTAGAAACGTGAAATTAGAGTGCTCAACTACTTGATCTAGTAGATACATTTTTCTTTCCCATGAATTACTCATCGTTTACAAGCCTATCAACCTTTATGTACATTCATGCACAATTGCTAGGAAAATATTATAGTACATGTTTTCTCTTTATTATTATTGTTTATCAATTTGTTTGTGACACTTGTTAGTACAACTTGAAAAATTCCATTGATGCAAACACAGTTGGGACCACAACACACATTATGTGTTGTTGTATGTGCCACAACAGACGGATGTACTGCATTTAATTTTCTTTGACCCACATTCTAGATGTAAGGGGGTATTTTCTATTGAGCTTGAACCTGGATTGCATGGGTTGTGGTCGGCTAGGAAGTGCAATGTTCCTAAGTCGTCAACCCAAGTTGCATGGGATGTTGCTGATTCGAGTTACATGGGTTGTTGCCAAGTTACTAGAATTTGTGTTGTGTGGGATTTGAATCAGAGTTGCGTGATGCCAAGGATCCAAGTGATGGAACTTGTGATCAATGTTGAGTTGCGTGCAAAAACAAAAAACTGAGTTGCATCCAAATATTGGATTCAATGTGCTGGCTTTATGGTCTGTTTCAAAGAGAGGTTCGGTGGAGCGCGGGATGTTGTTTCTCAGACTGCTGAGCTAGGACAACGAGTTCATCTGAGTTCATTAAAGATTTTGCTTCCAAGTGTTGGCATTGAACCTATGATGTGTCCTTTGCTTGTAACAGATACCTTGATTTGGATTATGAATTACAACAGATACATTTATCTGAGTTCTATAATAAATCATTGTGTTATGCTGGGAATGGAGACGTAGGAGTTGGATTGTAAACTAGGTAAGGTAGGAATTGTATTTTCATTGTAATTAGATAGCAGGGCTAAGGGATGAGATATAGTGTGACGGACTCAGTCAAGTCACATAGAACTGTAGTCGCCTCTGGGACCTAACTACACTATAAGTGAGTTGAACCTTGGTCATTGTTGACACAACTGAGCCAAGAGTTCCTCGCCAGATATGGATGTTGATCTGAGTTGATCTATTGTGTGACATAATATAATCTATGATCTGTTGTCCCAAATCCGAGTTGCATTCTCTTGTGTGTTACATTGCATTACTATGTAACTTATAATTCCACTACATAAATATAATTGTTGGCTCTAGGAAGATATGCGTAGTCTGTAGAGTGACTTCGAGTTTGAGATGCACAGGAAAGCTTGGGTACTTTGACAATGTTGTGCGTGGTTGCAAGGTTGACCCTGTTACAGTTAGTATCAGAGCCAACTCAGTTCTAAAGTAAATTGTTCTTTTTAAAAGTGGTGTTTTGTACATTCCTTGACACTAATTCTCTATTGTAGATTTGAGTGCTATTCTGAGAATCCAAGTTGGGAACCCTCATTCAAGATGAGTCAGTTGGACTCAGGTTCTAAAAGAGGCGATAATGAAGCTCAACCCAATTTTGATTAAGTTCGAACTGGGTACGGTAGGCATCGTGATCAACCTCGGACTTGCCAATGGGCTGAGGAGCTTGATCACCACGTTTCATTGTTGGAGTCGCAAGAGCTCGACGTTAGACTTGAGGCCATGGATCAATTACTGCATGGCTTTCTAGATGAAAGGAAGAAGCTAGAGGAGGAAATTTTCATTTTGAAGGTTGCAGTGTTGGAAGGTGGCACTCAACCTCTGTTGAAGCGAAAACAACCTGATTGCTATGATAGTCAAAGAGATGACTGAGCCATAGAAAATTACTTTTGGGACCTTAATGAATTCACTTCTGGGATGAAGTCAGATTTTGAGAAAATTAAGCTTGCTGTGACATACCTAACTGAGAGTGCTTAGATTTGGTGGTGCACTCGAGTTGAGGATGCACTAGTAGGAGGCCCTGTTACCCCAGTAGGCACCTGGGATGAATTCAATGTAGCTTTGAAAGAACAATTTCAGTTGGGTAACTCAGCGTGGCTAGCTAGAATGCGACTTATTGAGTTGAAGCATATAGGCTGAGTTTGGGACTATATCAAGGCCTTCACAACTTGCATGTTAGAGATAAAGCATATGAGTGAAATGGATAAGCTATTCCAGTTCATGAAGGGATTGCAAGGCTAGGCTCAAGTGGACCTGAGGCTAGAATGTGCAAACCCTCTCAGCGGCCATTACAGTTGCAGTTCAACTTCTAGACTTTAAGAGTGATGTGGGTAAGAACACTGATGGGAAAGTTGAACCCTCAAAGAAGAATAATTTTGCGTCGAAACATCAAAAATCTAAGTCGGATTGACCCAAAGAGAGTGCTCAGGGTTCAAGGAACTCAAATGTGAAGAAATCTAGGTTTAATTCATGTAAGGACATGGAGTCCACAACAGCTCGTCGGAAGGCCAAGACATGCTTTGTTTGTGGAAAGCTTGACCATTGGACTAGAGATTGTCCTGATCGACCCAAGTTGAATGCAGTGTCCAAGACAGATCAGGAAGTAGTTCTTGAGATGGCAGGTTTGCAAATCCTGGCCATTTGAGACATGAGTGGAAGTGTTGAACCCAATTCTGTTGTGGTAGCAAGCTCTTCTCAAAGTGTGACACCCTAGCATGACCCGTGTTTTGTTGAGGTGTACTTCGGGAAGCGAAAGGTGCGAGCCATGGTGGACATTAGGGCCACATAGAACTACATGAAAATGCAATGTGCTAAGATAGCTGGATTGAGAGTGCAAGGTGCTTCGAGTTCATTTCAGGCACTGAACTTGGTTGCTCAGAAGGTGATTAGGAACACAAGTGAAGTTTTGATCCGAGTTGTCCAGCTTGGAAGGGATGAGTCAATATCATGGTGATAGATATGGAGGACTTTGAGCTCATTTCTAGGCAGGAGTTTGTGAAAAGAGGAAAAGTGATTTTGATTCCGCATCTGGATATGATGATCTTTCTAGACTCGAGCTAGCCATACATGGTTAAGGTTACAAAAAGTAAGAGAGCTTTGGGTACTTTGTCTGCATTAAGTCTGGGTAAGGTTGTGAGAAAGAATGCTAATGATTTGTTCCTAGCAACTCTGATTGGAGATTGGGATGAGAGTGATCCGTCATACTCGTCTAGTCCCAAGTTCATTGAAGAAGTGCTTGAAGCATATAAAGGTATTATGCCTGAGAAGCTACCTTCGACATTACCACTATGAAGAGCTATGGACCATCAAATTGAATTGGAGCCAGGAGCATGGCCTCCTATGAAGAGGCCATATTGTTTGTTTGGACCTGAGATGATGGAGCTAAGAAAGCAACTTAGGGAGCTACTTAATGCTAGATACCTCAGACCTTCTAGGTCGTTGTATGGTTCGCCGGTGTTATTTCAAAAGAAGGATGGCTCATTGAGGCTCTGCGTGGATTACTGTGCGCTCAACAAAATCACAGTAAAGAATAAGTATCCCTTGCCTCTTATTGCTAATTGCTTTGACAGGTTAGCCGAGGCATGCTACTTCACCAAGTTGGACTTGCATCAAGGATACTATCAATTGAGGATTGCATCTAGTGATGAGGAGAAGACCACTATCTATACTCAGTATGGGAGCTTTGAGTACCTCGTGATGCCGTTTGGTTTGTGCAATGCACGTGCATCATTTTGTACACTGATGAATGATGTCTTCCACCCTATGCTGGACAAGTGTGTGGTCATGTATCTAGATGATATACTCATCTATAGCAAGACCCTGGATGAACATAAGGCTCATCTAGCCCAAGCCTTTGAGTTGTTGAGAGACAACTAGTTGTACCTAAAGAAGCAGAAGTGCTCCTTTGCTTAGAGGGAGGTGCACTTTTTTTACCATGTTGTTGGGAATGACAAGATTAAGCCCGAGTAGGACAAGCTGAAAGCAATATAAGATTGGGTTGAGCCGAGTTTTGTGCATGAGTTGCGTCAGTTTCTTGGACTAGCGAACTATTACAAAATTTTTGTTGAAGGATTTTCTAAGATCATGGTACCTCTTATAGACCTCCTTAAGAAGGATTGGGTATGGTCTTGGAAGGAAAAGCACATGAAGCTTTTGATGAGTTGAAACAAAGGCTGACAAGTGAACCTGTGTTGGCATTGCCTAAGTTTACCAAAGCATTTGAAGTGCAAATTGATGCATCAGATTATTCAATTGGAGGAGTGTTGATGCAGCATGGGCACCCCGTTGCATTTGAATCAAGAAAGATTAATGACAGAGAAAGGAATTACCCGGTCCATGAGAAGGAAATGACGGGGATAGTTCACTGTTTAAGAGTTTGGTGTCACTATTTGTTGGGTGTATCATTTGTGGTGCAGACGGATAACATTTCATTTGCCTACTTGAAGACACAGGACACGTTGATGCCGAAGTAGGCAAGATGGCAAGAATTCTTGGCTGAATTCAACATGGAGTTTGAATTCAATCCTTGAAAGGACAATGTGGTAGCGGATGCACTGAGTCAAAAAGCTTAGCTCGCTGCTTTACAAGAGATTGTGACAAGTTCTAGGGAGAGTCAGGTTCGACTCTCAGATTCAATGTTGGAATCTATTCAAGAAGGCTTAGATGTTGATTCCCAGGCATATCAGATCATGATGTAGGTCAAGGTCGGAAGGACGTGAAGATTTACCATCAATGATGGATTGTTGTTCTTTGTTGGTGACCGATTGTATATTCCTAAGTGGAAGGATCTGTGTGAGACACTGCTATAGGAATGCCATGATTCCACTTGGGTAGGGAACCCGGGGTAGAGAAGAACTTTGGCGCTAATGGAAATAGGATTGTATTGGCCTAAGATGCAAGACAACGTGGAACACTATGTAAGGACTTGTCTGATTTGTCAGCAAGACAAGGCGAGCACGAGTTTGTCAGGTGGGCTATTGGAACCCCTTCCAGTTCCAGTAAGTTCATGGGTCTCAGTAAGCATGGATTTTGTGATCGCATTACCTAGTGTGGATGGGTTCAAAAGCATAATGGTGGTCATGGACCGATTCTCCAAATATGCAACCTTTGTTGCATGCAAATTACCATCTAGAGCTGAGGATGCTGTAGACTACTTTTTTCAATTTGTAGTAAAGTATTGGGGTGTTCCATTGAGTATAATCTCAGATTGGGATCCCTAATTCATGAGCAACTTCTGGGAAGAGTTTTTCAAGCTAGTTGGCATGAAGATTTTGAAGTCCACTAGTCACCATCCTTAGATGGATGGCTAGACTAAGCAGATCAATTCAGTGATGGAAGATTACTTGAGGCACTTTGTTTGGTCTGATCAAGCGAATTGGCCCCATTCGCTGCACGCGACATAGTTTAGCTACAATCTACAAAATTCGGGGTCGAGTTAGTACTCACCCTTCCAACTTGCTACGGGGCAACAACCCCTCACGCCACACTTAGTTTTGAAAGGATACATGGGTGAAGGAACTAGAGCCACAAATTATCTAAGAGCATGGATAAAGCGAGTGAACCTAGCTCAGTACCATATGACCAAGGTGAGTGATCGAATGAAAATGTTTGTTGATACAATGAGGAAGCCACAAGACTTCCAAGTCGAAGATCGAGTTATACTTCAGATGGACTTGAACCAGTTCAATCCGTCGAAAGGGCTGAGCTTTGCGATGGTAAGGAGGTATGATGGGACTTTTCAAATCCTTGCCAAGGTTGGGAAAGTTGTGTATAGATTGGCATTGCCTTTGCACATGAAATTTCACCTAGTTTTTCATGTCAGCCAATTAAAACCTCATCGTGTTGATGAGGAAGATCCTGAGCAAAATGTGCTGAGTCAGGGGCCGGCTAATGTAGTCAAGCCTAAGCATGGCACAAGAGGTTATTGTAATGCGCAACCGAGGCTATGGAGACTGCAAGAGGAATGAGTTCCTGGTAGTTTGGGAAGGTCGTCCACGGGATGAAGCGAGCTAGGAGCAAGCTGAAGCATTGTGGTGATACGAGGATAAGGTTCTCGAGTTCTTGCAGAAGAACTCAACTACACAGTGAAGAGTACAGAAATACTCCAACACTTAAAGCGTGGTGCAAGTGATGAGGTTGTCACTTAATTGAAGTGGGGGAGATTGTAAGGGGGTTATGTCTGTTGAGTTTGAACCTGGATTGCGTGGGTCGTGGTCGGCTAGGAAGTGCAATGTTCCTAAGTCGTTAACCTGAGTTGCATGGGATATTGCCAATCCGAGTTACATGGTATGTCACCAAGTTACCAGAATCTGTGTTGTGTGGGATTTGAATTAGAGTTGCATGATGCCAAGGATCCAAGTGCTGGCACTTGTGATCAATATTGAGTTGCTTTTGAAACCAGAAGACTGAGTTGTGACTAAATCTTGGATTCAATGCGTTGGCTTTATGACCCATTTTAAAGAGAGGTTCCATGGAGCGCGGGATGTTGTTTCTCATATCGCCGAGCTGGGATGACGAGTTCATTTGAGTTCATTAAAGACTTTGTTGCCAAGTGTTGGCATTGAACCTGTGATGTGTCTATTATTTGTAATAGATACATTGATTCAGATTATGAATTGTAATGGATACATTTATCTGAGTTCTATAATAAATCATTGTGTTCTACTGGGAATGGAGACGCAGGAGTTGGATTGTGAATTGGGTAAGCTAGGAATTGTATTTGCATTGTAATTAGATAGCGGGGCTAAGGGATGAGATACAATGTGATGGACTCAGCCAAGTCGCAGAGAACTGTAGTCGCCCTTGGGACCTAACTACACTGTAAGTGAGCTGAAACCTTGGTCATTGTCAGCATAGTCGAACCAAGAGTTCCTTGCCGGATATGGATGTTGATCTGAGTTGATCTATTGTGCCGCATATTATAATCTATGATCCATTGTCCCAAATCCGAGTTGCATTCTCTTGTGTGTTACATTGCATTACTGTGTTTATAATTCGGTTGCATAAATATAATTGTTGGCTCGTAGGAAGATAGGCGTAGTCTGTAGAGTGACTCCGAGTTCGAGTCGCACAAGTGCGCTTAGGTACTTTGATAGTGTCACACGTGGTTGGAAGGTTGACCCCATGACACTAGACGTGTTTACATGGCTACAAACCCCTTTCCACCCACAATACATTTCTCTATCGTCTTTGCAACTTTTTTGCAAAGCATGATTTTTGGGAAGCATAAACACCCTTCGCCTGTCACTCATTCTTCACAATCTTTATATCCTTTACATTTCAAAATGGTGTGGGAGATCAAAGAGGTGAAAATATTGAACTTTGTGAGAAATTTGTGATTTGTGAAATACCCTCTCTTAAAATGGTAGGAATAGTAGAGAAGTTGAGATTGATTGCAATATTAGTTGTGATGATGATGATGGTGGTGGTGGTGAGTGCAGAGGAAGCAGAGGCGCCCAGTCCAACAATGATTACAAGCATTGCTTCCATGGCGATGATGCTGTCTCTAGCCACTGGTCTTGTGGGATCCTTCATTGCTTTTATGGCCTGCCTTTTACATTGAGGCATTAAGCACATGGATTAGGACAAACCTACAAGAAGTTTGTTTTGAATAGATAGCAATGAGCTAATTTTTGTTCATGGTCATCTGGTCTCATAGGCCATGGAGAACACTCAAGTTTAATGCTTTGTTGGCACAAATTTTTGTTGGGAGATTATTTGATTACATTGTTTAGCCCTATAGAAACTAAACGGATCCCTTTTTCAATCCGTAAACATCTGGCGTTTACTTTTTCTTTATTTTTTAATTTTCTATAGTAACATTCTTTCGAAAAGGCTTGGTTTTGGCTATGGTGCTTGAAAAGAGTTGCAATAGATTTCAGATTTTGCATATCTACTATTACTTTCTTTTCTGTATTTTAGGTGTGTTTTGGTGTAGCAGATTTTTGAAACTCAATTATCAAAGAATGGTTGAGTAGAAATAAGAGGGTAATTGTCCTCTATTTTTTCAATTGGCTAATTTTGCTTTGGAATTCTTCTTTAAAAATGAAGAGGGGAAAAGTTTCTAGAGACATTTGAGACGCAGGGGAGAAGCATAGCTCAAACTTTCCTACTTATTGACAATTTCTAGTCAATAAGTTTGACTCGAAAAACTACATATTGAATCCTGATAGCAATATCATAACTTCTAATCATTTCGATATATTTTAATTATTTTAAAATTGTAAATTTAGTTAAGTAATTTTTTATTTATTAATAAAGTTAAATGAACTACAAAGAAATTATTAAAAATAGTTTTTATTACATAAGATATTTTATTTAAAAAATAAAATTATACATAAAAATAAAATTATAGATATCATTTAAAAAAAATATTCAATTATAAATATCTCAATATTTATAAAAAATCTTATAATTATATAAATATTATATCTTAAAATATTTAAATCAAAATATTATTTTTAAACATAGTTATATTCATTTTGAGTATAAATTAGTACTAAATTTATTGTCCTCTCTAATTAAGAAATTGTTCTCACATTTACAATTGGTTCGTTTTAACTAGTAAATTATGTTTCAAATAATTTTTTATATTATATTTAGGTATTTTCTTTAGTGGTCATTTTTATTATATTTAGGTATTTTTTTAGTGATCACTTTTTACATTGTGGTTAAAGAAATAAATCCTTGTCTATTATTTTCAATTAATAAACTTTTATTTGTAAGTTAAAGTGGAAAAATATAATTCAATCATTAAAATCATCTTATTATATAAAAAAACGTTATCAAGTTCAAATACCTTTTTAAATTTTTTACTAAATATATAAGTAGCAATTAGTTAAATCTTTTTAAAAATATGTTGGCAAGTATGTATTTGACATTTTTAAGAGGATGATGTTTTATTAGGATTTAACTAGATAGAGTTTTTAACTCAAATTCATTGGTCCATAATTCATGAGTAGTTCACATGAACCTATCTCTCATAAGTATGAGTGCTTCATGGATCACTCATGCTCATGAGACATGGGTTTGTACGATCCATTACTAAAAAGTATGGGTCAATGAGTCTAACTCAAAAACTACATAGTTGAATCTTGATAAAACATCATAATTTGACATATTGTGAAAAGATAACTCCTACTTATCTATGGATGAGTTAAAAAAAAATCTGTAACTAATGTTACGTAATGTATACTACACTTGATGAAGGTTTTACAAAGGAGATAGCAAACTAAGATGACTTGACCTTGAGAGAAACTTAATGGTTACACACATTTGAGTCATAGTATTGGGATAAATGACATTTTGGGAAGTCTTGATTCTTCACCTATGACCATCACCTAAATGAAATGAGTGCCAAGTATGTCAAACTTATTAGAGAGAGATTTTTTGGAGTTCCACAAATCATAAAATTATGGCCCAATAAGTTTGACTCAAAAATATACAATTAAATCCTAATAAGACATCATAATTTGACTCATTACAAAAAAAATACTTCATACTTACCTATTTCTAAAAGATTGAGCCTATTTCTATGCAAAATTATCTTATTAAATTTATACAAGTTTTGCTAAATATGGAGCATGGTCCAACAAAAATTTGATTACTTTTTACTTGAAAATCATTAGCATGTATCAAAATTGAAAGACAATTTAGTAGTGAAGTTCTATTGAAAAATGGTAAATCTATTATGAATTGAAACTAAATATAAATGTGAAAAATTATTTAATAAAGTTGTTCTCATATTTATTTATCTTATCAATTGAAAATAAAGTTGCATGCTTATGTAGAAAATAGGATACACGAATATTTCTAAAAGAATCAATCCAATTTGGTGTGCCTTGCACACACATGATCTATTTTGATTAAGGAAAAATAGGGACACCCTTATTTTAATGTCTTTTACTTTGCTTGTTTTCTTGTTTTTTTTGTTGTTTTCATTTAATATTTGTTTTAGTTTTGAGTTTTTTTCTTGTGTTTATCTTTAATATTTTCCCTGTGTTAGAATTTTGAATTTTGTCATCTTGGCATGACTATAAAGAAAACCCTAACACTTTAACCCTTCTATATAGTGGAATTGTTAAGGGTTTTTTATGTCACCTTTCAAAACTTCTAGAGTTGGTCATCATGACATGATCGTAAAAGAATCTCTAAAAATCTAAACTTCTAGAGTTGGTCATCATGACATGATCGTAAAAGAATCTCTAAAAAACTAACACATAGGATGTGAAATCACTCTAACCTACCTCTTAACTCTATATTTATGGTGATTCATCCACTTGATTTATTTCCTTTTTTTTCTCATCTCATTACTCATTTATTTTTCCTTTTCCTTTTGTGTTTGTATTTCCTAGAGATTTGAAAATCTACTTTCTACCAGTTTGCTATTTTGTGGCCTAGTGAAGCCTTACCATTGCTTGTGAGTGTGTTGGTTCATGTTTGTTGTGCATATTTGGAGCTCACATTTAGCTTTGTCTTTTAGGTTCATCTGTCATTTTCTAGGTAGGGTGTCTCCCTAGTTCATTAATGGTAACCTTCATTTTAGTTTAACATGTTCTTAAGTTTTGCTTGCCTATTTTATATTTGATTATATGTATACTTATGCTTTAGGCTTTCTTTTTTATTTTTTTCAACTTTCCCCTTTGTTTTAATTCTTTTCTTTTTTTTCTTTTTTTTCCTTGCTCTAGTCATATGAGGCATTTTCCCATCCAACAGATCGAATTTTTAGGTTTGGGAAATATTATATTCTTGTGATGTCATGCCTCATAAGACTTGATTTCAAAAATCAAACACACAAGCTTTGTCTTGATAATTCTATTTCAAAATGAGTTTGTTGGACCCCCTAAGCCTAAATCCCATACTTGATTTTTTCTCTCTTTAAAGTTGGGGCTTTGGTCATATTCCTATTAGCATGCTTGTTTATTACTTTACCCAAGATCCAATTCGTAAACACTTTTACAATATGTCTTCTATTGAGATTGTAAGTTTTGTGGTGTATTTTTTTTTGTATGCATTTTTTGGTACCCCTAAAGTCCAATCCTTAATTGATTTACTTTATATCTTTATTGGGATCATGACTTTGGCCATTTATTTTCTTATGTATTTTTCTATGGCATCCCTAAATTTCAATCTTTGATTTTTCTATGTTATATCTTTTATCAAGATCACAAGTTTGGGCATCCTTATTATTATACCTATCATGAGGTACTCCCAATCTACAAGCCTTATACTTATTTTATATTTTTGTTTCAAAGCTTGGTTTTCTCTTTTGTTGTGGTGAATTTTAGGCATGATTAAACTTATTAAAATTATTTAAAGGCATACCTAATTTCTACCTTTAGCGATAAAACTTCCTACATCCCTAATACTCAAAGCATGAATCAAGTTTAAATCCTAAACTTTGATCCTCTAATAGGTTTTCTTAAAGAACTTTATACTTATGCTATGAGAGACTATGTTACAATCCTTGTGATACTTTCAATCTTATCTATTCATTGTATTTTAATCAAAGGTTAATTAATAAGCTGATTATTATCATTAACTATATTGGATGACTACATCATTGGATTCTCTTATGGTCTTGTGTGTGTAAATGGTAGTACATACATGCAAGGAGGTCAATAAAAAAATGAATTAAAAATACAAGGGCTACCTCCCTACTTTGAAGATGTTCTCCCTCTTGACTGACATTGGAGATAATAATCTTGGACATATGAACATCTAGGAGTTCTTGAAAATGGCCAATATTGAAGGTGATAGAAGACTCATGGCATAATGCATGACAAAGTTACTACTTTCCCTATTTCACACCAATCTCTATAGTGGGTCTTGGATTTTGTGAATGCATACAATTATATATAGAGGAAGATACTTGTCCCCTATGTGCCAAACCATTTTGGATATCAACTCTAAAGTTATTGAAAGAGTATTTGGGCTCCTTTACTACACCTAATATGAAAAATTAACCATGAAGGAGGTAGTCAATTGCTACAAAATTAGAACTATGTAGGTTGCCAATTTCATAAATTAAAATTTACTAGTGAACAAAATAAAGTCTACAATGAAGATGAAAATATTTTTATTCACAAGAGTGAGTTCTAGGAGTACCTCAAAGATGACATCATCCTTCCTAGCAATTCCATTATTATACCTGATGCTAATGATTTATATCATTGGATGTATTACTTCATTGTTTAGATCTATGATAAGAAGAAAATAGATTGGGACACTCTCATCAGTGAAAAACTACATGAGAAGTTACTAGAGGTTTTGAAATCCACTAGATTCCATATGATATCATACTTGGTATACTTCTTGGGTTTTCAAGACAACTTTCTAGGCATGAATTGAGTAGGTAATTTATAGTTAGGTGAAACCAATATTTATGGTCATTAACCCCAACTATAATTCAAGTAAAACTCGAAGCATTACAATAGAGTGAATGATGTATTTGACTATACCATCATTAGGTGATTGGAGAATGATTATACAAAGAGGTTATCTTTGGAGGAAACTAAGGTAATGGTTGGCTTGAGAAACTAGTTCCTATAGTTTACAAACTTTTCATACATAAAAGTGGGTGGATTTCATAAAGCACCATATATCCCAATGGAAAGATTATTTTACTAGAGATTTATAGATAGGTTGTAGAAATTTAAAATTTAATTACAAACAAGCACAAGGTTAGAATATATTTCCCCATCAAGGTGGGAGATTAATATTACTCAAATATTCAAGGAGATGGCTCATTTGAAAATGCATTTACATGAGGTGATGGATACATTTTAAGGGTAAGTGTACCAAGTTGTGACACAAAAAGGGGGTCTTAAGATGCCACTTTGTTTTGGAAATCAACAAAGTTTGATATTCGATGAGAAAATGAAGATATTTATGCTCAAAATTTGAAGATGCACCAAGAAAAAGAGTTGTAATGCTCTAAATCTACTTTCTAAACTACTATTTTTTTGAAAAAGGTGAAGATTAAGGGTTTCAAAAAGGGGGAGCACACAAAGTGGTCCTATTTTTTTCAAAAAAATATAACATAGAGTCTAGTGTGCACCCCCTAAAATTTTGACCTATTTTTAGCAATTCAAAAATTGCTTCAATGAGAAATTAGCTAACACCATGTAGTTTATGCCTGATTTTTTTGGCTAATTTTTTAATGAATATATATTTTTTACCATTTTTTGAAGTGGAAACATCCTAAAAAATAAAATTTTGAGCGTTATCCCCCCTAAAATTTTTTAGAACTAAAAGAAAATCAATGTATGTTTTCTTTTCAATATGCACATAGAATGGAGTCCAGTTTCTAAAAATGTAATTTATTTCAAAATTTGATGAACGAGTAAAAAACTATACCCAAAATACCACATGTTGGTTTTTGACAAAAAGTATACACACTAACAAAATAAATTAAAGATGAAAACCTTAACATAATCAAAATGTGAAAAAAATTAGATGGTTAGATAGCTAGGAGAGAGCTTAATTTCATCATGCTATTTTTTATATATTTTTATTAAAACATGTGCAAAATTGATGGAGAGCACAACCATAAATGTGATGTCTTTTACGTTTCAAAAAACATGTCTTTGGCATAAATTGGTCATCCAACCCAAGGGAAAATGCAAACCATTTGGCTCTAGCGAAATGGAATTTTTTATTTTCATTTGGTGAGCACCAAATGAAAATGCATTTTTAGAATGAATTTTCTTTCTCTTTCTTTTTTCTTTATCTTTGTCTTTGTCTTTCTCTATCAATGAAACTATATACATGAAATAAATATTTAAGTATAAGTTGACATTTACATATGGACATTAATGTCAACTTATACTTTAAGTTATATTTCATGTATATAGTTTTAGGATGTTTGAGAGTGGTTTTAGATCTCTTGGAGTTATAATGCAAATTCTAGTTTTAGAAAGATCTTATAAGTTTTTAGACTTAGTCAAATTTCAATAATCAACATGTCAAATTTTAGTAATCAGGAGGTCAAATTTTAATAATTAGCATGTTGTGTCATCTCTCTCTCTATCTATCTCACTCATTATTATCCCTTTGCTCTAGACCTCTCTCTCATTATCTTTATCCCTTTATCTGATTCTCTCCCTTGAGCTCAAGAAATACCTCTCTACCTGTCCATCCTTCTCTCTCTCTATACTTCTATTTATATCACCTCACTCTCCCTCCCTCCTTCTCCCCCATCTCTACTTCTATCTATCTCACCTCTCTCTCCCTCCCCCTCCTCTCTCTCTCTACTTCTCTCTATCTCACCTCTCTCTCAATTACTAGGGGTGGCACCAACTAACTACCAAAGATGGGATATATAAAGCCCGCATCAAGCAATTTGTGCAATTCTAATTTAACTATATCACAAACTATTGGGTTCATCCTCCTTTGGGGTTGTTTATCTAGTTTGAAACCATTATTGATATAAATCCTATGCATGTATAATTTTGGGTCTATCCCCTATATTTCATGGTAATCCCATGCAAAGGTTGCTATGTGTGCTGGCAACACATTCATCAACGAGATATGTTGTATGCTAGTCAATTGACTATTAACATTTAATGTAACTTTACTTGAAAATATCTCTATATTCAAGGATATTGTTTGAATAGATGACATGCCAATTCTTGCTATGTTTGGAACATATTAGTGTGATAAGAAAGTATGAAATTTTTTGGAAACTAACTCAGATGAATTGGTAGGGATCATATTTTGTAGAGGATCCTACAAACATGTTAGAAAGTCATGATGTTGTAGGTCCCTACCATAGTTGTTTTGAGTGATGTTTGGTATCAAGTCATATTCATCTTGGTTCTCTAACAAGGGGTTGCATTCAATAGTCACCAGGGCTTGTAAGGAGTACTAATCTTACTCATCTAAGGTATCACCAAATAGTTTATTCTAGGTTTGCATGTGGCTAGGTTGGTGGATAAAAGACTAATTTCTTAGTCACATTTCCATTGGAAATGATCATATTCCCTGACCTACAACCTATGAAGGCATCTACTATTGCCAACCAAGGTCTTCCGAATATGAGGCCTGATAGCCTGCAAGATTAGATTTAGGATACAATACCATAAAGTATGTAGGGTACTCCCATGAATCTGATGTTATCACCTATAGAGGAGGGGGATTGTCTACTCCAAGACTTCAGGTCATGGGAGAGTCCTAAGTAACAGGATATCTTGATCTACCTCAAGCTTGCTAAATGATTTTGAAATGTCAAGATGTTAAGGTAAAAAAGGAAGAGAAATTTGATTACTATTTTCCTTCTGCTAACCCAAAAGTTTCAGAGAGTCAAATGAGTTGATTTCCAGAGTTCAATCTGCAGGCCAGATAGCTCACTTCCTAAGGATGGTAATGCAATATATGGACTCCAACGTGGTGTGTTGGCGTCTTAGTGGTGCATTGGCATCCATATGGAAAAGGGTCTAAGAAACTGATGAAGATGCTAGGAAATCAACTAACAACCTAACTAGTAGAGTTTTAAGCTATGATGAAATAACAAAAAGGGTACAAAAATTAAATACAACAAGAAGAATAATTTAAATAAACTACGTTCAAATTGACAAAGGAAGTGAGAAAGTAGTACCAAATTCCTTGGAACTTGATTCTACAAACAACTCCAACTGAAAAGAACCTACACACACAAGACCAAGGAAAATGTTGGGGCTGTTTTTAGAGGACTGCCTCAATCAATCCCTCGCTTTGGTGTTTCCACCTCCACGGACAACTATACAACAACAATGCAGAAAGATTATAAAGTGTATGGAAACGAAAGTGCCAGGAAATACACAAACAACAATATGCTACTACACAAGTATGATGATGCAAAAGCAATGGATAATGGGAGATATCACCTTCATAGCTATGTGCTCTTGTGGAAAGTAGAGGAAGGAGTGAGCTTGCAAGTTCTCCAACAATAATGCTATCACAACGAATAGAGTGGAGGAGAAAAAAGACTAGTAGCTTGCAACTATAATGGAGGTGGTTGTGAAGCTTGAAAGTGATGCAAGAGCATCCAAGGATCAGAGAGAAATCTTGCATCGACAAAACAATCTAAATTATTTTAATTCCAATAAGGGATAATCTATATGCATAGTTAGCATCAGGTTTCCACATTTGCAACATTCTCTGGTTCTTTGGATAGGTAGCTTGGTGTGATAAGTACATTTCAGTGAGACTTGCATAGATGTTTCTTCAGCAACCTAATTTGAGGTTGTTGTTTTCATCAAAGAGACAAAGTTGTGTCAATGGGAGTTCTATGGATGTCTCTTTGACATCCCATGTCTATTCGACATTCTGAGGACTGTGGGCTTAGTTGACCATTGCGTCAAGGTGACCTCATGGTGTCGACGATAGACTCCTAGGTCTCTTTCACTAAGTGTGTCTCATTGACAATGTGGTGGTAGCAATGTTAGTGTGAGAGGGTGGTGTCAGTGTGAGATCCTTTGATGTCTCTTAGACATTCCGGTGATATCCTGCTAAGAGCTTATTGATGTGACATGGGGTTTTTTGAGTGAATCCATTAAATGTTGGGTCTCACATTTCCCAGGAAAAAATGAAAAGGAAAGGGTTTTTGAAAGGGGGTTCACTAGTGAACCTCCAAGGGGGGTTTGCTTGAACCCCCCTTTTCCTCCCTTCTCCCCCTTTGGCACCAAAAAACTCCAGAATTTTTCCCTTCGAAGCTCGAGTTGAGGATGAAAATGGAGGAGACTTCATAGACCCAACTAGATGATGGTAGTGCTTGGAAGCAGCTATCCAATGAATATAATTTTAATATGTTTTTGTTTTATTATGTATTTGTTTTTTTAGTTTGATTAAACATAGGTTTTTCATTGAAAATCAAGCTATCCGTTCTGTACATGTGGAAAAATAGAAAATTATCAAATTTTTTTTGAAAAATATGTGTGCTAGATATTGAAGTCCTTGATCCAACAAAAAAAAAGAATTTCGATACATACAAAAAAATTTATGTTGTATACTGTCTGCTTATGTCTGAATTGTAATTGGTTTCAAAACTCTATTAAGGAAAAAATATTCAATAAAACACTATGAAACCAATTGGAAGCACTAGATATTGTAGTTACAAATCTAAATTCAAAAAAATAAAAATTATCCTTCATGGAAAAATAATTATGTTGTATACGGTGAGCGTCACTCCTTAAAAATGGTGTTTACTGAAAAAAACTAGTTTTCAAAGATGGAAAAAGAATTGCAATTTGATTCCAAATTTTTTGAAAAAATATATTTAGAATCTACAGACAAAATTTCACAAATCACTAGTTTGCATCATCTTCAAATTCCTCACGGTTTAGCCACTATAGGTGCTTGAAAGTGAAGATTTAGTTAGAAAAAATCAGTTCAGTGTCCAGTTTGGCCAAAAATTGTAAACTAGTATTGTGGGATCACCCTGCATACACTTTTGAGTGCAATAGTACTTTTGTGTAAAGCAAGTATGTGGAAGAAGTGATGGTTTCACCTTCAGCAGATGGTCATGGCTTTTGGGTACTGAAGGGTGATCTTTCTTCTAAAACAAAGTTATTTGCAAAAAAATAAATGTTATGACACCAGAGACTTGGCCACATTGGAGAAAAGGGTCTGAGGACCTTGAAAAATAAAAACCTTTTTGAAGGTTTTTCTGATCTTGTAATCTTGAATTCAATTTTTGTGAGAATTCTATTTATGGAAAACAAAACCGCATTAAGTTTTACTTGAGTTCTCATAAATATTGTGGTGTATTGGATCTTATTCATTCTTATGTGTTTGGTCCTATAGATGTTCCTTTGATTGGTAAATCCACATATTATGTTTCATTTATTGATGATTATAGTAGAAGGATATGGGTATATTTTCTAAAGAGTAAATCTAAAGTTTTCAGTTGATTTAAAGAATTTAAAGCAATGGTTGAGTTGTAGATTGGAAAGAAAATAAAATGTTTGAGGACTGATAATGGCGGTGAATTTTTCTCTAATTATTTTGATAGATTCTGTAAAGATTGTGGTATTCATAGATAGAAGACAACCCCATATTCTCCACAACAGAATGGAGTTGTAGAAAGACTGAAAATGCCACTGATGGAGAAGGCTAGGAGTATGTTGAGTGGTGTTGGCCTAGAACAAAGGTTTTGGACTGAAGCTATTTTCATTTCCTGTTACCTGACTAACAAATCTCCTACATCAGCTCTTATTGATAAGATGCCTATAGAGGAATGCTCGGGTTGAAAGCCTTCATTAAGACATCTTAGAGTTTTTGGTTGCAAGGCATATGCACATGTGGAAAAGGAGAAGCGAACAAAGTTGGAGAACAAGGTTGTGAAATGTATCTTCATGGGATATAGCTATGGTGTGAAAGAATATAAGCTTTGGGACCCTGTTGCACAAAAGATAATATATAGAAGTGTTTTTTTAGAGAAACCAAGCCTTCTTCTATTACATTGTAGCCAAAACAAAGTAAACAGGTAGATGAGATTCAATTTCCATTCATGCTTTCTTTTCTTTTTATGCATTGGTTTTTAGAGGTTTTTTGGCTACTCCCTATGTTACACTTAAGGTGGGGTGTTAGAGTTATTACGTATTAGAGAATAATTAATTATTATTCTAATTGTAATTCACTTAAGCTAAATTTAGGATTGCTTTATTAGTTAACTCAATGCTTTATTTATGTTAACTATAGAGCTAATATTAGATCATTATGTCTCATCTCACAGGATGTTGACACTTGTCATGATCTAATCCCTTTATCATTAGAGTTGCTCCTATAAAACATTCATTCTCTCTTGTATTATTCATTTTGTAAGTATTTTATTTTTGAGGAATAAAAAATCTTTGTTTTTTAGAGTTCTTGGGTGGAAGGTGTTTTGTTCATTGTTTGATCCTATGTCTTGTGTTATTAACAAATCTAACAATTTTCCCCACCTTTTCCAGTGTGTTTTCCCCCCAAAATATTTAACGGGGGAACGCAACAAGGGCAATGCCCCTCTTGTGGGGCCCAACAAAAATCAAATATATTTTAATAAGGAAATTCACTTCCAAAGTATAATTAAAATACAGTTAATAGACAGTTAAAAGTTTCCCAAAATACGAAGAGATTATTGTTGCACGTTGGAAATTTGAAGAGACATGGATTGGACAGTTAGTAATGTGTGTGGGGATGTGAACAGGTGCGTGGAAAATTAGTTTTCATTATTGGGAAAGAGTTATAGTGTGTGATTTGCTACAATTTTTGTCAGCATAAGGTCATAGGTGTGTGGCTAGAAATCACAAGTTAAGTTGTAGGTACATACAACAATGTGTGTGCTAAAAATCAACAATGGTAAAATGTTGAAAACATTGCTGCAAGTCTTTATAAATATTATTTTCTTGAAGATTAATATATATTGGACTCTCTATTGGTAGATGTAGCTAGGATTTGGGTAAACCACATTAAACTTTGTGTTGTTCTTTCATTGTTCATTTATTCTTGTTGTGAATTAATCGTTAATTTATATTCAATTGATAAGTTCTTGCCAACAATTCCTAACAAATAATACCTTACAACAAACTATACCCACTGCACAGTGTATCCCAATACTAGTGTCACAATATGCCTATGTGCTACATTGGACAAGTAAGGTTCAACATCTTACTAATATATAATCCACCATATAAGTGTCTGAGAATGAGTTTATGATGCACCCTTGTATTGTTGTATTAATTCAGACATGGTAGTAAAATGTGCATAGAAAGTAAGAATTTAATTTTTTTTTGAGTTGATGTGTTTGGAGTGTGTTGAGGATTCAATAAGAGAGAAATCCAATCATAGATCTATGCCTTTATCCATTGGGAAATAGAGTTTATAGATTTAATCAAAGATACTAACTGAAAACAAGGCAATGACTTAATCAAGTCAGCACAAGAGACTATTCCCTTCAAAATGCAGAAGCAAGTTGGGCTCTACACATTCATTTAGAAAATAATCCTTAAGCATACCCTCACATTCCCTTTATTATATTGAAAATATACTATGCAAAATTTTGCATAGATTTTACAAATATATGGTTGAAAAACTAATCAATTACACATATAGAAATGCATACCATACATAAGAAGACACTCAACTAAGGTTGATTCTTCCTTTAATCACTCAATCTTTAGGTTTACAAATGTTATTACAAGCTTGGGATCAAACTCAGATCATTACAATACAAAAATATCTAAAACTAGAGTTGGATATTGAAACCTAGGGTTTCTTGTGAATATCTTTCTTCCGCTGGCTTTGCAACTACTTCCCTCTTTTGTTGAAAATATTTTATCCTCTTCCCTTTTATTTCTCTTCTTCTTATCAAAACTTATGTATCTTTTCAAGCTGTTGGCAGATGGCCATTGCTCCCCTCGAGATTCGTGACAAGGGACTAACCACCTCCCACATGATCCATGTCTCTATCATTTGTATTTTAGTGTTGACATATCGATATTTTGACACAACAACAAACATGGGCCAACAATTGGTATCAAAGAGCTGAGTCACAAGTTTGAATCCCCTTCGATGATGTTGAGGGGGAGATTGTTGGGAGATGGTTAGCTAGCACTCCCCTCAAGATTCATGACAAGGGACTAACTGCATCCCATACGATCCATGTCTCAACCATTTGTATTGGGCATTGATAGATTGATCTTTTGATGCAACAACAAACATACGCCAACATTTGCATCATTAAGAAACCCTAGGAGAAAGAGCTATGAGTGTGAGAGATTGTACTTGAACTCCCATGTCTGCTCATATCACCTTCACATGGTTGCACATGTTGAAGCCATTGCATAGCATTTATGAGCACATGAATGAGGAAGAAAAACCCCTACAAAAGATCAATTTCTAACAAAAAGGATGTCCTCGAGCCACAAAGAAGCATGGGTGTCATTTTTCCTTAATTGTATCATTGAAAAATACATTAAACATCACTTCTATAGCCCTAAAGATCAAATCTAGTAGTTGAGAGGGTAGCTACAACATTAATGACATTTATTATTGAAAAAATGTCAATTGGGAGCATTACCAAAGTTTCAGGATTGATTCAATACTTAGTTCAATCATTAAAATGTTCACACACCTGTGAAACCATCTTCATTAGAAATTGGGTGTCAAGCCTACAAAATATTGCTTGTCAAGAGGTCAGAGAAAAGAAAACCATGATTCCCAAGATCTGAAGAGAAACCCCATCGAGCATTGGGCTTCGAGTGTACTACTTGTTGGATGAACAAGAAGATGAACGGAAAAAGGAAAGATTTCAAGGAGCGCAATAGGGAAGAAAGTGTTGGGATTCAGGAGTCGAGAGGAGGACTTACATCTTACCACATAATGTGATAAAGGGTAAGACAAAGTCTGACCTCTAAAAGGATGAGGACTCCTAATGTCGAGACTGGGGATTGGGAGTCGGGCCGAAGGAATTCATCTTATCACTAAGATAAGATAGAAGATCAACAAGAGACCCGATCTTTGAATGCTAAGAGAAAGCATCAAGAATTGGGGGTTGGGCATAAGGCTTACACCTTACTATGAAATGAAGGTAAGAGGTAAGAAGGAAGGATGATCCCTGAAGTCTGAAGTATCAACACTTTGTCATTTTTCAAAGGATTTATCCGAAGTTTGGTGATCAGCGGAAAGAGTTGGGGCTTAGGAAAGGAAGGCAACATAGGATAAGGGTTAAGGTCTATGGTCGAAACCAAATTTTTCTAGGAAAGTGATGGAAAGAAGGGGAAAGTAGAAAGAAGATCGAGAATGATAAAGAAGGTATGTGAGTATGCAAACACCCGAAAGTCCAAAAGACCAAAAGCTCAACACTTGGCCAATTTTGGACTTTTGCAAACAGGCCTTTGACTACAACTTAGCAAAGGTTAGATGTAATTAACAAAGGGATTTGCATGATGCACCATTGAGGTTTCTTAGATCGATTATAAGGGTATGTGCAGGATCATCATGGAAAAAACAGGCCCTTAAGTGGCAATGAAAATTCATAAAAGTCAGAGTTAGGCAACTTGACATAAAAATTTGAATAATTTATCATATTATTTCAAAAATATGTAAGAATATAATCTGTGGAAAATTGATTGTAGTTTCTAAACTACTAGGTTTATTTTTTAAAAAATCTATTTGGTGAAAATTTGGAATTTCAATGCAGTAGTACTTAAATTTTAGGGAAAAAATAAGAAGTAGGTGTCTGTCTCACCACCCTAACTACAATAAAATGATAATATTGTTTTATAATATTTTAGATATAAGTAGAGGACTCATGTCCAGATGTGATGCATATTTTTTTGTAATTTTTTCCCAAGTAAATAATTAATTATGATTTTTTTATTGCAAATTTTAAAAAACATAAAAACTCGTATGTGTGACCACCTTAACTTGGTCAAAACTTCATGAAATTCATTTTTTTTTAATCCTATAGTATGTGAAGTATAGAATGTGACACATGTTTTGGATTCAAAAAATTTGGTACCGTTTGAAAGTTATAGATGTTTTTCAATCAGCCTATCAATCAGTACTTTAGTCGTAATTCTAATAGAAAATGAATAATAATTATTTATTATATCAGAAGTAAAGCATAATTTATATTGGTGGAAAGCTGAGAAGCTCCTTTACAAACCCTTTTCGTTTCATCAATTTTGAGTAAAAAAAAGTCGTCAGCCACATGGGCGAAGTGTAGAAAAGAAAGGTAAGTTGTTAAACACGCTTTTTGTGTTGACTTCTTAGGATTGGCATGTCCGAACCAAATTCCAAAGCAAGCCAGGGGCTAATTCCTAGGCATTAAAGTTTTTTTTAGAGATATCGGATATTCGATTCAAAACTGATATCCGATTTGAATTTGATATTCGATTTATTTTAGATATGAGTTTAAAAAATGTTATACAATTTATAATATATGATTTAAAAAATGTAATAAATAGTTTATAGTTTATTTTAATATATCTAGTTTAGAATATACAATATAGTTTATAATTTAATAAATAATATATAATTTATGATAATTTCTCATGGAATTATGTATTTAATATATAATATATTATATTATTATGTATAATATTATTTCTATATTTTAGTTAATATATAAATATTTAAATATATATATATATATTACTAATATATAAAATATTATATAACTAATTAATATTACTAATATATAAAATATTTAAATATTATCTCTTTCCCTCTCTCTCTCTCTCTCCCAAGTCTCTCATTCCTATCTCTCTCCCCTCTACCCTAAACCCTAAACCCTAAACCCTTAAACCCTCTACCCTCTACTCTCTCTCTCTCTCTCTCTCTCTCTCTCTCTCCTAACCTCCTCTCCCTCTTAGGTCTCTCGCTCACTCACCCCCTCTATATCTCTCCTCTACCCTCTTCCTAAACCTAAACCCTCTACCATTGGCTATGCCCTCTCTCTCTCTCTCTCTCTCTCTCTCTCTCTCTCTCTCTCTCTCTCTCTCTCTCTCTCTCTCTCTCTCCTCTAGCCTCTCCCTCTCTCAGTCTCTCTCTCACTCAGTCCTCCCTCTATATCTCTCCTCTACCCTTGACCCTAAGCCTAAACCCATAACCCTTAAACCCTCTACCCTCTACCATTAACCATATATACCCTCTATCTCTCCCACTCCCTCTCTCTCTCTCAAGTCTCTCCCTCCTACCCCCTCTCCCTCTCTCAAGTCTCTTTCTCAAAGTTACTCCCTTTAGCTCTTTCCCCTCTTCTCTTAACCCTTAAACCCTAAACCATTAAACCCTCTACCCCGCTCTCTCTCTCTCTCTCTCTCTCTCTCTCTCTCTCTCTCTCTCTCTCTCTCTCTCTCCCTACCCCTCTCTCCTCTCTTAGGTCTCTCTCTCCAACTTTGAGATCCTCTATCTCTCCCTCTGCCTTAACCTAAGCCCTTATAACCCTCCTGCCCTCTACCATCAACCCTATACCCTCTATCTCTCTCTCTCTCTCAAGTCTCTCAATCAATCCTTCTATCTCTCTCCCCTCTCCCCTCTATCTCTCTCCCACTCCCTCCCTCCATCTCTTTCACTGACACCCTCTATCTCTCTCCCCTCTGCAACCCTTAACCCTAAACCCTAAACCATTTACCCTCTACTCTCTCTCTCTCTCTCTCAAGTCTCTCCCTACTACCCCTTATCCCTCTCTCAGGTCTCTTTCTCTCTCTCTCACTCACTCCCTCTATATCTCTTTGTCTACCCTTAACCCTTTGAAACATAGATTTTTGGGACCTATAGACTACTCTTCCACTTCTAGGGTTTTTCACCTAAAAGGAGAGAGATTGGGCCAAAAATTCTTATGTATCACTCAAATTAGGATGTGTGTGATATGATGTGATGTAAATGAAGTTAAATAGATGCAATAGATTAATCTAGGTGGCTGAAAACGAATGCAAAAGTGAAATTACAACTATGTTTTAAAATGCATTATGATATGCAAACAACTATGTAAATGAAGAAAATATGCAAAACATAAAGTATAGGGATGAATCTGAGTGCACCTGGGTGAAATGTGAGCTTTCTAGAGTGTTCTAGATGCTAGTGAAATTTACTGGTTTCTCACAGTGGGACTCATTCACCCAGGGTGGTGAATCAGTCCACCTCTTGGTGAAAACTATCAGGAGCTGCTTTTTGTCTGTCAGGATCTAAAATATGACAAAACTCAAGTTCCTAGTCCTAAGGTGGGACTCATTCACCATAGGTGGCAAATCAGTCCTCCCCCAAATTCCTAAAAAACTAGGAGACAACTCTGCAACACCAGATCTGAGAATGTCTGCTTGTCAGGTTGCCGAAGTCAAATCTGCAAAAATCAGACAAATAAGTCTCTCTAAGCTTGATTTTTACTTAAGTTGACTTGAAGCACCTAGTTGACTTAAAAATCACTTTTCAACACCTAATAACCTGTCAAATCTGCAAACAAAGGGCTGCAAACAAACAAGCAAGAGGGGAAAAATGATTAGGGGTTTGCCTTGGTGAAACCCCACTTTTGGTAATTAAACCCTTGAAAATACAATGTAATGAGAGAGAAAGATAAACTAATAACATGCAAGTGTTATCAACTCACCTAACTCTTGATGATGCAAATTTGAAGTAATGTCAATGGCAGCTTCAAAGTGCTTGAAAAGATGTTGTAGAATGTTTGAATGCTTAAGTGAATAGGTGGATAAGAGAACTTGATGAATGGGTGTTAAAATGAGGTGAAAACCACTTATTTATACAATTCTCTTGCCTTAGTATCTCTCCCTCTAGCCTTAACCCTTAAACCATAAACCCTTAAACCCTCTACCCTCTACCCTTAACCCTCTACCCTCCCTCTCTCTCTCTCTCTCTCTCTCTCTCTCTCTCTCTCTCTCTCTCTCTCTCTCTCTCTCTCTCTCTCTCTCTCTCTCTCCTCCTACCCTTAGCCTCTCTCTCTCCCCTCTCTCAGGGTCTCTCTCTCTCTCTCTCTCTCTCACTCACTCCCTCTATCTCCCTCCCCTCTGTAACCCTCTACCTACCATCAACCCTATAGCCTCTATCTCTCTCCCTCCTCTCTCTCTCTCTCTCCTCACTCTCTCTCTCTCCCTCTCCAAGTCTCTCCTCATCCTATGTCTCTCCCTCTGCCCTTAGCCATAAACCCTATGCCCTCATCTCTCTCTCACTCCCTCTCTCTCTCTCTCTCAGCTCTCCCTCATACCCCTCTCTCCTCTCTCAGAGTCTCTCTCTCTGGTCACTCCTCTGTCTCTCTCCTCTGCCTTAACCCTTAAACCCTCTCTCTCTCTCTATCTCTCCTCCCTGCCCATCTCTCTCTCTCGGTCTCTCTCAGCCAGAGTCCTCCCCTCTCTCTCTCTCCCTCTGCCTTAACCTTAAACCCTCTACCCTCTGTAATCGCGTAACCCCTCTCTCTCTTAGGTCTCTCTCTCTCCTCCTCCCCTCTCTCTACTCTCTAGAACAACCCTAGAGCCCACTTGGCAACCAGCTAAAGCCTTATAACCCTCACCATCAACCTATACCTTTATCTCTCTCCCTCCCTCCCTCCTCTCTTTCCTGCGACTCCTCTCTCTCTCTCACACACACACACACTCACTCCCTTTATATCTCGCCCTCTGCCCTTAACCCTTAAACCCTCTACCCTCTACCCTTAAGCCTCTAGCCCCTCTCTCTCTCTCCTCCCCCTCTCCCTCTCTTAGGTCTCTCTCACTCACTCACTCCCTCTACCCTCTATCTCTCTCCCACTCCCTCCCTCCCTCTCTTTCACTGACCCTCTATCTCTCTCCCCTCTACCCTTAACCCTTAAACCCTCTACCCTCTTCTCTCTCTCTCTCTCAAGTCTCTCCCTTCTACCCCCTCTCCCTCTCTTAGGTCTCTCTCTCTCACTCACTCCCTCTGTCTCTCTATCCTATACCCTTAACCCTAAACCCTAAACCCTTAACCCTTAAACCCTAAACCATTATAACCCTCTACCCTCTACCATTAACCCTATACCCCAAACCATTAACCCTTAACCCTTAAACCCTCTACCCTCTACCATTAACCTTCCCTTCCTTTATCTCTCTCTCTCCCACTCCCTCCCTATCTCTATCTCTCAAGTCTCCCTCTATATCTCTCTCAAGTCTCCTGTCTCTCTAGGTCTCCCTCTCTCCCTCTCTCTCTCTCCTCCCTCTATCTCTCTCACTCAATCCTCTATACCTCTACCTGACCTTAACCCTTAGACCTTGAGCCCTTAAGCCTAAACCATTGTCCCTCCTAATCCCTCAACCTTGTCTCTCTCTCCCCCTCTCCCCCTTTTACCCTCTCCCTTCCCCCTCCTAATACTCTCTTCCCCCTCTTTCTATCTCTCTCTCTCCCTTTCCCTCTCTCTCCCTTCCCCCTCCTAATTCTCTCTCCCCCTTTCTATCTCTCTCTCTCTCCCTTTCCCTCTCTCTCTCTCCCTCCTCTTTGTCTCTCTCCCTTTCCCTCTCTTTGTAAGGAAAGCCTAAGGTGCAGAACAAACTCTCCTATTGTAAAACCTTAGAGAAGAATGTAGATATGTCTTTAAATTCTTCAATTACATTTCATTAAGATGCACATGAAAGGAATAACAGAATAGCGAAATAAACACATACACAATTGAACATCATATTTATGTGGGAAAACCCATACAGGAGAAAAACCCACCACACCAAAGAAAAATCTCTTGTATTACAATAATTGAATTACATACAAGTTACAAACTCTCCTTTTAGATAATCAATCTCATAGTAGCAACATTTCCCTGATCAACCTTGTACAAAACAAATTTTGATCACACTTCATTGTGTCTCACTGTTACAATGCATATACAACATACAATGAAGAACAATCACTGATCATTTGACCATCTAACCTATCACTATTACAGTACGTTGCAATGTATATCAACTACCATGATTTGAAACATTCTTTGTACAAATGGTTCAGTCCAGTTTCCTCTGTTGAGCAACTGTCAAACTTCCTAGTCATCAAATGGCCATCTCCAAGTCGAAAACGACCTCCACTATTCGGCATACACCTCAGCAGTCAACCAAGTCCATGCTCATTCACCCATGGTCCGCTCACTGCATTATCGTTATACAGCTAGGAGGCTCCCATAGGATGGCGGTATATCACACTACCACTAGATGGCTTGAAGACTCTCGTGGTATGGCGGTATACACCAAACTACCACTCATCAGTGTGAAGGCTCATGTGGTATGGCGGTATTCACCACACTACCACACCTCTCTCACAATCACCTAGTGGTATAATGATAGAAGCTTGAAGGTAACACTTATGCAACTCTGAGCTGATTGGTGACAGAACCAAGGTTATACTAGTGAGTTTGAGACACATTTTCTCAACAATCTCCCACTTGACAAAGAACTCAATGAACCCTTTTCAATACATGAAGTCACTAAATATTCTAGATCCCAAGGCCCATCAAAGTTACACACCATCTAAACTTATCCCTGCTCACTAGCTTTGTCAATGCATTAGCAACATTCTTCAGAGTATCCACCTTTTCCAAACATACCTTTCCATCCTCCACCATATCACATACAAAGTGGTACTACACATCAATATGTTTCGTCCTGGCATGAAAAGTTAGATTTTTCACTAGACAAATGACACTCTCACTATCACAACAAACAACAATCTGCCCTGCATCAAAATTAATATTAGAACACAATCTCCTAAGCCAAATGTCTTCTTTATAGGCATGAGTTGTTTTCATGTACTCAGCCTTTATAGTGGATAAAGCGACTATAGCTTGCCACTTGCTCATCCAACTAACTGCACCACCATTCATCATGAAAATATATCCACTAGTGGACTTTCTACTGTCAATGTAATATGCCCAATTAGAATCCACGTACCCACGAATGCTGAGAGTCCTCTATGATTCAACCAAATTTCCATGGTAACACAAAGCATATTCTAAAGTCCCCTTTAGATATCTAAAAATTATTTTCACAGAATCCCAATGTGTCCTTCCTAGATTTTCCATAAAATGACTAAGTACTCCCACTGCTTGGGAAATGTCTGGCCTTGTACATGCCATTGCATACATTAAACTACCAACTACACTTGCATAAGGAAATATGGTCATATCCTCCATCTTAGTAGGAGATTTTGGAAAATCTTCAATAGATAGCTTCATTCCTTGCAAAAGTGGAACAACTAGTTGCTTGCAATCACACATACTAAATCTCTCTAGAACAGTGTTAATATGCTTACTCTGGCTAAGCCAAAGCTTTCTACTTTTTTTGTCCTTGGTTATTTCCATTCCTAGAATATACCTTATTGCACCAAGATTCTTCATTTTGATCTTTGAAGAAAACTGAGATTTTAGATTAGAAATCATAGACTTACTATTCCCTATAAACAACATATCATCAACATAGAGTGGAATAATAAGAACATGATCATTTTCAGTTTTGAAGTACACACAATGATTTTATTTTGATCTTACAAAACCCAGTGACAAGAAAAATGTGTCAAATTTTTGGTACCACATTCTAGGCGACTGTTTCAAACCATATAGAGATTTCTTTAACTTGCAAACTAGATTTTCTTTACCTTTTTTCACATAGTGCTTAGGCTGGGACATATAAATTTCTTCTTCAAGATCACCATGAAGAAATGTTGTCTTCACATCCATCTGATCAATCTACAAGTCATATGCAACTGCAAGTGACAAAATAAATCTAATAGATGTTAGCTTTGCTACCAGAGAAATTTTTTCCCCATAATCAATTTCCTCTACCTGGGAATATCCCTTTGCAACCAACCTCGCTTTATAATTTTCAACACAACCATCTAGACCAATTTTCTTTTTAAATAACCATTTGCAGCCCACAGGATTTCTACCTTCAGGCAATGGAACCAGATCCCAAGTATCATTTTCCTTTAATGATGCCATTTCTTCATTCATGGCTTCCAACTAGGAATCTAAATCAGACATTTCAATTGCCTCTTTTATAGTCCTAGGCACAAGTAGAATCTAACATAGAGAACCCATACCTATTTGGTTGCTTCTTCTCATGTGTAGACCTCCTCATAGGTTAAGGTTGAGGTTGTGGTTCTTCTTCAGAACTCTTAGAGCTGCTTGAAATCTCCTCAAATTTAGGTACACTATCAATATGTTATTCCTTTTTTTTTGGAGTTAGAGGTATTTCAACAACATCATTTTCCTCTTTATTTTCTTTCATCCTTGACTGCAAATCCACTGAAGAAAGTTTCAGCTCCCGAAAGATTACACTTATGTTGTATACAACCTTTTCAGTCACAAGATTCCAAAGCTTGTATCCTTTCACACCAATGTCATAGCCAATGAAGATACATTTAACAACTTTTTTCTCCAATTTAGATCTCTTCTCATTTGAAACATATACATATGCTTCATAGCCAAAGACATGAATATGTCTTAGAGAGGGCTTCTTACCAGACCAAGCTTCTATAGGCGTTTTGTCAACAAGTGTTGACGAAGGAGACTAATTCAACACTTGTAACATGTTGTAGCCACAACCTCAGCCCAAAAATTTTGCTCCAGACCAGCATTGCTTAACATACTTCATGCTATCTCCATCAACGTCTTGTTCAACCTTTGAACAACTCCATTTTTCTGCAGAGTGTAAGGTGTTGTTTTATGCCTTTTAATTCCATGGTATTTGTAATACCTTTCAAAATCTCCAGAAAAAAATTCACCACTGTTATTTGTCCTTAAACATTTAATTTTTCTTCTAGTATGATTTTCTACCAAGTTCTTAAACTCTTTAAACCATCTGAACACTTCTTATTTATTTTTCAAAAAATATACAAATGCCCACCTCGAATAATCATCAATAAAAGAAACATAATATCTTGATTTTGATAATGAAGGAACATTTAATGGACCAAAAACATCAAAGTGATTATAATCCAAAACACTAGAAGATTTGTGAGGACTAGAGTAAAAAGAAACACAATGATGTTTTCCATATATACAATGTTCACAAAATTCAAATTCTAGGTTACAATTTTCAAGCCCCTCAACTAGGTTTTTATTTTTCAAGTCTTTTAAACCTTTTTCACCAATGTGACCGAGCCTTTGATGCTAGAGCATAGTCTTCTTTGCTAGAAGTTTAACCTCCAAAGAATTTTCCCCTATAGGGACTTCAATCTCCTTTTCTACACGAACAACCTTTTGTGACTTTGCAGAGACACTGTTACATTGAACAACAAGTGTGTCCAACTTATATAGAGTACCTATTCAGGCACCCCTAGCCAGCACCATCAAGCCTCTAGTCATTTTACAGCCATTGCTTGAGAATGGGACTTACACTCCAACATCATTTAGCTTACTTACAAAAAGTAAATTATGAGCCAAACCTAGGATATGCATTATGCCATCAATTCCCTTAATTCTTCCATGAGGAAACTAAATTATGACTCTTCCATGGCCAACAATTTCTAGAGATGAATCACTTGTTAAATACACTTTTCCACCATCGTATTTTTTATACTTTGTGAACCAGTTTCTATGAGATGTCATGTGGAAAGATGCTTCAGAATCAATGAGCCATGCATCATTTGATGCCTGAGTTGCCAAGGCTGCAATAAAGGCATCTGCTTCGCTCTAAGAAGAATCATTATCATAAGAGTTCTTCTTCTTCTTCTTTTTCTCCTCTTTGCAATCCTTTTGGACATGACCAGGCTACCCATAGTTCTAGCACTTCACCTTGGAATTTTTGCTAGGAGACTTTGATCTCCCTTCTGATTTCAATTTGGACTTCTTGTCCTTCTTCTTGCCTTTCTCCTTCAATCTTCCACGAACAACAAGAGCCTCCTTCACCATCTCAGAAGATTTCCTTCTCATTTCTTCTGATAGCAAAGAAGCAACTACATCTTCCATCTTGAAACTAGTTATCATGCTCCCAATCGCCATCACTAAATAATCCCAAGAATCGGACAACAAAAGCATACAACAATCTTCATCATCAATTTCCACACTCACAGATGTTAAATGACCAATCAACGTGTTAAACACATTCAAATTATCAACCATAGATTCCCCTTCCTCCATCTTCAAAGAGTATAACTTCTTCCTTAAGAACAACTTATTCACCAAGGACTTGCCATGATAAATTTCTCCAAGCTTCTTCCACAAAGAAGATGCATATTTCTTTTCGTGAACATTGAGGAGAAAAAATTCTACCAAACAAAGTCTTATCAACCCTTTTTCTTTTCTGTCTGTGAGGTCCTAGTCTTCTTGCTTCATGCCAGAAGGTTTCATTCCAGACACAGCAAGCCAAATATCACGATCCACCAATAGGTCTTCGATTTTAAGTTTCCACAAATCAAAATTGCTACCATTGAATTTCTCAATTTCCATCTTTCTTGATGTGCTTTCCATCTTAATCTACAATCTAGATTACTAGACTTCTACAAAAAACTCCCACTAAACAGGATTGACACAAAAAACCCAACCTACCCACAAGGATAACACAATTGGCTAGGCTCTGATACCACTTGTAAGGAAAGCGTAAGGTGCAGAACAAACACTCCTAATGTCAAACCTCAAAGAAGAATGCATATATGTCTTTAAAATTTGGAATTATAGTTCATTAAGATGCACATGAAAGGAATAACAGAATAGAAAAATAAACACATACACAATTGAACAGTAGATTTACATGGAAAACCCTTACAGGAGAAAAACCCACCACACCAAAGAAAAATCTCTTGTATTATAGTAATTGAATTACATACAAGTTATAGACTCTCCTTTCAGATAACCAATCTCATAGTAGCAACATTTCCCTAATCAACCTTGTACAAAACAAATTTTGATCACACTTCATTGTGTCTCACTGTTACAATTCATATACAACATACAATGAAGAAGACTCACTGATCATTCGACCATCTAACCTATCACAGTTATAGTACGTTGCAATGTATATCCACAACCATGATTTGAAATGTTCTCTGTACAAATGGTTCAATTCAGTTTCCTTTGTTGAGCAATTGTCAAACTTCCCAGTCATCGAATGACCATATCCAATTCAACAACGACCTCCACTATTCGGCGTACACCTCAACAGTCAACCAAGTCCATGCTCGTTCACCCATGGTCCACTCACCGTATTATCGCTAGACAACTAGGAGGCTCCTATGGGATGGTGGTATACTGCACTACCGCTAGACGGATCTAAGACTCTCACGGTATGGTGGTATACACTGCACTACCAATCGTCAGCATGAAGGATCCCATGGTATGGCAGTATTCACTGCACTACTGCACCTCTCTCACAATCATCTAGCAGTATAGCGATAGAAGCATGAAGGTAACACTTATGCAACTCTGAGCTGATTGGTGACAAAACTAGGGTTATACCAGTGAGTTTGAGACACATTCTCTCAACACTCTCCCCCTCTCTATCTATCCCTTTCCCTCTACCCTCTACTCTCTCTCTCTCTTGCCCAACCTCCACCTCCTAATTACTCTTAGGTCTATGTGTGCACAAATCAAATATCTGATTTGAATCAACTATCTGATTTGTAGCACTAAAATCCTACCATTACAAAAAAAATTAAAATGTTTTTCAAATTAGATATCATATTTTATCCAATATCAGATTTGTGGGCCATAGAAAAACCCCATGTGGGTCATTTTGGGCATCCCAATGGACCTTACATTCTCTATGTAGGCTTTGCAGGCAACAAACACACAATTTTAGACAAGAGACAAAGATCAATTTTTTGAGCATCTTCTACTCAAATTTGTCATAAGCAATCATTTTTAGCATCTTTTATGAGGTGTAATGGGGAGCGACAATTGTCAGAAGCAAAAATGTAAGATAAATCTTACAAAAGAACAAATTGAAGCATATAGACAAAGATATAGAGAAGTTCATAGGAAGAGAAGACAAGGTATGTTAAATATTGGTGAACCTAAGCCCTATGGTCTTTCAAGTGAAGAGGAAATTGAATATGTTCAAGGTGAAAATGTTCAAAGTGAAAATCTTGGAATTGAAGATTTTGAACATGATATTGACATTGGGAATGAAATTATTGAAATTGATAATGAAAATGTTCAAGGTGAGGGTATGTGCAGGATCATGACAGACCAAAAAGTGGCAATATGATGGGTATGTGGCTAACGACTTATTTTTTTACCCAAAATTGATGAAACAAAAAGGGTTTTTAAAGGAGATTCTCAACTTTCCACCGATATAAATTATGCTTTACTTTGAATTTAATAAGTAATTATTAGTCATTTTCTATTCAAATTACGACTAAAGTCCTAATTGATAGGCTAATTGAAAAACATCTATAGCTTTCAAATGGTATCACATTTTTGATTCAAAACATCGTCACATTCTATGCTTTGTATTCTATCTGATTAAAAATAAAAATAAATTTCATGAAGTTTTGACCAAGTTAAGGTGGGACATACAATTTTTATATTTTTAAAAGGTTATAATAAAAATCATAATTAATTATTTAATTGGAAAAATTTACAAAAATATGCATCACATTGGGGCATGAGTCCTCTACTTATATCTAAAATATTATAAAAATATTATCATTTTATTGTGGTTAGGGTGGTCGAATGAGACACCTACTTCTTATTTTTGGGGAATTTAAGTACCCTTTGCATTGAAATTTCAAATTTTCACCAAATATATTTTTTTGTTAAACAAACCTAGTAGTTTAGAAACTACATTCAATTTCCTATAGATTCTATTCTTACATATTTTTGAAATAATATAGATAAGTTATTCAAATTTTTACGTCAAATTTCCTAACTCTGATTTTTTGATTTTTTGCCACTTAAGGGCATGTTTTTTCCATGATGATCATGCACATACCCGTGAAAATTTTGGAATTGAAGATGTTGAACATGACAATGAAAATGTTCAAGGTGAAAATGTTGGAATTGAAGAATTTGAACATAATATTGAACCAAGTGTAAATTATGTTTCACCATATTACATGAGAAATGAAGAACCTTGTGTGGAAGACAGACATATTCCAAATTCAAGACCTTTAAGAACCCCTAAATGGTTACTTGAAATTGATTAGAACATTATAAACAATTTTAAAGGCAAGAGGTCAACATGAACTATTCAGTTGTGGGCTACAAGACTTTTCAACCAATATTTTAGTGATAAGACATTGACCGAGCAATGCCAACTTTTTGTACAATTGCTAAAGATGCAAAAGATGAGACCTTTGCTAACCAAATTGAAGATTCATGTGAACAAGAAGACCGAAAAAAATTCTATTATTGTCAAAAATATTTTTAATGCTCTCAAGTCTATTGGAAAAATAACAAGGAAAAAGATAAGAGAGCTACTCAGAGAGTCATTACAACCACCCTAGTAAGCCATCAATTGAAAAAGGCTCGCTTTATGAGACAAACTTGTATTGATTTTGACATAAATCATAAAAATTTGGATAGAGAACTTGCAAGAAGAGAAAGAATAGATGATCCTCTTCAAAATGATACATGGGACTTTGTCGGGAGGCTTCCACGTGTTGATAAGAAGCTAACCGATAATATAAAGCAAGTAACTCAACAATTTTGGAATGATAACTCTAGAGTATCACCCAATGCAAAGGATGTTTCAAAGTTAAGAATTGGCAATCAAGATTGTACACCGCATCCTAAACATTTCTTGGAATCAAGCCAAACAATGTTGTTCAAAAAATTTATTGAAGCACATCCAAATATGGAAATCTCACAAAGGAATTTTAAAGGTTTGAAGCCATTTTATTGTGTGCCTCTTAAAATTCGTAATACTTGTTGCAAATACCATGTGGAGTTTTCAACGCACCGTGAACTATTATGCTATGTCTGTTCTACTTTGCATACTAATGAAATGTTGTAGGAGTGTGGTGCAATGCATCTTCCTAAATCATCAAAGGACTTGCTAGATCTATTTTTATGTTCTAGAGATGATGATTGCTTTTTCTATAGAAATGATTGTTTAAATGTGAAGTGCTCACAATGTGGTGGCTTGTCAAAGTTTGTTCAATGTTTTCATGAGGGTTCTGAACATGAATTTGGAAAGAAGCTTGTTGAGAAGAAGAGATATGAGATAGTCAAATATACTTTGCAGAGTGGAGGTGAAGGTTCTAGATGTGAATTGGTTATAAAAGAATGTAGTGTTGCTGATTTTATTTCAGATTTTAAGGACAATATTTTCTACAACTATGCAAGGCATAGCCATAGGTCTCAGTGGTTGGGTCAACAATTGAGGATGTGTAAGGACTCTTTTTCAATTGGAACTATTATATCAGTGGTTAATTTTGGAGAAAACTACAAATTGCAACCAAAAAATGAGGTACAATCTCAGTATTACAATTTCTTTTAGATTGCTATTTTTTTCCACATAACATTTAGACATGCACCTAATAGTATAGAGGGGGATCAAAAAATAATCAGAAAGTATCATTTTTATATGTGTGATGATAGATATCACTCGTCTGAGTATGTCCAACATTGTTTCAAGATTTTTTTTGAGTTCTTGTTGGAGCATGATATAGCACTGGGCCGACATCTCATTTGCTCAGATAACTACACAGGTTAATTCAAGAATACTCATATATTTTATTGGTTGAGTAGAATGCATGTAGAGAGGGGTGTACCTCATATTTGGATTTTTTTTAAGCTGGGCATGGGAAATGGGAGCATGATGGAGCAGGTGCATGTGTAAAGAGACCTCTAGTTAAGGAGCAATTGAAGATTTTAGGAGAAAAATTCAATGATGCACGTTCTATTGTTGATTGGTGTAGTTCAACATTGTCATAGGGAGGCACACTTGATTCAACAGTGCACAGATTCTTTTGGTTGGTTGAGGAGGGTACAATGGGAGGTAGATCAGATTGTCATACAATCAAAGATTCTTCAAAATGCATTCATTTCAAAGCTTAGATGCAAGAACATGGACCATTTGGACACAAGAGTTGGCTTGTTTTTTTCAGAGTTGTATTCATTGTGAGTGGGATCAATGTGAATCAAGTGAGTGGGTGGATACATGGGTTGCACAATATCTAACTCCTTTATCTCAAACAATATCCATGACAAATGACACAATGGAAATTTTAGTTGATTACGACTGTCTTTCAGATCTACTATAGCCAGGACATGTTTTTGCAGTTGTTGCACCATAGGGGAATGAAGAGAGATTAAACTATTGGTTGGCTTGATGTGTTGGTAAAGCATAAGATAACGCAACCGATAGAAGATGATGATAGGTTCGTGTATCCTATAGGTTCAATTGTGGTTGCAGGAATTTGGATGCGAACATACATGATTAGAAAGAATGGCATACTTGCATTTGAAGACTACGAGAAACACAAAACCATTCTCATGTATTCGTACCTTGTTATAGCAACAAATGTTAAGTTGTTGAAGCATCATGCCAAACCAAAGACAAAACAACTATGGACACTTAGTAATGTTGATCATGAAGCAATATTAGATACTCTTAAGCAAAGAGATGACCCTTCAGGCACACGTGAATAGCATATTCAAGAATGGAAGGTTCAATGCTTAGGTTCATTATGCTTAAGTTCATTAGTGTTCTTTATTTAATACTAATATTTTGTATACTATTGCAATGTAGGTGTCTTTAATAGTGATATTTTGTATGTACTTTTGCGATATTCCTGGCACGATTGAACATGGACCTGCTGCAACAATAGCCAGCTCTGATCCTTTCAAAGAGGTATGTGACATATTACAATAATATAGATTGGTTATTGTAAACGTCTTTTATAGTTTGCATTACCAACTCATCATCAATTAGGTCATTTAGAATAATATAGATTGGTTATTCTAAGCATCTTTTATAGTTTGGATTACCAATTCATCATCATTCAATTTGTTTAGATTAATAGAGATTTGTTAGTCTAAGCATCTTTTCTATTGTGACAATATAGATTTATCATTTGACAAATTTTGTGATATTTTTGGCATGATTGATCATGGACCTGTTGCAACAATAGCCAGCTCTAATCCTTTTAGAGAGGTATGTGATAGAATACAATAATATAGATTGGTTATTCTAAGTGTGTTTTATAGTTTTCATTACCATCTCATCATCAATTAGGTCATTTAGAATAATATAGATTGGTTATTCTAAGCATATTTTATAGTTTGCATTACCAATTCATCATCATTTAGGTTGTTTAGATTAATATAGATTTGTTATTTCTATTGTGACAATATAGATTTCTCATTTGACAACTTTTGTGATATTCTTGACATGATTGATCATGGAACTGCTGCAACAATAGCCAGCTCTGATCCTTTCAGAGAGGTATGTGAAAAATTACAATAATATAGATTTATTATTCTAAGCATCTTTTCTATTGTACATGTAGTTTAACTACTACCTTGATGGTTTGTACAGGTGCTTGTCACTCCAGATCGTCAACATGCTACTCTTGTGGAAGACTGTGCCCTGAATGCCTCCAATAGGAAAATTTTGTAAAATTTGAATTTTCAAATGTGAAACAATGTACAAAGTTCATAACTATCTATGGGAATAATCTATATCCAGTGATGTTTTTTGAAATATAGGTCAAATGTTTGGCATTGTGGGCAGGTGCATGGAGATGGGTAGCCAATTTGTGGCCACTTTCAAAAAAAAGTTTTGAAAAGTCATAACGCTATCGAGTTATGGCTTGGTGGGTCGAGCTTGAGGCTCGGCCACAATGAGCCCATAACACGGCGTTATGACATGTTAAAAGCAAAAAAAAAAGTGAAAGTCATTCATTCTACATTTCAACTATTTTTTTGTTGTGCCTGTGGCCGAAACCCCCATTTTTCATGCTCGCATTCTAGGAAGCATTGTGCAAAATATTCACCAAGGGTTGCTATTTCTTCACAAGGATGGTGCCACGATGAGGAGGAGGTGTGAGAGGTAAGGATTGTTTTCTTTTTGTTTTGAATTTGTTAGTTTTATGTTATATTTGATATATTTTTTTTTGAATTTTTAGGAGATGTAAATCATCCTGCAAACCCTCAAAATCCTCAACAAGAAGATCAACCAAATCATCAAGAAAAAAATCAGCCATAACAACAACCTCCTCCACCAATCACTCAACACCCTCTTGGCACTCAACAAAATTTGATTAGTGAAATTGAGAACAACAAAAAGAAAATTGAGGATTTAATCAGTAGGTTGAGTGATCCAAATGGTTCAACCACAGAAAGAATGACCCTAGCAAGTTCATTGAAAGATATGTTAAAAACTGTAGATTCAATTAGCAAACAAATAACTGGATGGCAAGATAGGAGGCGGGTGGCTAGGGCTTATTATGCAGATAAACTATCATATAAAGATGTAAAGGATTTAAAAATTACAAAAGGTGATTTGTGCTCATTATTCACTGACCCACGCACAAATAAAAATCTTACCCTAAATGTGAAGAGGTTTCCTATTCATTGGTGCCGCCACCAACAGATTAGGAACTTATTTTATGATAGGTGGTACATGGTCTTTGATTACCCACCGTGCAAAAATTGTGAAGTCCCATAGTATTTCCTTAGGAAACTATACATCGAGTTCATATTGAACAAAATCCCAAATTATTTTGATATGAGGAACTTCCATGGGAGAGGTGGGGGGTCGGCTCAGGATAGACTCGGTGCACAGCTGGATCCTACATGGCAAGGGATACAAGCTCTTGCTAGACTGCCTAGTGAGCATGTTGTTATGCCTTCTATCATGAAGGAGAGTGTCGACGTAGAGACATTGCATGCAATCAACACTTTGAACTAGAGTGTCATCCATCATACTAGCCCTATTCTACAATGCCATCAACAAGAGTCTTCGAGTGGTGGCCTTCGAACCCATGTGTGTCAATCTTGTGGGGTGACTTGTTCATATGACCCCACTGACACTCAAGAGGCTACTATGTAGGATCCATTTGTAGCTATGGAGATGGAGAGGGTAGTTGACATTTTGCACGAGGCGTATGACATTGATAGTCAGGTAAAAGTTAGCATGTTCATTGAATTTAATTTATTAAATTTTGATATTGAAATTCAAGATTAAAAAATTTAGTTTTATGATTTTAATAAAATTGCAGGGTCACAGTGTTGAGACTGGATACAATGGCCCTCCACCTACTTATTTTTGCAGTACACCTATTGGTGGGGTATGTAACTAGTAAAAAATTATAAATTTATTACATGTTAATAGCATTGTTTTACGTATGGTATTTTAATATGTGATTTTGGATGTTGAATAGGCTAATATTCGAGGTTTCAAGGGAACACCTCCCAGTGCCAGTGGATTTACTCAAACCAAACATGTAGGTAATAGAATAAAGATTTTAACTAATGAATTGTACTTAATAGATTTATGTAGTTTATATTCATATCATTGATTACGTTGCATTGCACATCATTCAAACTCAAAGCATTACTTCACATTCCATAACTAATAACTAGATATTGATAGATGACAAAATTTCAATTACAATATAGTTGTTTAGAAAGTCAACATAAGCAGTGATGCAATTACTTCACCATGAGACCACATTTCTTTGAGGCATTTCTTCAAATAGCTCACCACATTTTCCATACATGTGTACCAAATCATTTTATCAAACTACTCGCTTCCTTGTAGCTATGGCTAAGAGCCTAAAATAGGTGCTTTCAACAAACTATGGATGCTTGGAAAAATATATATCAAAGCATAATAGTAAGCAATAATACCATAGAGAAGGAAATGAACTTTCTAAAAAAATTCCTGAAAGAAATGCGGTCTTATGGTGATGGAATGCCATGATGTGCATTTGTTTGTAATGGCATTCCATCACCATGAGACCCCATTTCTTTGAGGTATTTTTTCAAACAGTTCATTGCCTTCTCTATGCCACCACAATTATCGTATGTGTCTATGAAAGCATTTGATCAAACGGTTCACCAACTTGCTACTATGGGTAAAAGCCTAAAAACATGTCCTTTCGAACAAGATATGGATAGGGCAAATAGTAAACATGAGAACCAGAAATATATAGTTTAATAAGTACTCCAATTTTTTTTCATTATCTCATACATTATAAGTCATGACATGGATCACTATTGTAGTTTTTGTGATTGAATAATTTGTTGTTTTATTTTCAGTTGTTGCAAGCCGAAACACCTCTGAATGTGACGAGGGAAATGGAGATTGGTGTTTCATCTGCTATACAATCCTCGATGGCTCTAACAGGGGAGGTATGAGGCAAATTAGTAAATTCCAATTTACATTCGTTGTTATAGATGTTAGAGAAAAATCAAACCATTATTGTTTCGTAGTTTAATTTCTATTTGGATGGTTTATACAAGGCTTGAGCACACTTGAGCATGGGTGTGTGAATATTTCCCTCGTGGAGAGAGATCATGAGATCGTGGTAAGTGATTATTTTGTTAAATATATCATTTTTTATATAATGTAATTTCTATATATTAATGTCTTTACTTCTTATTGTAACAGTTAAAACTTCACCATGAACTAAACACTAGGAGGAGGAGGAGGAGCACTCCTCGAGCACAACACAAACGAGATAGACCTATCGCCATCCGATCGACAAGCAAAGGGAAAGAATTTATTTCCAGAGCATGGAGAGCAATGACTTTTGACTCCAGAGCCCTTTGTTGTATGCCTACATAGTAGTTTTGTACATATTTTGTATTGGATATATTTGACATTGTATGCCTATATGGCATTCTCGTAAGCCTATATGGCTATTTTGTACCTATATTTCTTACTTCTATCAACATATATTGATGTATGCCTACATGGTTATTTGGTTAATACAAATCTTTTTTATCAATGGTTTCCATATTTGCATTCAAAATTGATGGTTCAATACATATGAGTTACATGTATTCAAGTGTATACTTTACAACTTATGTGTGTTCCAATGTATACTTTGTGACTTACGTGTTTTCATGTGTATACCTTGTATTCATGCATATACTTTGTATTAATTTGTGTGTACTATGTATTCATGTGTATACTTCAAGGTTTACGTGTTTTTGAGTACTTGTGCTTCCCTTATTCACATGTACATGCTTGAATTATTCACGTGTATACTTATTAATTGGTTAGCCCTAGCATTGATCATTGTTGTCGTTCATGGTTTTTCTTGAATATTAATTGATTGATGCTAAACAACTTTATCTAAAAGCAAAAAACACATTTTCAATTGGTATTCCATGAAATGATTCATAAAAAGATTTCAATATATTTAATCCTTTGATTGGAACAACTCAATTAAGTAAAGGATACATAATCTTCACAACACTTGCAAAACCTAATATTCAGAGTAGATGAAGTAGTTAACTTCTTGACACATTATCATACAAACATTTATCTTCAATAGTCTTTAAACATTTTCACAACATAATCCTGATAGTGCAAACTGAATTGTTATGTTCTTGATGCATCACCATATAAACACATCGAAAGATTTATATGTCAAATTTTTGCAATATTATTTTTTGTATACGAAATGGACACGAGAGAAATAAAGTTATACTTTATAATACAAATAAGAAATGGAATCAACGCTGTCCTAGACCCCCGAATAGGTCTATTTAACAAAGCAACACACTCTCAATCACTCCTCCAATTGGAAAACAACATTGGGTAACATTTACCAAATTATGCTGCCCCTTGACTTTACCCACTTTTACTCCCTCAAACCTTTCTTTTTCATTCAAAACCCCTCTATTCGCAATTAGGGCATCATGCCATAACATACTTTTGACCTACCTTGTCTTTGCAGACCATTTGAACACATCGAACTCTACAACCTCACCCTATTTCCAACCTATTCTAACTTATTCTTAAGAAATTTCTTCTTTTCACCTCGTCTAGCCTTGCTTTTAAGGCCTAAATTCTAAATTTTGAATAGGGGTAGCGTTAGTAATCTCTTCCAATGCCTTTACCAATGCTATTTTCTTATTTGTACTTACATAATTGACTCAAATGACTCTACACTAACTCAAAACTAAAAGCAAGATTACAAAATGGCCTATCATGGCCTTATTTGACATTATAATGACTAAAACCACTGAACTAGACCTTCTTCATCAAATGGAGGAACAAGGTGCTCTGCACCAATGATCATATGCTTTTTGTGTGGAATACTTGGACTTCTTAACTGTCGTGTGTATGTTTCTCTTTTCCATTGTTTTGCATGCCATCATAAGGGATCAAGCCGGTTGAATGTAGGTCGGATCAATTTTGTGTGTTTGGGTGTGAAAGAGGACAATGCCTAGCGTAAACCTACCTATCGGGATGCGTTGGAGTAGTTAGTTTGGTCACACGAATTGCAAAACGAAAGTTGCATGACTTTGCAACTTTACACTGCTTCAATTTGACACTTTTTCCATCAAGTGAAAACCGGACACCACAAAAAAATGACTCAGAGATAGCAAAAACTAAGAGAGGTTATTGTAGAGGGGCCCAATGCGATCCCCTAGGCTCAGACAAAGAGTTCGTAAGAATCATGATTTTTGAGTAATAGCCCGCCAAATTTTGCTACCCTTTTGCACTTTGGACCCTTATGGGATTAGTCCGGTTGAACGTAGCTTAGAGTGATTCCGTGTGTTTGGGTGTGAAAGAGGACCATTCCTAGCATAAAAATACCTATTGAGACGTGTTGGAATAGTTTGTTTAGTCACACGAGTTGTAGAATGAAAGTTGCAACTTTCCACTGCTTGCATTTGACACTTTTTCCATCAAGTGAAAATCTGCCGCCACAGGAAAACCACTTCGAGATAGCCAAAACCAAGAGAGGTTTTTTTATAGGGGCCCAATGCAATCCTATAGGATCAGACGAGAAGTTTCTAAGCATTAAGGTATCTGAATAACAACATATTGAAGTTTGCTTCCCTTTTGTACTTTGGACCCTTAAGGGATCGGTCCGGTTGAACATAGCTCAAAGTGATTCCGCATGTTTGGGTGTGAAAGAGGACTATGCCTAGCATAAAAATACCTATTCAGACATGTTGGAATAGTTTGTTTGGTCACACAAGTTGTAGAATGAAAGTTGCACCACTTTGTAACTTTGCACTGCTTGCATTTGACACTTTTTCCATCAAGTGAAAATCTGCCACCATGGGAAAACCACTCCGAGATAAGAAAAAATGAGAGAGCTTTTTGTAGAGGGACCCAACATGATCATGTAAGATTAGACATGAATTTTCTAAGGATTATGGTATTTGAGTAACAGCATGCTGAAGTTTGCAGCCATTTTTCACTTTGGACCCTTAAGGGATCAATCCAGTTGAAAGTAGCTCGGAGTGATTCCACGTGTTTGGGTATGAAAGAGGCCCATGCCTAGTGTAAACATACTTATTTGGATGCGTTGAAACACTCTGTTTGGTCATGCGAGTTACAGAGCGAGAGTTACACCACTTTGCATTGCTTGCATTTGACACATTTTCCATCAAGCGAAAGTCCACCGCCATGGTAAAATCACTCCGAGATAGCCAAAACTTAGAGAGGTTTTGTAAAGGGGTCCAAATTGATCTTCTAGGATCAGACAAGAAGTTTCTAAGCATCACGGTAGCTGAGTAACAACATGCTGAAGTTTGCAACTATTTTGCACTTTGGACTTTTAAGGAATCGACCTAGTTGAATGTAGCTTAGAGCGATTCCGCATGTGTGGGTGTGAAAGAGGACCATTCCTAGCGTAAAAATACCTATTCAAACATGTTGGAACAGTCTGTTTGGTGACACGAGTTGCAAAATGAAAGTTGCACCACTTTGCAACTTTGCACTGCTTGCATTTGACACTTTTTCCATCAAGTGATAATCAGCCGCCACGAGAAAACCACTCTGAGATAGGGAAAATCGAGAGAGGTTTTTGTAGAGGGGACCAACAAGATCTTGTAGGATTAGATGAGATGTTTCTAAGTGTCATGATATTTGAGTAACATTATACTGAGGTTTGCATCCTTTTTGCACTTTGGACTCTTAAGGAATCAATCCGGTTGAACGTAGCTCGGAGCGATTCTGCATGTTTGGATGCAAAAGAGGACCATGCCTAGCCTAAAAATACCTATTCGGATGTGTTGGAACAGTTTGTTTGGTCACACAAGTTGCAGAATGAAAGTTGCACCACTTTGCAACTTTGCACTGCTTGCATTTGACACTTTTTCCATCAAGTGAAAATCTACTACCATAGGAAAACCACTCTGAGATAGCCAAAACTGAGAGAGGTTTTTGTTGAGGGGCCCAATGTGATCTTGTAGGATTAGACAAAAAGTTTCTAAGCATCATGGTATCTGAGTAACGACATGTTGAAGTTTGAAACCATTTTGCACTTTGGACTTTTAAGGAATCGATCCAGTTGAACATAGCTCAGAGTGATTTCGTGTGTTTGGGTATGAAAGAGGACTATTTCTAGCATAAAAAGACCTATTCAAACACATTGGAACAGTTTGTTTGGTCACACAAGTTGCAGAAGAAAAGTTGCACCACTTTGCAACTTTGCACTGCTTGCATTTGACTCTTTTTCCATCAAGTGAAAATCCGCCGCCATGGGAAAAATATTCAGAGATAGCCAAAACTGAGAAAGGTTTTTTTAGAGGGTCCCAATGCAATCCTGTAGGATTAGATGAGAAGTTTCTAAGCATCACGGTATCCGAGTAAAAAAATGCTGAAGTTTGCAACCATTTTGCACTTTGGACTCTTAAGGGATAGATTCGGTTGAATGTAGTTCAAAGCATTTCTACATGTTGGGGTGCAAAATAGGGCCATGCCTAATGTAAACATACCTATTCAGACACGTTGGAACAGTCTGTTTGGTGACATGAGTTATAGAATGAAAGTTGCACCACTTTGCAACTTTGCACTGCTTTCATTTGACACTTTTTCCATCAAGTGAAAATCCCTCACCATGGGAAAACCACTCTAAGATAGCCAAAATCGAGAGAGGTTTTTGTAGAGGCACCCAACATGATCCTATAGGATTAGATGAGAATTTTCTAAGCGTCATGGTATCCGAGTAACCTCATGCTGAAGTTTGTAGCCATTTCACACTTTGGACTCTTAAGGGATTGAAAAGTTAAGGAGTTCAAAAGGTAGTTAGATTCGTTGGGAAAGTTTAGTTTGAAGTAGAAACATTATAAATATATTGTAAAGACTATGAGAGGGGGATCTTGAAGATTTGATGCAATAAAATTTGATTAGCACTGCTTTTTATCAAATTTTCTATATTTTTCTATTCTTGGCAGACTTGTACGATCTCGTACAAGGGTGTTTTGACTTGAAAACTGTGGACATCTCTTATAGCATGTGTTAACTTGCATTTGTAGAAGTTTTCAGAGTCTTATTTTAAATTTATGGAGTTTTATCTCATATTTTCTTAATCTAACCCTGTTTTTGGGGTGTTCAAAGTCACATAAATGTAAAGTTTTCCCATTCCAACCCCTGTGACTACTGTGATTGGTGGAATGAGATTTTTTAGTTGGTAATAGGTGGTTTCAAACTTTTTTGTGGAGGGGAGGTCTGCTATTGCATTGGGTGTGATGCCCTAATGTGAAAATATTAGTTTTCCTCATGAAAAGTGGAGGTTTTGGTGGGCCAATTGAGTTTTGTGAGAAGGAAGCATAATTTCATGTTTGATTAAGCTTGCGTATACCAATTCAAATTTTTTTGAAGAGGTTTTGTGTTTTGGGTAGATTGGGAAGTGACTTTTTCAATAAACCCCTAGGGTTTTTGCTAAAAAGTAAGGTTTTATGGATTACCCTTTGTACGGTGGTATGTTAGAGGTTTTGAAACATTTAAATTGATTCCACAAGGTTTTTTAGGGTTTGGATAAGTTTCAAGTATAGTTGCTTTGGAAAAAGAGGCTAATTAGAAGCCTAAAATGGTGAAAAGGTGAAATTTGAATGCTTTGGTCTGAAGTGATCATAGGTGGATTTTGAGTATTTCAAAGTTTTTTCGAATGGGTCCCTAAAGAGGTTCATGTCATGGATTGATGAGGTTTCATTGAGATAAGTTACGCGATTGAGTTGATTCCTAGTGCTACAAGGGAAAAGAGTGATTTTGAAGAAATGATGAAATTGTGACGAGTTTATGGCCTGACAATTGTGTTTGCAGATTAGAATTGTGAATTTGTGTGTTTCAGGTCTCCCCCTATTGTATCAATCCACAAACCATCATATTGACTATATCACATGACCTTTTACATACATTTTACATTTCAAAATTCAATTTTTACACTTGAAAACTAATCAACAATCAAAGTATAAGGTGCTATACAATCCACACAAGCTTGAAACAAAAAAGGAAAAGTGTTGAAAGTACAGATAACATCATCCTTTATTTACTAATTTTGCAATTTGCAACTAATGCAAGATTTGCATTTTTACACCAAATGACATCTTTTGTGCAATATCACTTCTCTAATCACCTATTGACCTCTTTGAGACTTTGAATATATTACATATGACCTTCACATGACCTTTTTCACATTGTTTACATTTCAAAATTCAAATTTTGTAAATTTTCCTATTGAAGGAATTTACAGAACAAGGTGCTACTGCACCAAACATGAACTCCAAAATTATAATATTTGAGTAAATCTCATTACAAGTATATCTCATTACAATGCCTTAGGAACTTCATTCTCACAGATCTTTTATAATGTCACCCATATATTTGAGATTCTCTTTAAATGTCTACATCATAGGTGCTCATTATGAGGTTAACTTCAATTAAGTAACTTGAGATTCCCTTGCTAAGCTTCACACGATCTTTTATAATGGCTTCAAATCAGAATTGAGATTTCTCAAGGTCATCAAAATAAGGATGTTGCATTGCTTTTTTGGCTGAGATTCTCTTTGATGGCTCATAAATCAACATTTTTTGCAATGAGAGACCAATCATTTTTTAGAAGTTTACTTACAAATACACAAAGTAAAAGAGAAAAAGAAAGAGAATCCAAAATGGAAATGAAATGAAAATAGATGGAAGGAACTTAGAGATAGGCATGCTAGTCTCTCAACTTAGTCACTCCTGGTCATACATCTTCACTGCGAGTTCCAAGATACCTATTGCACACAACACCTCTCATGAAAAGAGTAAGTTGAAATTTGAGATGCTCTTATACTTTCTACATCATAGTTGCTCATGATAAGGTTAACTTCAAATGAATAACTTGAAATTCCCTCACCAAGCTTTGCACACACTTTTGTAATGGCTTAAAATCATGATTGAGATTTGTCAAGATCATCAAAATAAGGATGTTGCATTTCTTTTCTGGCTGACATTCTCTTGGATGACTCATAAATCTACATTTTCTGCAAGGGGACACCAATCAATTTGTAGTAGGTTACTTACAAATAGGAAAAGTAAAAGAAGATTATAGCTCATTTCCATTAAACAAATTAATGTGCATACAAGTATAAATTACTAAGAACCGATGTGCATACTTGCAAATTAATCCAACGAACCATCCGGGTCTGCTCTTCTCTTTATTGTGTCTAGTATTACTTTTTGGTCAGACTCACAGACCTTCCACAAGACCTTGTTCAAAGGTCTACCCCCATATTTGGTCAAATGAACACTAGATGCCACAACAAGGTTCAAGTAATGAAGAATCTTATGATGTGTGTCAAAGTCCTGAAATAACCAATGTTTAACACTCTTATGTGGGTACCTTCTAAGCCATGTTCCAGTAACAACAACCGAGCCTATAGGGTATTCGATGTTTTCTCCATCTATAACTGGGGCCTCAAATTTCTTTTTGGACTCAACACAATGACACAAGTAATATTATTTTCCCTCTTCATTGTTTTCATCTGTAATAACTACATAAACTTTCCTTGCATTGATATGTGCAGCAAATCTCTCAAAATTAGTCAACATTATGAATACACTACAAAGTAATATAACAATATGGAATTTCAAAAACTAAGCAAGCAAATATATTACCTAGCTGAACTAAATCTGATACGTGGTCAAAGTTGACTGATGATTCCATCTGTCTTAGTTCCAATGCCATTGGAGGGCGATACGTGTGAAGTGGGCTGAGATAACTTATCAACCATTTGTTAACCCACTCCCCTGACTCACAATCATTCCAGGCTTGCATTGTACATGTAGAACAAAAGCATTCCATCTTTCGTGTATGAATACTCCATGAACTTGCATTTGAGCTAAGGAAAGAGTGTAGCTCACTCAATCCTGTTAGTATACAACAATCCTCATATGGTGCAATGTTAGTGTCATCCATCAACTAAAAATACCTATGAATTGAAGACGTACCTTCATTACCTAGAACCATTGAAGCATTACACCACTCAACAATTGATCTTGTATCTGTCAACTTTGCATTGTCTTTATACTTTAACTCTTCTCATTCTAATGTTCTTTTCACGCATGCTCCTACACCATCATGCTCCCCCTTTCCATGCCTGACCTCACAAAAGTTCCACATATTTTGTACACTTGTAATGACATGCATCCTGCTCAACCAGTAGAACTTGCACGAGTTCTTGAACTGTGTTGCATAGTTATCCAACCATATTATATGTCGACCGGATGCTATGCCTCTTCGAGCCAATAACTGTAGAACATCTGGAAGAAACCATGCATGAACTTTGGAGAATGTGTTCGATCATCACTAATATAAAAGTGATACTCCCTCAATACCTCCTTTGGTCCTCTATACTATCAGCTACATGAATGAATGCTATTTGCACAAATATTGAAACCTTTGTGGAGTTGTAATACTGTGACTGTACCTCACACTGTGGTTGTAAAGTGTATTTCTCTAAAAAGTCAACCACTGATACTATGCTACCAACTAGAAAGGTGTCCTTACATAGCTTGAATTGCTTGTCTAGCCATTAGGCTCTATGGGTATTCCTTGCATAATCATACACTATATTGTCACAAAACATGGGCATAAACTGATACACTGGAATCTTTTGAACAACCAAATCACACCTTTTAGCTTGAGACCCATATTTTGTAGCGTATGCCACCATTTTATAATTCCCGAACTCTATTATTTTTTGTCCCACCTCATCTGTGCTTTCCATATGTTGGCATACTGGCATACGCTGCAAGCCACTGCAATGCTCGCATGAACCATCCAAGCATGTTGTCTTGTAGAATATTTGGCCATCATCTATTTTACATAAATTTTTTGATAAGAACTCTCTTGAAGATTTTGGTGGAGCTTCTATGCCACAATCCTACAAAACATTGTTAGTATGAAAATCACAACATATAGAACGATAAACATCATAATGGTTAGATAATTCACATGTAGTCTACAAATAAGAAGTAGTGTGTGTGTGTGATTTATCTTGACATTGGTGTTGGTTTAAGAATTTAAAAATCTTTTGACAAATACTAATTTGAGGATAATCCATTTGAGGTTCTATGAAAAAATTGGGGTTCCAGCCAGTATCCAAAATGCTTTGGATGTGGGCTCACGGTTCCTACCACTCTATTCTCCTTCTTTCTTACTACATCCTTTATTCAGAGATGCCTTGTGTTATTCTTTCCAATACTAACCAGTGTTCTAATGCCTTCAGTCAATTTTTTTTTTATCTTTTTGTAGTCTTCTAAGAATGCCCATAATTCATTTGAATTGGTGCCTCTAATTTTGCTACCTTTTAATGGATTTGATAAAGTTTTTCTACTAATTCATTATTTGTTCACTCATCTTTCTAATGAGACGATCTCTCTTTGTTTGAATGCTTACCAAAGTCGATGTAATGACACGTCATGTGAAATTACTATCATTTGAGTGTGAGGTCTTTCCCACACTCTCATATGCATCCATTAGATTCTTCATAATAGTGTTTTCACTTGATGCATTCGATGTTCTCAACCCAAGAGTCTTCATGATGCCTCTATACTTTATACCCTGCATCATTTCAACAAATAGTTGGCATCTTGCGGTCTCATTTAGCCTTTCAAAGTAGAATTTCCAAATCTTATCATCATATCTTCTACAAGTGTGTGCTGGAATCTTACGTTCCATGTGAGCTGCAAAATATCCTCATCAATATTAATCAAATACTTTGGCTTTCTACATAAAATTCTAGGTGGTGTTCTCCTAGATACATCTCAACATTAGGAATTTCATCAATATTTAATTGAGGTGGGCTAGATTGTGTACCTTCGATCAATGGTGGAGTAGAAGACATACCTTGAGGTTCTCGTGGGGATGATGGCATATATTCTTCATCAAATTCGAGTGATGATGTACTCTCAACTTGAGATGCATTGGATGGTGTCCAACCATATTCACTTGTGATAGATGGTGTCCCTCCATATTCACTTGCGATAGTTGGTGTCCCTCCATATTTGCTTGTGCTTAATGGTGTCCCTTCATATTCACTTTTTGTAGAGGGTGTGTCTCCAACTACAGTATCCAAATTTGTCTTAGCACAATGCTTTCACATTCACGCCCTTTGTGCTGCCAAATCCTATTCTCTTTTTGACGATTGAGGTTCCTCTTCAACTGGCTTGTTTTCATCAATAGTACCCAATTTCTTCTTTTCACGATATTCCACCACCCGTTCTTTCTCATTTTCTTTGAAGGTTTCATACTCTTCATCTGTTAATTTATTCCTTCATTTCTTCGGCAGGGCAGATAATTTTACCTGTAGCATGGTAATGAGACGAATATTAGTTCCTAAAGTATTTTTCTATTCAAATAAATGAAATATATTTCATTCAAGTCTTCATAAAAAATACTTATAATCATCTTGTACAATACTATTTCTAGCATAGACAAAGGTGGTGTAGGGGCATGCCATGATTACAAGATAGGAAAAATTACATTGTTTTCCTTATGTAAATGGGGTGTTAAAGAAGGGTTTTGATGAAATGTTGAAGGAACCTTCCATGTAATGGTAGTTTGAGTGTTTTCAAGGCATTTTTGAAGTGTTGTTGGTATTGGTGAGGTTTGGTAAGCCCGGTTGTCAAGACTTTCAATAAACCCTAGGTTATTTGCATGAAAGTTTAGGGTTTGGTGGTACAACATTTTAGAGGTCAAGCTCTAAGAAATAATGGTTGAATTTGTTGTTTTATAACACAATTAGTGACTATTAGTTGAGAATTGGTGAAAACAAAGTGTTTTGGAGGTACCTCCTTTGTAAAAGAGGGCTATTTGGTGGCCTACAAGGTAGGGCAGCCTATTGGTTTTCAATATTGTTGCAAAGAAACCTCTTGAAACCTTTTGGTATGTTGTGTTAGGAGTTGAAGTGTGTCTCAGATGATGTTTGTTAGGTCTTTTTATGGCCTTTTCTAAAAGATATTCAAAAAAATTAGTGTTGGAGGGCTACAAGCCTTTAGGTGTGTGTTTGGGATAAGTTGAGTGTATACTGTTTAAGGGGCTGGTTTGTTGTTTTAGTCTGATAATTTTGAGTTAGTTGGGGTCTTCACCACCTAGGTTGATACCATGCTGCCCCTACCTTCTCAACCCTACTCTATTGGCAAGCTAGTGGAGTGTTGGCAAGCTAGCCCACTCACTAG
>VDFB02047397.1:96862678-96897831 GCA_007258455.2 Sequoia sempervirens | reverse complement strand
AGGTGTAAGGGGATCCTCTTAAAGCTTAGGTTTAATCTGGAATAAATTGGGAATCATTTGGTAGGCGTTTCCTTAGATTTTGGGAAAATCGCAAAACACAGTGTATTTTCGAAAAAAATGTTTTTTCTCCATTTTTAAGCCCGAATTTGGAAACCTAACGGTTTCTTGATGATGGAAAAGGAAGCCTCAAATTTTTTTTGAGGTGGTTGAATGTTTTGGTGGTGGCAGTCTTATTGAAGAATAAAGAGAATATCAGTTTTCCTGCATAAAAGTTTAGTTACTCTGTTTTCTGATTTTTCTTTTTGAAAAAGAATGTATTGAAAAGTATCTTGACACGTGAATATGTGCTGAGACTGTTCTTAAAATACTGCAATAGCGTAGGACTTGTCTGATATTCATTATAGAGTTTTATTTGCTGTGTTTTTTTCTTAAATTCAGTTTTGACTGGTAAAAGAAAGAACAAATGGAGTCTTAGCTGCATTGCCTTTGCACTCAGCACGAGTTCATTGGAAATGGAGCTTGACTCCACTACTGTACATAGGATAGGCATAGGAATTTGTTGGTATTTAAAAAGCATGCAAAAAGATTAATCCCTAGGCGAGCAATCTAAGCCCGACTAGGATATGACACTGTTTTGCACAGTTGAAAAATGCAGGGGTGTTGAGTAATCTTCTATGGGCAGTAAATAAAGATTGTAGAGAATTTTCAAGGGTCTGACTGGAGGCGTAAGACTCATCATTTTCATCTGGTGGTAGGAGGATGAGGGCAGATCTTCGAGTGTCCAAGGAAAGGCTTGAAAGCCAGAAAATACCTTAAATTCAGCATTAACCCTGTATATGGTAGAGAGGGTCAGAATTTGTGTAAATCTTGGAATGCTCCACATTTGAGCCAAGGTGTTTTCTTGTTTTGCTTTGGGTATCCATAGAGCTGAAAGGTGAAATAACCTCAGGCCCTGGTTAAAAGGTTAAATAGGGCTTATGGCTACAAACCCTCTTAAAACCCTAGGGTTTTTGAGGCAGCAATAGAGGAAAGAGTGATTGGGCAAGGAAAAGAATGCTATTGCTAGTGATTTTTAAGACAACTAAACAAATTCACACCCCTGTAACAAGGTTGGGTAGAATGGAAGATTGACTGGTCTTTAGTGATTAAAGGCTAGTGAGAGCAAAGAAGAAAAGAAGCATCAAGAAATGCTTGGTTCAGGCTGAATGAACGTTATGGGATATTGATAGCAGGGTTGGCAACAAAGACCAGGGGTGCCTAAGTGTTTTGGGAACCTATAGGTTTGGTAGAGGTAGCAACACTAGGGGTTATCGAGAGTGAGACCCAGAGCATTGAATCAGTGGATGATTCAATCCAACCCTCGTTCTATCAGATTGGTATCAGAGCCAGGTTAAAGATTTGGGAAAGGAATCTTGCATGTCAGACATAGAATCAAGTGATACTTCCACCATGGTGACCAATGCAGAACTGGAAAAGATGGCTGAAGAGTAGGAAGAAGACAATAAGCAGTTGAGGGAAAGAATAGCTCAACTTGAGGCAGCAGTGAGGAGTGCACAGTTTGAAGGAAGAATTCCGAAAGAAGAAGAGGTTGCAGAGGAATATAAGACCCCTGAACCTAACCCCGTCTTGAAGGAGGAGCCTTTCTTGAAGGCATTAAAAGCTTTGAGTGGAAAATCACTTGAAGGAGTGCCACTATTTAGTGGAAAGATGGAACCTGACTTAGTCATGGACTGGATAGAAGGAATGGAGAACCACTTCGAATGTGATGGAGTTACAGAAGCACATAAGGTGAAGGTTGCAAAGTCAAGGTTGAGAGGATCAGCATTAACTTGGTGGAAGTTTGTCCAGACTGAAAGGGAGAAACAAGGTAAGCAGCCCATATCAACCTGGAAAGGAATGGTTGCTAAAGTGAAAGAAGCTTATATGCCAGATGATTATGAAATTCAGCTCCACAAGAAGAGGCATAGTTTAAGACAAAAAGACCTATATGTAAACACCTACACGAAAGAGTTTTAGAAGCTTTGTTTGAGATCGAATGTGGCAGAAGATGAGAGCCTAAAAGTGGCTAGATACCTAAATGGATTGAAGTGGAACATACAGGAAGAGATGGCTTTGCTCAGCCCCAAGACATTCCACCAATGTTATCAGCTAGCTATCAAGATTGAAGAGAGGAATAAAAGGAAGCATGATCAGTCCTCTAAGGGCAGAGGAAGAGGCAGAGATCAAAGAGGACAGCGTGGAGGTTACCAAGTAAGAGGTGGTGAATAAAAGAAACCAAGGAGAATCAAAGCTTACTGAGCATGGAGGTGAAACCTCATCAAGAGGAGGTTTTAATAGAGGAAGAGGACCTCAAGGAGGTTCAAACAGAGGTAGAGGAGTAGGCAGAAGTAACTCTTACTTTGCCACCATGAAGTGTTATAACTGTAATTAGCTAGGCCATCCAGCTTATAGGTGCCTGGAGAAAGCTTCATCTAGCAACGAGAAAAGAGTAGCTTATGCACAAGAGGACACCGTGAGTGTAAAGACACCTGAGATCAATCATATAGAATCAGAAGTAGGTGAAAGTCTAATGTTTAGTAGAGTGTTGATCAGACAACCAGTCAAGGAAGAACCCAAGGAAAGGAGAGCTTTGTTTCGAGCAAGGTGCAAGATATTGGGAAAGGTATGCAAAGTTATTGTAGATTTTGGTTCTACGAACAATATAATATCTGAGGAGGCATTAAATAAGGTAAAATTGAAGAAAGTACCTCATGTCAATCCCTACAAAGTCACATGGCTAAATAAAGGGCAGAGTGTCTTAGTGAATGAGCAGGTTATAGTGGAATTTTTGATTGGAGGCTACAAAGACAAGCTGATTTGTGATGTACTGCCCATGGATGCATGCCATCTTCGTCTTGGCAGGCCGTGGCAATATGATAGAGGTGTTGTTTATCATGGAAAGTAGAACACCATTGAGTTCACGAAGGATGGAAAAACATTCAAGCTGCAATCGTTGATTGAGGAAGATGAGGGGCAGTCCAAGGTTCCAAACATTATGTTGAGCAGTGGTAAAGAGTTCATCAAGGATCTGCACCAAGGGAATGAAGGTTATGTGGTCCTAATGCAATCCAAAGAGGAAGAAAAGGCTGAGAAGACAGTCATACCTGAAATAGTTCAAAGGCTGCTAGAAAAATACAAGAGCATTGTGAGTGATGGAACACCATCCACTCTACCACCCAAGAGAGTAATAAGTCATCAAATTGACTTCATACCTGGAGCCTCATTGCCTAACAAAGCAGCATACAAACTGACCCCTAAGCAAAAAAAGAGGTGGCGAGACAAGTGGAAGAGTTGCTAAATCAAGGTCTGATCCAAAAGAGTATTAGTCCATGTGCAGTCCCAGTTGTTTTGGCAACTAAAAAAGGAGGTAAATGGAGACTTTGTACTGATTCTAGAGCAATAAATAGAATCACAATTAGGTACAGATGTCCAATACCTAGGATTGAAGATTTATTGGATTGTCTGGGAGGTGCAAAGTTTTACACTAAGCTAGATCTTAAGAGCAGGTATCACCAAATCAAAATTAAGGAAGGTGATGAGTGGAAGACAGCTTTTAAGACAACTGATGGTTTGTATGAGTGGAAAGTGATGCCATTTGGCCTCTCGAATGCCCCTAGCACGTTCATGAGACTAATGAATGAGGTGCTTAAAGATTTCACAAGGATTTTTGTGGTAGTCTACTTGGATGACATACTAATTTTTAGTAAGACAACAGAAGAACATTTGAAGCATGTAGAGATGGTACTCAAAAGGTTGCAAGAAGAACAGTTGGCAATCAACCTTGAGAAGTGTGAGTTCTTCAAACAAGAGCTTGTGTATCTAGGCTTTGTGGTATCTCAAGGAACGTTGAAGATGGATCCAAGTAAGGTAGAAGCTATCCTAAACTGGCCTACACCAACCACAGCAACTGAGGTAAGAAGTTTTCATGGTTTGGCTCAGTTTTATAGGAAGTTTATAAGGAATTTTAGTGGTATATGTGCACCAATGTTAGATACAATCAAGGGTGGTCAGAAAACAAAGTTTAAGTGGACTTTAGAGGTTGATAAAGGGTTTGAAAAGTTGAAAAAAGAAGTGGCAACACAACCTATCTTGTTATTGCGTAGGTTTGATAAATTGTTTACAGTTGAGTGTGATGCAAGTGGAGTAGCAGTAGGAGGAGTCCTTAGTCAAGAAGGTAGACCTGTAGCCTTCTTTAGTGAAAAAATCAATGAAGCTAAACAAAAATACTCCACCTATGATCTGGAACTTTATGCTTTAGTGCAGTCCCTTAGGAAATGGAGACATTATTTGCTGCCCAAAGAATTTGTGGTCTTCACGGATAACCAAGCACTCAGTTATATCAATACCCAGGAGAAGTTAAGCAATAGGCACTTGAAGTGGATGGAGTACATTCAAGCTTTCACATTTACCATTAAGCACAAGAAGGGACAACAAAACAAAGTAGCAGATGCATTAAGCAGGAGGATGTTGACAGTCCAAGAGATACAGCTGAAAAGCATAGGATTAGACAGTTTTAAGGATCTCTATGGTGATGACGAAGACTTTTCTTAAGCCTACAAGGTATGTTCAAACTTTGCAAATCATTTTCACAGTCAATATGTTGAGTATACATTGAAAAATGGGTTGTTATTCAAGGGCAATCTGTTATGTGTCCCAAGAGGATCAATGAGAGAAAATTTGATCCAAGAGAAACACAATGGCAGTCTTAGTGGGCATTTTGGTATTAACAAAACTTTAGAGCTGGTACAAAGGTTTTAATATTGGCCTAAGTTAGCACGAGATGTTAGAAAGTATGTTGAACAATGTGTTGTTTGCATGAAAGCAAAAGGGGGAGCTAGCAATCTTGGGTTATATCAACCTTTTCCTATTCCGAACAGACCATGGGAGTGTGTGAGTATGGATTTTTTGGTGGGTCTTCCTAAGACTAAATCTGGTTTTGACAGTGTTTTTGTAGTTGTGGACAGATTTAGCAAGATGAGTCACTTTATTCCTTGCAAGACCACACACGATGCAAGCTATATTGCCCATCTATTTTTCAGGGAAGTTGTGAGAATCCATGGATTGCCATTGAGCATTGTCTCCGATAGGGATGTAAAATTCATGAGTCATTTCTGGAAAACACTATGGAGCAAATTGGGAACTAATTTATCATTTGGATCAGCTTACCATCCTCAGACCGATGGTCAAACCGAGGTGGTTAACAGAGTGTTAGGTAACCTATTGAGGTGCTTGACAAAGGAATATGGGCAGACCTGGGATATGGTGATTTCCCAAGCGGAATATGCATACAATGATAGTATGAACAGAACTACAGGAAAAAGCCCATTTGAAGTTGTGTATGGGATGCATCCAAGAGGAGTTTGTGAGCTCAGAGACCTTGGAACAATAGAGAATAGGAGTGGACATGCAGAAGACTTCACTCAAACCATGAAGGAGATTCATGAGCAAGTTAAGAAAACAATCACAGCAGCAACACAAAAGTTGAAGAATAAAGTTGATGAGACAAGAAGAGATGTGCAGTTCCAGGTGGGTGATTATGTGATGGTTCACCTCAACAAATCCAGATTGCAGAAGGGGACGTCCACCAAGTTGCAAATGAAATGGGTAGGACCATGCAAGGTGATAGCTAAGTATGGAAAGAATGCATATAAAGTGAAACTTCCATCGGATTTGGGCATATCTCCAGTCTTCAATGTTGCTGATCTGATCCGGTACAAGGGTACAGTCAATGACGAAGTTCAGAACAGTCAAGAAATCTTTCAATATATCACTAATATACCCCTTCCAAGTCAAGAGAAAGCTCAGGCAGAGAAGGTCTTGGAGTCCAGGGTGAAGAAAGCAACGAGACACAAGGCATATATGGAACACCTTGTCAAATGGAAAGGAAAACCTGAGTCTGAGGCTACCTGGGTTGAAGAAGCAGATTTCAAGAAGCATGGAATTGATCCATCATTTCTGACACCTTCCAGTTCTTCATCTTCGTGCTGAGAGGGGGAGAATGGTGCAGGAGCACCCAAAATACAAGTATCAAAATACAAGCATAAATTTTAATATGATGTTTTTAATCTCTTTTTTTTTTGTTGTGTACGGTCTAATACACCATTGATAAGGTGTAAGGGGATCCTATTAAATCTTAGGTTTAATTTGGAATAAATTGGGAATCATTTGGTAGGCGTTTCCTTAGATTTTGGGAAAATCACAAAACACAGTGTGTTTTCGAAAAAAAGGTTTTTTCTCCATTTTTAAGCCCGAATTTGGAAACCTAATGGTTTCTTGATGATGGAAAAGGAAGCCTTGAATTTTGTTTGAGGTGGTTGAATTTTTTGGTGGTGGCAGTCTTTTTGAAGAATAAAGAGAATATCAGCTTTCCTGCGTAAAAGTTTAGTTACTCTGTTTTCTGATTTTTCTTTTTGAAAAAGAATGTATTGAAAAGTATCTTGACACGTGAATATGTGCTGAGACTATTCTTAAAATACTGCAATAGCGTAGGACTTGTCTAATATTCATTGTAGAGTTTTATTTGCTGTGTTTTTTTTTCTTAAATTCAGTTTTGACTGGTAAAAGAAAGAACAAATGGAGTCTTAGCTGCATTGCCTTTGTACTTAGCACGAGTTCATTGGAAATGGAGCTTGAGTCCACTACTGTACATAGGATAGGTGTATGAATTTTTTGGTATTTAAAAAGCATGCAAAAAGATTAATCCCTAGGCGAGCAATCTAAGCCCGGCTAGGATATGACACTGTTTTGCACAGTTGCAAAATGCAGGGGTGTTGAGTAATCTTATATGCACAGTAAATAAAGATTGTAGAGAGTTTTCAAGGGTCTGACTAGAGGTGTAAGACTCATCATTTTCATCTGGTGGCAGGAGGATGAGGGAAAATCTCTGAGTGTCCAAGGAAAGGCTTGAAAGCCAGAAAATACCTTAAATTCAGCATTAACCCTGTATATGGCAGAGGGTCAGAATTTGTGTAAATCTTGGAATGCTCCACATTTGAGCCAAGGTGTTTTCTTGTTTTTCTTTGGGTATCCATAGAGTTGAAAGGTGAAATGACCTCAGACCCCGGTTAAAAGGTTAAATAGGGCTTATGGCTACAAACCCTCTTAAAACCCTAGGGTTTTTGAGGCAGCAATAGAGGAAAGAGTGATTGGGCAAGGACAAGAATGCTATTTCCAATGATTTTTAAGACAACTAAACAAATTCACACCCCTGTAACAAGGTTGGGTAGAATGGAAGATTGACTGGTCTTTAGTGATTAAAGGCTAGTGAGAGCAGAGAAGAAAAGAAGCATCAAGAAATGCTTGGTTCAAGCTGAATGAACGTGATGGGATATTGATAGCAGGGTTGGCAACAAAGACCAGGGGTGCCTAAGTGTTTTGGGAACCTATAGGTTTGGTGGAGGCAGCAACACTAGGGGTTATCGAGAGTGAGACCCAGAGCATTGAATCAGTGGATGATTCAATCCAAACCTCGTTCTATCAGAGGGAGTGGGAGAGAGATAGAGGGTATAAGGGTTAAGGGTAGAGGGGAGAGGGGAGAGAGATAAAATTAGGGTATAAGGGTAGAGGGAAGAGAGATAGAATCATGGTAAATAGGGTATAGACAAAGAGAGAGAAAATAAATCTATTAAAAAACCAACTTTCTCATAACATGAGTGCATTTTGAAGAAGTAGAGATATGGCCATTTTAGGAAGAAATAATGTGCCCATGTTATAAAACGAGCGCATTTTGTGTTGCACTAAAAACGGTAAAGAATTTCAATATACCTGTGATCTCAAGGCCCACATTCTGCATATTCTCTTGGTTCTACTCATGCTCCAACAAAAAGTAGATTCTTGATGATGTTGTGAAGTGTGCATGCATGTTTTTCACATTCCACCACCTTTTTCATGATCTTTCTACCACCTTTACATGAAATAGCAGATTTTTCACATTGAAAGATATATAATATCAATTCAAGTTTCAATTCCATTGAAAACTGATATACAATTGAAGTTTGGAGGGGAACAAGCTTTTGAAAAAGTCAAATTTTTGAGGATTTTGAAGAAAGAAGAAGCTAAGGCTACATAATTGGGTTGAACTCCTCCATTTGAAACTCTAGTTTTTTAGGTATGCGAAGTCTTTACACATTTTCTTTCATTCTATTATAGCTTCCTTTCATTTTTTTTATTTTGCATATTCCATGTTGATCATTGTTTGTTTGTCATTTTAACCTTAGGTTGTTAAAGCACATTTTAAATTACACAATTCTATACACTTTCCAATTGCATTTTTAAACCACATCTCTTTGAGGCATTATGTTATTTAACAATTGACTTACCTTGTGTATGCTTCCACATTTTCTATACACATATAAATAACATACATTTTAAGGAAGTAAATAAAACATCATTTCTAAATCCTTTATTATGGAAGTGCATACCACTCTCTGAAGCTTTCATTGAGGTATTTTGTAAAAAAATTATACCAAGCAACCCATTGCCTTGTCTATGCTACCAAATTTTCCATACATCTCTCTAAAAAATTGGAATATACTCCTCCCACATTGATAGATCTTAGAAACTATTTTCGTTTTCATCTCTATTTAAATTTTTCCTTGATTAGTCTACCTACAAGGGATTCTAACCCTTCCCTCCATTGTTAGAAGACTCTTTATTAAAGGCTAAGTTAGCAACATGGGGAAAGGTGTAGCCTATCTTGCAATCAAGGCTCAAAATGGAAGCATGGAAAAATAATTTGAATTGTGATGCAACTAGGGGAGGTCTTGCAACACAACTGAACACAAAAAATCAACCAACAACAATAATTCACAAGTCACAATTCTCAAAACTCTTCACTTTTCACCAAATCAACACTCTTCCTTGCAACATTGCCAACTCATTCAATCGGGTATTTCTTCTCGATAAGATTATTTCAGAACAAGAATTGTACCATTTCAAGGACCCCTAAGGGTACACAATCACATGCCAACAAACCACTATTGGTTACTCTGTAACAACTTTCTCAAATCAGGCTTTCTCTGCCAACTAGGCCTCAAATTAGGACACTTTAGCAAAGAAACTTATCTTGAAACTTGACCAAAACCTCCAAACACATGTGGGAAGAAATTTATATGTATTCAAACCAAATAATTCACAATTAGTTCTCAAAAATTCATCCACCAAGATGCAAAAACCAAAAACCCTCTTTTTAAGCCAAATAACCTAGGGCTTATTGGAAAACACACTTCCCAACCTTATCAAAACATGTCACCACCTCAAATAGGTCTAAAATGGCCTATAAAAACTCAATTCAATAAGAAAAAATGCTGCCCTAACACAATACTCATGTTAGCATGTCAAAACCTCTCAAATTCACATAGAAAACACCTAATTTCACTCTAGGGCTTCATGCCCAACTCAACTCTTGACCTCCTTTGTACACACTCAAAATTCCAACACCTTTTTAGTGATGTTTCAGACCCATTCCTCAAGTTAGAGTTACAAAAATGAGAGGAATGGGTCAAAACACCATTTTAAATTACTTTCAAACCTTAAAACTGTGTGTTCAAGCTAGTCTTAGAAATGGTTGACATGGTAGGGGTAGTGTATTCCTCATAGAAATGGGGTGTCATAGTGATTACATCACCATGAAACCCCAATTCTATGAGGCATATGCTGCCCCTACCTTCTCAACCATACCACATTGGCAAGCTAGTGAGGGAGCTAGCTTTCCAACGCTCCACTAGCTTGCTAATGCGGTAGGGTTGAGAAGGTGGGGGCAACATATGCCTCATAGAAATGAGGTACCATGGTCATGTAAGGTAGGGGAAGCATATTCCTCATAGAAATGGGGTTCCAATGGCACCCCATTTCTATGAGGCATATGATACCCCTACCTTCTCAACCCTACCGCATTGGCAAGTTAGTGAGTGGGCTAGCTTGCCAACACTCCACTAGCTTGCCAATAGAGTAGGGTTGAGAAGGTAGGGGCAGTGTGGTATCAACCTAGATGGTGAAGACCCCAACTAACTCAAAATGATCAGACTGAAACAACAAACCAACCCCTTAAACAGTATACACTCAACTTATCCCAAACACACACCTAAAGGCTTGTAGCCCTCCAACACTAATTTTTCTCAATATCTTTCAGAAAAGGCCATAAAAAGACCTAAAAAACATCATCTGAGACACACTTCAACTCCTAACACAACATACCAAAAGGTTTCAAGAGGTTTCTTTGCAACAATATTGAAAACCAATAGGCTGTCCTACCTTGTAGGCCACCAAATAGCCCTCTTTTACAAAGGAGGTACCTCCAAAACACTTTATTTTCACCAATTCTCTACTAACAGTCACTAATTGTGTTACAAAACAACAAATTAAACCATTATTTCTTATATCTTGACCTCTAAAATGTTGTACCACCAAACCCTAAACTTTCATGCAAATAACCTAGGGTTTATTGAAAGTCTTGACAACCGGGCTTACCAAACCTCAACAATACCAACAACACTTCAAAAATGCCTTGCAAAAACTTAAACAACCATTACATGGAAGGTTCCTTCAACATTTCATCAAAACCCTTCTTTAACACCCCATTTACATAAGGAAAACAATGTAATTTTTCCTATATTGTAATCATGGCATGCCCCTACACCACCTTTGTCTATGCTAGAAATAGTATTGTACAAGATGATTATAAGTATTTTTTATGAAGACTTGAATGACATATATTTAATTTATTTGAATAGAAAAATACTTTAGGAACTAATATTCGTCTCATTACCATGCTACAGGTAAAACTATCTGCCATGCCGAAGAAATGAAGAAGGAATAAATTAATAGATGAAGAGTATGAAACCTTCAAAGAAAATGAGAGAGAACGGGTGGTGGAATATTGTGAAAAGAAGAAATTGGGTACTATTGATGAAAACAAGCCAACCAAAGAGGAACCTCAATCGTCAAAAAGAGAATAGGATTTGGTAGCACAAAGGGCATGAATGTGAAAGCATGGTGCTAAGACAAATTTGGATACCATAGTTGGAGACACACCCTCTACAAAAAGTGAATATGAAGGGACACCATTAAGCACAAGAAAATATGGAGGGACACCAACTACCACAAGTGAATATTGAGGGACACCATCTATCACAAGTGAATATGGTTGGACACCATCCAATGCATCTCAAGTTGAGAGTACATCATCACTCGAATTTGATGAAGAAGGTATGCCATCATCCCCACGAGAACCTCAAGGTATGTCTTCTACTCCACCATCGATCGAAGGTACACAATCTAGCCCACCTCAATTAAATATTGATGAAATTCCTAATGTTGAGATGTATGTATCTAGGAGAACACCACCTATAATTTTACGTAGAAAGGCAAAGTATTTGATTAATATTGATGAGGATATTTGCAGCTCACATGGAACGTAAGATCCCAACACACACTTGTAGAAGATATGATGATAAGATTTGGAAATTCTACTTTGAAAGGCTAAATGAGACCGCAAGATGCCAACTATTTGTTGAAATGATGTGGGGTATAAAGTATAGAGACATCATGAAGACTCTTGGGTTGAGAACATCAAATGCATCGAGTGAAAACACTATTATGAAGAATCTAATGGATGCATATGAGAGTGTGGGTAAGACCTCATGCTCAAATGATAGTAATGTCACATGACGTGTCATTACATTGACTTTGGTAAGCAGTCAAACAAAGAGAGCTCGTCTCATTAGAAAGATGAGTGAACAAATGATAATTAGTAGAAAAACTTTATCAAAATCCATTCAAAGGTGGCAAAGAATTGAGGGCACCAATTCAAATGAATTATGGGCATTCTTGGGAAGACTGCCACAAAAAGATAAAAAATTTGTTGAGGCATTAAGAACACTAATTGAAGAATATTGGAAGAATAACACAAGGCCATCTCCAAATCAAAGGGATGTGGTAAGCAGGAGAATAGGTAGTCAGAACCATGAGCCACATCCAAAGCATTTTTTGGATATGACTCAAACCCAATTTTTTCATAAATTTCAAATGGATTATCCTCAAATTAGTATTTGTCAAAGATTTTTTGAAATTCTTAAACCTTTTAATGTCAAGATAAATCACACACACACTACTTCTTGTTGTAGACTACATATTGAATTCTCTAACCATTATGATGTTTATCGTTCTATATGTTGTGATTTTCATACTAACAATGTTTTGTAGGATTGTGGGATAGAAGCTCCACCAAAATCTTCAAGAGAGTTCTTATCAAAAAAATTATGTAAAATAGACGATGGCCAAATATTCTACAAGACAACATGCTTGGATGGTTCATGCGAGTGTTGCAGTGGCTTGCAGCATATGCCAGTATGCCAACATATGGAAAGCAAAAATGAGGTGGGACAAAAACTAATAGAGTTTGGGAATTATAAAATGGTGGCATACGCTACAAAAGATGGGTCTCAAGCTAAAAGGTGTGATTTGGTTGCTCAAAAGATTCTAGTGTATCAATTTATGCTCATGTTTTGTGACAATATAGTGTATGATTATGCAAGGCATACCCATAGAGCCTAATGGCTAGACATGAAATTCAAGCTATGTAAGTACACCTTTCTAGTTGGTAGCATAGTATCAGTGGTTGACTTTTTAGAGAAATACACTTTACAGCCATAGTGTGAGGTACAGTCACAGTATTACAACTCCACAAAGGTTTCAATATTTGTGAAAATAGCATTCATTCATGTAGCTAATAGTATAGAGGACCAAAGGAGGTATTGAGGGAGTATCACTTTTATATTAGTGATGATTGCACACATTCTCCAAAGTTCATGCACAGTTTCTTCCAGATGTTCTACAGTTATTTGGCTTAAAGAGGCATAACATCCAGTCAACATATAATATGGTTGGATAACTATGCAACACAGTGCAAGAACTCATGCAAGTTTTACTGGTTGAGCATGATGCATGTCATTAAAAGTGTACAAAATATGTGGCACTTTTGTGAGGTCGGGCATGGAAAGGGGGAGCATGATGGTGTAGGATCTTGCATGAAAAGAACATTAGCATGAGAAGAGTTAAAGTATAAAGACAATGCAAAGTTGACAAATGCAAGATCAATTGTTAAGTGGTGTAATGATTCAATGGGTCTAGGTAATGAAGGTACATCTTCAATTCATAAGTATTTTTGGTTGATGGATGATACTAACATTGCACCATATGAGGATTGTTGTACACTAACAGGATTGAGTGAGCTACACTCTTTCCTTAGCTCAAATGCAGGTTCATGGAGTATTCATACATGAAATATGGAATGCTTTTGTTCTACATGTACAATGCAATCCTGGAATGATTGTGAGTCAGGGGAGTGGGATAACAAATGGTCGATAAGTTATCTCAGCCCACTTCACACGTATTTCCCTCCAATGGCATTGGAACTAACACAGATGGAATCATCAGTCAACTTTGACCACGTATCAAAATTAGTTCAACTCGGTAATATATCTACTTGCTTAGTTTTTGAAATTCCATATTGTTATATTACTTTGTAGTGTATTCATAATGTTGACTAATTTCGAGAGATTTGCTGCACATATCAGTGCAGGGAAAGTTTATGTAGTTATTGCAGATGAAAACAATGAAGAGGTAAAATAATATTACTTGTGTCGTTGTGTTGAGTCCAAAAATAAATTGGAGGCCCCAGTTATAGATGGAGAAAACATTGAATACCCTATAGGCTCGGTTGTTGTTACTAGAACATGACTTAGAAGGTACCGACATAAGAGTGTTAAACATTGGTTATTTCAGGACTTTGACACACATTGTAAGATTCTCCATTACTCGAACATTGTCATGGCATCCAATGTTCATTTGACCAAATATGGGGGTAGACCTTTGAACAAGGTCTTGTGGAAGGTCTGTGAGTCTGACCACAAAGTAATACTAGACACAATAAAGAGAAGAGCAGACCCAAATGGTTCATTGGATTAATTTGCAAGTATGCACATCGGTTCTTAGTAATTTATACTTGTATGCACATTAATTTGTTTAATGGAAATGAGCTATAATCTTATTTTACTTTTCCTATTTGTAAGTAACCTACTACAAATTGATTGGTGTCCCCTTGAAAAAATTGTAGATTTATGAGTCATCCAAGAGAATGTCAGCCAGAAAAGAAATGCAACATCCCTATTTTGATGATCTTGACAAATCTCAATCATGATTTTAAGCCATTACAAAAGTGCGTACAAAACTTGGTGAGGGAATTTCAAGTTATTCATTTGAAGTTAACCTTATCATGAGCAACTATGATGTAGAAATTATAAGAGCATCTCAAATTTCAACTTACTCTTTTCATGAGAGGTGTTGTGTGCAATAGGTATCTTGGAACTCATAGTGAAGATGTATGACCAAGAGTGACTAAGTTGAGAGACTCGCATGCCTATCTCTAAGTTCCTTCCATCTATTTTCATTTCATTTCCATTTTGGATTCTCTTTCTTTTTCTCTTTTACTTTGTGTATTTGTAAGTAAACTACTAAAAATTGATTGGTCTCTCATTGCAAAAAATGTTGATTTATGAGCCATCAAAGAGAATCTCAGCCAAAAAAGCAATGCAACATCCTTATTTTGATGACCTTGAGAAATCTCAATTCTGATTTGAAGCCATTATAAAAGATCATGTGAAGCTTAGCAAGGGAATCTCAAGTTACTCAGTTGAAGTTAACCTCATAATGAGCACCTATGATGTAGACAATTAAAGAGAATCTCGAATATATGGGTGACATTGTAAAAGATCTGTGAGAATGAAGTTCCTAAGGCATTGTAATGAGATTTACTCAAATATTATAATTTTGGAGTTCATGTTTGGTGCAGTAGCACCTTGTTCTGTAAATTCCTTCAATAGGAAAATTTACAAAATTTGAATTTTGAAATGTAAACAATGCGAAAAAGGTCATGTGAAGGTCATATGTAATATATTCAAAGTCTCAAAGAGATCAATAGGTGATTAGAGAAGTCATATTGCACAAAAGATGTCATTTAGTGTAAAAATGAAAATCTTGCATTTACAAATTGCAAAATTAGTAAATAAAGGATGATGTTATCTGTATTTTCAACACTTTTCCTTTTTTGTTTCAAGCCTGTGTGGATTGTATAGCACCTTATACTTTGTTTGCTGATTAGTTTTCAAATGTAAAAATTGAATTTTGAAATGTAAAATGTATGTAAAAGGTCATGTGATATAGTCAATATGATGGTTTGTGGATTGATACAATAGGGGGAGGCTTGAAACACACAAAGTCACAATTCCAATCTGCAAACACAATTGTTAGGGCATAAACTCCTCACAATTTCATCATTTCTTCAAAATCACTCTTTTCCCTTGTAGCACTAGGAATCAACTCAATCGGGTAACTTATCTCAATGAAACCTCATCAATCCATGACATGAACCTCTTTAGGGACCCATTCGAACAAACTTTGAAATACTCAAAATCCACCTATAATCACTTCAGACCAAAGCATTCAAATTTCACCTTTTGACCATTTTAGGCTTCTAATTAGCCTCTTTTTCCAAAGCAACTATACTTGAAACTTATCCAAACCCTTAAAAACCTTGGGGAATCAATTTAAATGTTTCAAAACCTCCAAAGCCACAATAAAACCTCTAACATACCACCATACAAAGGCTAATCCATAAAACCTTACTTTTTAGCGAAAACCTTAAGGGTTTATTGAAAAAGTCACTTCCCAATCTACCCAAAACACAAAACCTCTTCATAAAAGTTTGAATTGATATACACAAGTTTAATCAAACATGAAATTATGCTTCCTTTTCACAAAACTCAATTTGGCCCACCAAAACCTCCACTTTTCATGAGGAAAACTCATATTTTCACATTGGGGCATCACACCCAATGCAATATCAGACCTCCCCTCCACAAAAAATCTTGAAACCACCTATTACCAACTAAAAAAATTGCATTCCACCAATCATAGTAGTCACAGGGGTTGGAATGGGAAAACTTTACATTTATGTGACTTTGAACACCCCAAAAATAGGGTTAGATTAAGAAAATATGAGATAAAACTCCACAAATTTCAAATAAGACTCTCAAAACTTATAAAAATACAAGTTAACACATGATATAAGATATTTCAATAGTTTTCAAGTCAAAACACCCTTGTACGAGATCGTACAAGTCTGCCAAGAATAGAAAAATATAGAAAATTTGATAAAAAGCAGTGCTAATCAAATTTTATTGCATCAAATCTTCAAGATCCCCTCTCATAGAGTCTTTACAATATATTTATAATTTTTCTACTTCAAACTAAACTTTCCCAACGAATCTAACTACCTTTTGAACTCCTTCACTATTTGATCCCTTAAGAGTCCAAAGTGCAAAATGGCTACAAACTTCAGCATGAGGTTACTCGGATACCATGATGCTTAAAAAATTCTCATCTAATCCTATAGGATCATATTGGGTGCCTCTACAAAAAACTCTCTCAATTTTGGCTATCTTAAAGTGGTTTTCCCATGGCGGGGGATTTTCACTTGATGGAAAAAGTGTCAAATGAAAGCAGTGCAAAGTTGCAAAGTGGTGCAACTTTCATTCTATAACTCGTGTGACCAAAAAGACTATTCCAACGTGTCTGAATAGGTATGTTTACGTTAGGCATGGTCCTCTTTTGCACCCCAACACGCAGAAATGCTCTGAACTACATTCAACCAGATCGATCCCTTAAGAGTCCAAAGTGCAAAATGGTTGCAAACTTCAAATTTTTTACTCGGATACCGTGATGCTTAGAAATTCTCTTCTAATCCTACAGGATTGCATTGGGCCCCTCTAAAAAAACCTTTCTCGATTTTGGCTATCTCTGAATATTTTTCCCATGGCGGCGGATTTTCACTTGATGGAAAAAGAGTCAAATGCAAGTAGTGCAAAGTTGCAAAATGGTGCAACTTTTTTTCTGCAACATGTGTGACCAAACAGACTGTTCCAACATGTCCAAATAGGTCCTTTTACGCTAGAAATGGTCCTCTTTCATACCCAAACACACAAAATCGCTCTGAGCTATGTTCAACTGGATCGATTCCTTAAGAGTCCAAAGTGCAAAATGGTTTCAAACTTCAACATGTTGTTACTCAGATACCATGATGCTTAGAAATTTATTGTCTAATCCTACAAGATCGCATTGGGCCCCTCAACAAAAACCTCTCTCATTTTTGGCTATCTCAGAGTGGTTTTCCTGTGGTAGTAGATTTTCACTTGATGGAAAAAGTGTCAAATGCAAGCAATGCAAAGTTGCAAAGTGGTGCAACTTTCATTCTGCAACTTGTGTGACTAAAAAAACTATTCCAACACATCCGAATAGGTATTTTTACGCTAGGAATGGTCCTCTTTTGCACCAAAATATGCAGAATTGTCTGAGCTACGTTCAAATGGATCGATTCATTAAGAGTCCAAAGTGCAAAAAGGATGCAAACCTCAGTATGATGTTACTCGAATATCATGACACTTAGAAATATCTCATCTAATCCTACAAGATCATGTTGGTCCCCTCTACAAAAACCTCTCTTGATTTTCCCTATCTCAGAGTGGTTTTCTCGTGCCAGCAGATTATCACTTGATGGAAAAAGTGTCAAATGCAAGCAGTGCAAAGTTGCAAAGTGGTACAACTTTCATTCTGCAACTCGTGTCACCAAACAGACTGTTCCAACATGTCTGAATAGGTATTTTTATGCTAGGAATGGTCCTCTTTCACACCCAGACACGCGAATCGCTCTGAGCTACATTCAACTAGATCGATTCCTTAAAAGTCCAAAGTGCAAAATAGCTACAAACTTCAACATGTTGTTACTCAGCTATCATGATGCTTAGAAACTTCTTGTCTGATCCTACAAGATCAATTTGGACCCCTCTACAAAAACCTCTCTTAGTTTTGGCTATCTCGGAGTGATTTTCCTATGGCGGTGGACTTTCGCTTGATGGAAAAATTGTCAAATGCAAGCAGTGCAAAGTGGTGTAACTTTCACTTTGTAACTCGCATGACCAAACATAGTATTCCAACACATCCAAATAAGTATGTTTATGCTAGGCATGATCCTCTTTCATACCCAAACACATGCAATCACTCCGAGCTACTTTCAATCGGATCGATCCTTTAAGGGTCCAAAGTGAAAAATGGCTGCAAACCTCAGCATGTTGTTACTTAGATACCGTGATGCTTAGAAAATTCTTGTCTAATCTTACAGGATCACGTTGGTTCCCTCTACAGAAACCTCTCTCATTTTTTTCTATCTCAAAGTGGTTTTCCCATGGCGGCAGGTTTTCACTTAATGGAAAAAGTGTCAAATGCAAGCAATGCAAAGTTACAAAGTGGTGCAACTTTCTTTCTACAACTTGTGTGACCAAACAAACTATTCCAAAATGTCTGAATAGGTATGTTTATGCTACGAATAGTCCTCTCTCACACCCAAACATGCGGAATCACTTTGAGCTATGTTCAACCGAACCGATCCCTTAAGGGTCCAAAGTGCAAAAGGGAAGCAAACTTCAATATGTTGTTATTCAGATACCATAATGCTTAGAAACTTCTCATCTAATCATATAGGATTGAATTGGGCCCCTCTACAAAAACCTCTTAGTTTTGGCTATCTCGAAGTGGTTTTCCTGTGGCAGTAGATTTTCACTTGATGGAAAAAGTGTCAAATGCAAGCAGTGGAAAGTTGCAACTTTCATTCTGCAACTCGTGTGACCAAACAGACTGTTCCAACAAGTCTCAATAGGTATTTTTATGCTAGGAATGGTCCTCTTTCACACCCAAACACATGGAATCACTCCAAGCTACATTCAACCAGACTGATCCCTTAAGGGTCTAAAGTGAAAAAGGGTAGCAAAATTTAGCAGGCTATTACTCAAAAATCATGATGCTTACGAACTCTCTGTCTGAGCCTAGGGGATCGCGTTGGGCCCCTCTACAATAACCTCTCTCATTTTTTGCTATCTCAGAGTCATTTTCTTGTGGTGTCCATTTTTCACTTGATGGAAAAAGTGTCAAATAAAAGCAGTGTAAAGTTGCAAAGTCGTGCAACTTTCGTTTTACAATTCGTGTGACCAAACTAACTACTCCAACACATCCTGATAGGTAGGTTTACGCTAGGAATTTTCCTCTTTCACACCCAAACATGCAAAATTGATCTGACCTATGTTCAACCGGCTTGATCCCTTATGATGGCATGCAAAACAATGGAAAAGAGAAACATACACACAATAGTTAAGAAGTCCAAGTATTCCACACAAAAAGCATATGATCATTGGTGAAGAGCACCTTGTTCCTCCATTTGATGAAGAAGGTCTAGTTTAGTGGTTTTAGTCATTATAATGTCAAATAAGGCCATGATAGGCCATTTTGTAATCTTGCTTTTAGTTTTGAGTTAGTGTAGAGTCATTTGAGTCAATTATGTAAGTACAAATAAGAAAATAACATTGGTAAAGGAATTGGAAGAGATTACTAATGCTGCCCCTATTCAAAATTTAGAATTTAGGCCTTAAAAGCAAGGCTAGATGAGGTGAAAAGAAGAAATTTCTTAAGAATAAGTTAGAATAGGTTGGAATAGGGTGAGGTTGTAGAGTTCAATGTGTTCAAATGGTTTGCAAAGACAAGGTAGGTCAAAATAATGTTATGGCATGATGCCCTAATTGGGAATAGAAGGGTTTTGAATGAAAAAGAGAGGTTTGAGGGAGTAAAAGTGGGTAAAGTCAAGGGACAGCATAATTTGGTAAATGCTACCCAATGTTGTTTTACAATTGGAGGAGTGATTGAGAGTGTATTGCTTTGTTAAATAGACCTATTTAGGGGTCTAGGACAACGTTGATTCCATTTCTTATTTTTATTATAAAGTATAACTTTATTTCTATCATGTCCATTTTGTATACAAGAAATAATATTGCAAAAATTTGACATATAAATCTTTCGATGTGTTTATATGGTGATGCATCAAGAACATAACAATTTAGTTTGCACTATCAGTATTATGTTGTGAAAATGTTTAAAGACTATTGAAGATAAATGTTTGTATAATAATGTGTCAAGAAGTTAACTACTTCATCTACTCTGAATATTAGGTTTAGCAAGTGTTGTGAAGATTATGTATCCTTTGCTTAATTGAGTTGTTTCAATCAAAGGATTAAATATATTGAAATCTTTTTATGAATCATTTCATGGAATACCAATTGAAAATGCATTTTTTTCTTTTAGATAAATTTGTTTAGCATCAATCAATTAATATTCAAGAAAAACCATGAAGGACAAAAATGATCAATGTTAGGGCTAACCAATTAATAAGTATAAACGTGAATAATTCAAGCATGTACATGTGAATAAGGGAAGCACAAGTACTCAAAAACATGTAAACCTTGAAGTATACACATGAATACATAGTACACACAAATTAATACAAAGTATATGCATGAATACAAGGTATACACATGAAAACACGTAAGTCACAAAATATACATTAGAACACACATAAGTTGTAAAGTATACACTTGAATACAGGTAACTCATATGTATTGAACCATCAATTTTGAATGCAAAATATGGAAACCATCGATAAAAAAGATTTGTATTAACCAAATAACCATGTAGGAATACATCAATATATGTTGATAGAAGTAAGAAATATAGGTACAAAATAGCCATATAGGCTTACGAGAATGCCATATAGGCATACAATGTCAAATATATCCAATACAAAATACGTACAAAACTACTATGTAGGCATACAACAAAGGGCTCTGGAATCAAAAGTCATTGCTCTCCATGGTCTAGAAATAAATTCTTTCCCTTTGCTTGTCGATCGGATGTCAATAGGTCTATCACTTATTTGTGTTGTGCTCGAGGAGTGATCCTCCTGCTGCTCCTAGTGTTTAGTTCATGGTGAAGTTTTAACTATTACAATAAGAAGTAAAGACATTAATATATAGAAATTACATTATATAAAAAATGATATATTTAACAAAATAATCACTTACCGCCATCTCCACGAGGGAAATATTCACACACCCATGCTCAAGTGTGCTCAAGCCTTATATAAACCATCCAAATAGAAATTAAACTATGAAACAAGAATGGTTTGATTTTTCTCTAACATCTATAACAATGAATATAAATTGGAATTTACTAATTTGCCTCATACCTCCCCTGTTAGAGCCATCAAGGATTGTATAGTAGATGAAACACCAATTTCCATTTCCCTCGTCACATTCAAAGGTGTTTTGGCTTGCAACAACTGAAAATAAAACAACAAATTATTCAATCACGAAAACTACAATAGCGATCCATGTCATGACTTATAATGTATGAGATAATGAAAAAAATTTGGAGTACTTATTAAACAATATATTTTTGATTCTCATGTTTACTATTTTCCCTATCCATATCTTGTTCGAAAGGACATGTTTTTAGGCTTTTACCCATAGTAGCAAGTTGGTGAACCATTTGATCAAATGCTTTCATAGACACGTACGATAATTGTGGTGGCATAGAGAAGGCAATGAACTGTTTGAAAAAATACCTCAAAGAAATGGGGTCTCATGGTGATGGAATGCCATTACAAACAAATGCACATCATGGCATTCCATCACCATAAGACCGCATTTCTTTCAGGCATTTTTTTAGAAAGTTTATTTCCTTCTCTATGGTATTATTGCTTACTATTATGCTTTGACATATATTTTTCCAAGCATCCATAGTTTGTTGGAAAGCACCTATTTTAGGCTCTTAGCCATAGCTACAAGGAAGTGAGTAGTTTGATAAAATGATTTGGTACACATGTATGGAAAATGTGGTATCATAGAAAAGGTGGTGAGTTCTTTGAAGAAATGCTTCAAAGAAATGTGGTCTCATGGTGAAGTAATTGCATCATTGCTCATGTTGACTTTCTAAACAACTATATTGTAGTTGAAATTTTGTCATCTATCAATATCTAGTTATTAGTTATGGAATGTGAAGTAATGCTTTGAGTTTGAATGATGCGGAATGCAATGTAATCAATGATATGAATATAAACTACACAAATCTATTAATTACAATTCATTAGTTAAACTCTTTATTCTATTACTTGCATGTCTAGTTTTAGTAATTCCACTAGCACTGGGAGGTGTTCCTTTGAAACCTCGAATATTAGCCTATTCAATATCCAAAATCACATATTAATATACCATTCGTAAAACAATGCTATTAACATGTAATAAATTTATAATTTTTTACTAGTTACATACCCCACCAATACGTGTACTGCAAAAATAAGTAGGTGGAGGGCTGGTGTATCCAGTCTCAACAATGTGACCCTGCAATTTTATTAAAATCATAAAACTGAATTTGTTAATCTTGCATTTCAAAATCAAAATTTAATAAATTAAATTCAATGAACATGCTAACTTTTACCTGACTATCAATGTCATACGCCTCGTGCAAAATGTTAGCTACCCTCTCCATCTCCATAGCTACAGACAGATCCTACGTAGTAGCCTTTTGAGTGTCAGTGGGGTCATATGAACAAGTCACCCCACAAGATTGACACACATGGGTTCGAAGGCCACCACTCGAAGACTCTTGTTGATGGCATTATAGAATAGGGCTAGTATGATGGATGGCACTCTAGTTCAAAGTGTTGATTGCATGCAATGTCTCTATGTTGACACTCTCCTTCACGACAGAAGGCATAAAAACATGCTCATGGGGCGGCCTAGCAAGAGCTTGTATCCCTTACCATGTAGGATCTAGCTGTGCATCGGGTCTATCCTGAGCCGACCCCCCACCTCTCCCATGGAAGTCCCTCATATCAAAATAATTTGGGATTTTGTTCAATATGAACTCGATGTATAGTTTCCTAAGGAAATACTATGGGACTTCTCAATTTTTGCATGGTGGGTAATCAAAGACCATGTACCACCTATCATAAAATAAGTTCCTAATCTATTGGTGGTGGCACCAATGAATAGGAAACCTCTTTGTATTTAGGGTAAGATTTTTATTTGTGTGTGGGTCAGTGAATAATGAGCACAAATCACCTTTTGTAATTTTTAAATCCTTTACACCTTTATATGATAGTTTATCTGTATAATAAGCCCTAGCCGCCTGCCTCCTATCTTGCCATCTAGTTATTTGTTTGCTAATTGAATCTACAGTTTTTAACATATCTTTCAATGAACTTGCTAGGGTCATTCTTTTTGTGGTTGAACCATTTGGATCACTCAACCTACTGATTAAATCCTCAATTTTATTTTTGTTGTTCTCAATTTCATTAATCAAATTTTGTTGAGTGCCAAGAGGGTGTTGAGTGATTGGTGGAGGATGTTGTTGTTATGGCTGATTTTTTTCTTGAGGATTTGGTTGATCTTCTTGTTGAGGATTTTGAGGGTTTGCAGAATGATTTACATCTCCTAAAAATTCAAAAAAAAAATATCAAATACAACCTAAAACTAACAAATTCAAAACAAAAAGAAAACAATCCTTACCTCTCACACCTCCTCCTCATCGTGTCACCATCCTTGTGAAGAAATAGCAAACCTTGGTGAATATTTTTGCACAATGCCTCCAAGAATGTGAGCATGGAAATTGGGGGTTTCGGCTGCAAGCACAACAAAAAAATAGTTGAAATATAGAATGAATTACTTTCACTTTTTTTTTTTGCTTTTAACATGTCATAACACCGTGTTATGGGCTCATTGTGGCCGAGCCTCAAGCTTGGCCCACCAAGCCATAACACAATAGCGTTATGACTTTTCAAAAAAAAAATTGAAAGGGGCCACAAATTCGCTACCCATCTCCATGCACCTGCCCACAATGCCAAACATTTGACCTATATTTCATAAAACATCACTAGATATAGATTATGCCCATAGATAGTTATGAATTTTTTACATTGTTTCACATTTGAAAATTCAAATTTTACAAAATTTTCCTATTGGAGGCATTCAGGGCACAGTCTTCCACAAGAGTACCATGTTGACGATCTGTAGTGACAAGCACCTATACAAACCATCAAGGTAGTAGTTAAACTACATGTACAATAGAAAAGATGCTTAGAATAATAAATCTATATTATTGTAATTTTTCACATACCTCTCTGAAAGGATCAGAGCTGGCTATTGTTACAGCAGTTCCATGATCAATCATGTCAAGAATATCACAAAAGTTGTCAAATGAGAAGTCTATATTGTCATAATAGAAATAAAAAATCTATATTAATCTAAACAACCTGAATGATGATGAATTGGTAATGCAAACTATAAAATATGCTTAGAATAACCAATGTATATTATTCTAAATGACCTAATTGATGATGAGATGGTAATAAAAACTATAAAACAAACTTAGAATAACAATCTATATTATTGTAATCTATCACATACCTCTCTGAAAGGATCAGAGCTAACTATTGTTGCAACAGGTCCATGATCAATCATGCCAAAAATATCACAAAAATTGTCAAATGATAAATCTATATTATCACAATAGAAAAGATGCTTAGACTAACAAATCTCTATTAATCTAAACAAATTGAATGATGATGAATTGGTAATGCAAACTATAAAATATGCTTAGAATAACCAATCTATATTATTCTAAATGACCTAATTGATGATGAGATGGTAATGCAAACTATAAAATATGTTTACAATAACCAATCTATATTATTGTAATATGTCGCATACCTCTTTGAAAGGATCAGAGTTGGCTATTGTTGCAGCAGGTCCATGTTCAATCATGCCAGGAATATCACAAAAGTATATACAAAATATCACTATTAAAGACACCTGCATTGCAATAATATACAAAATATTATTATTAAATAAAGAACACTAATGAACTTAAGCATAATGAACCTAAGCATTGCACCTTCCATTCTTGAATATTCTATTCACGTCTGCCTGAAGGTTCATCTCTTTGCTTAAGAGTATCTAATATTGCTTCATGATCAACATTACTAAGTGTCCATAGTTGTTTTGTCTTTGGTCTGGCATGATGCTTCAACAACTTAACATTTGTTGCTATAACAAGGTACAAATACATGAGAATGGGTTTTTGTTTCTCGTAGTCTTCAAATGCAAGTATGCCATTCTTTCTAATCATGTATGTTTGCATCCAAGTTCCTGCAACCATAATTGAACCTATAGGATACAGGAAACTATCATCATCTTCTATTGATTGCGTTATCTTATGCTTTACCAACACATCGAGCCAACCAATAGTTCGATCTCTCTTCATTCCCCTATGGTGCAACAATTGCAAAAACATGTGCTTGCTATAGTAGATCCAAAAGATAGTTGTAATCAACTAAAATTTCCATTGTGTCATTTGTCATGGATATTGTTTGAGATAAAGGAGTTAGATACTGTGCAACCCATGTATCCACCCACTCACTTGATTCACATTGATCCCACTCACATTGAATCAAGTGTCCCTCCATATGCAAATGTTGAACTACACCAATCAACAATAGAATGCGCATCATTGAATTTTGCTCTTGAAATCTTCAATTGCTCCTTAACTAGAGGTCTCTTTACACATGCACCTACTCCATCATGCTCCCATTTCCCATGCCTAGCTTAAACAAAATCCAAATACGAGGTACACCCCTCTCTACATGCATTATAATCAACCAATAAAATATACGAGTATTCTTGAATTAACCTGTGTAGTTATCTAAGCAAATGAGATGTCGGCTCAGTGCTATATCATGCTCCAACAAGAACTCAAAAAAAATCTTGAAAGAATGTTGGACATACTTGGACGAGTGATATATATCATCACACATATAAAAATGATACTCTCTGATTATTTTTCGATCCCCCTCTGTACTATTAGGTGCATGTCTAAATGTTATGTGGAAAAAAATAGCAATCTAAAAGAAATTGTAATACTAAGATTGTACCTCATTTTTTGGTTGCAATTTGTAGTTTTCTCCAAAATTAACCATTGATATAATAGTTCCAATTGAAAAAGAGTCCTAAAACATCCTCGACTATTGACCCAACCACTGAGACCTATGGCTATGTCTTGCATAGTTGTAGAAAATATTGTCCTTAAAATCTGAAATAAAATCGGCAACACTACATTCTTTTATAACCAACTCACATCTAGAACCTTCACCTCCACTCTACAAAGTATATTTGACCATCTCATATCTCTTTTTCTCAACAAGCTTCTTTCCAAATTCATGTTTGGAACCCTCATGAAAACATTGAACAAACTTTGACAAGCCACCACATTGTGAGCACTTCACATTTAAACAATCATTTCTATAGAAAAAGCAATCATCATCTCAGGAACATAAAAATAGATCTAGCAAGTCCTTTGATGATTTAGGAAGATGCATTGCACCACACTCCTGCAACATTTCATTAATATGCAAAGTAGAACAGATATAGCATAATAGTTCATGGTGCATTGAAAACTCCACATGGTATTTGCAACAAGTATTACGAATTTTAAGAGGCACACAATAAAATGGCTTCAAACCTTTAAAATTCCTTTGTGAGATTTCCATATTTGGATGTGTTTCAATAATTTTTTTGAACAACATTGTTTGGCTTGATTCCAAGAAATGTTTAGGATGCGGAGTATAGTCTTGATTGCCAATTCTTAACTTTGAAACATCCTTGGGTGATACTCTATAGTTATCATTCCAAAATTGTTGAGTTACCTACTTTACATTATCGGTTAGCTTCTTATCAACACGTGGAAGCCTCTCGACAAAGTCCCATGTATCATTTTGAAGAGGGTCATCTATTCTTTCTCTTCTTGCAAGTTCTCTATCCAAAGTTTTATGATTTATGTCAAAATCAATACAAGTTTGTCTCATAAAGCGAGCCTTTTTCAATTGATGGCTTACTAGGGTGGTTGTAATGACTCGAGTAGCTCTCTTATCTTTTTCCTTGTTATTTTTTCCAATAGACTTGAGAGCATTAAAATATTTTTGACAATAATAGAATTTTTTTCGGTCTTCTTGTTCACACAAATCTTCAATTTGGCTAGCAAAGGTCTCATCTTTTGCATCTTTAGCAATTGTACAAAAAGTTGGCATTGCTCGGTCAATGTCTTATCACTAAAATATTGGTTGAAAAGTCTTGTAGCCCACAACCGAACAGTTCATGTTGACCTCTTGCCTTTAAAATTGTTTATAATGTTCTAATCAATTTCAAGTAACCATTTAGGGGTTCTTGAAGGTCTTGAATTTGGAATGTCTTTCTTCCACACAAGGTTCTTCATTTCTCATGTAATATGGTGAAACATAATTTACACTTGGTTCAATATTATGTTCAAATTTTCAATTCCAACATTTTCACCTTGAACATTTTCATTGTCATGTTCAACATCTTCAATTCCAAAATTTTCACGGGTATGTGCATGATCATCATGGAAAAAACACGCCCTTAAGTGGCAAAAAATCAAAAAAATCAGAGTTAGACAATTTGACGTAAAAATTTGAATAACTTATCTATATTATTTCAAAAATATGTAAGAATAGAATATGTAGGAAATTGAATGTAGTTTCTAAACTACTAGGTTTGTTTAACAAAAAAAAATCTATTTGGTGAAAATTTGAAATTTCAATGTAGTGGTACTTAAATTTCAGGGAAAAAATAAGTAGGTGTCTGTCTGACCACCTAACCACAATAAAATGATAATATTTTTTTATAATATTTTAGATATAACTAGAGGACTCATGCCCCAATGTGATGCATATTTTTTTGTAATTTTTTTCCAATTAAATAATTAATTATGATTTTTTTATTCCAACCTTTTAAAAAATATAAAAAAATTGTATGTCTGACCACCTTAACTTGGTCAAAACTTCATGAAATTTATTTTTTATTTTTTTAATCGTATAGAATACAAATCATAGAATGTGACACATGTTTTGGAATAAAAAAATGTGATACCATTTGAAAGCTATAGATGTTTTTCAATTAGCCTATCAATTAGGACTTTAGTCATAATTTGAATAGAAAATGAATAATAATTACTTATTAAATTCAAACTAAATCATAATTTATATCGGTGGAAAGTTGAGAATCTCTTTTAAAAACCCTTTTTGTTTCATCAATTTTGGGTAAAAAATAAGTCATTAGCCACATACCCATCATATTGCCACTTTTTGGTCCGTCATGATCTTGCACATACCCTCACCTTGAACATTTTCATTATCAATTTCAATAATTTCATTCCCAATGTCAATATCATGTTCAAAATCTTCAATTCCAACATTTTCACTTTGAACATTTTCACCTTGAACATATTCAATTTCCTCTTCACTTGAAAGACCATAGGGCTCAAGTTCACCAATATTTAACATACCTTGTCTTCTCTTCCTATGACCTTCTCTATATCTTTGTCTATATGCTTCAATTTGTTCTTTTGTAAGATTTATCTTACATTTTTTCTTCTGATGATTGTTGCTCCCCATTACACCTCATAAAAGATGCTAAAACTGATTGCTTATGACAAATTTGAGTAGAAGATGCTCAAAAAATTGATCTTTGTCTCTTGTCTGAAATCGTGTGTTTGTTGCTTGCAAAGCCTACATATAGAATATAAGGTCCATTGGTATGCCCAAAATGACCCACATGGGGTTTTTCTATGGCCCACAAATCTGATATCGGATAAAATATGATATCTAATTTGAAAAACATTTTAATTTTTTTTGTAATGGTAGGATTTTAGTGCTACAAATCAGATATCTGATTCAAATCGGATATCTGATTTGTGCACACATAGACCTAAGAGTAATTAGGAGGTGGAGGTTGGGAAAGAGAGAGAGAGAGAGAGTAGAGGGTAGAGGGAAAGGGAGAGATAGAGAGGGGGAGAGTTTTGAGAGAATGTGTCTCAAACTCACTGGTATAACCCTAGTTTTGTCACCAATCAGCTCAAAGTTGCATAAGTGTTACCTTCATGATTCTATCGCTATACTGCTAGGCAATTGTGAGAGAGGTGCAGTAGTGCGGTGAATACTGCCATACCATGGGATCCTTCATGCTGACGAGAAGTAGTGCGGTGTATACCACCATACCACGAGAGTCTTAGATCCGTCTAGCGGTAGTGCAATATACTGCCATCTTGTAGGAGCCTCCTAGTTGTCTAGTGATAATGTGGTGAGCGGACCATGGGTGAATGAGCATGGAATTGGTTGACTGTTGAGGTGTACGTCGAATAGTGGAGGTCATTGTTGAATTGGAGATGGTCATTCGATGACTGGGAAGTTTGAAAATTGCTCAACAAAGCAAACTGAACTGAACTGTTTGTACAAAGAATGTTTCAAATCATGGTTGTGGATATACATTGCAACGTACTATAACTGTGATAGGTTAGATGGTCAAATGATCAGTGAGTGTTCTTCATTGTATGTTGTATATGAATTGTAACAGTGAGACACAATGAAGTGTGATCAAAATTTGTTCTGTACAAGGTTGATTAGGGAAATGTTGCTACTATGAGATTGATTATCTGAAAGGAGAGTCTATAACTTGTATGTAATTCAATTACTATAATACAAGAGATTTTTCTTTGGTGTGGTGGGTTTTTCTCCTGTAAGGGTTTTCCCATGTAAATCTACTGTTCAATTGTGTATGTGTTTGTTTTTCTATTCTATTATTCCTTTCATGTGCATCTTAATGAGCTATAATTTCAAATTTTAAAGACATATATGCATTCTTCTTTGAGGTTTGACATTAGAAGTGTTTGTTCTGCACCTTACACTTTCCTTACAAGTGGTATCAGAGCCTAGCCAATTGTGTTATCCTTGTGGGTAGGTTGGGTGTTTTGTGTCAATCCTATTTAGTGGGACCTTTTTGTAGAAGTCTAGTAATCTAGATTGCAGATTAAGATGGCAAGCACATCAGGAAAGATGGAAATTGAGAAATTCAATGGTAGCAATTTTGATTTGTGGAAACTCAAAATGGAAGACCTATAGGTGGATCGTGATATTTGGCTTGCTGTGTCTAGAATGAAACCTTCTGGCATGAAGCAAGAAGACTAGGACCTCACAGATAGAAAAGAAAAAGGGTTGATAAGACTTTGTTTGGTAGACTTTTTTCTCCTCAACGTTCACGAAGAGAAATATGCATCTTCTTTGTGGAAGAAGCTTGGAGAAATTTATCATGGCAAGTCCTTGGTGAATAAGTTGTTCTTAAGGAAGAAGTTATACTATTTGAAGATGGAGGAAGGGGCATCTATGGTTGATAATTTGAATGTGTTTAACACATTGATTGCTCATTTAACATCTGTGAGTGTGGAAATTGATGATGAATATCATTGTATGCTTTTGTTGTCTGATTCTTGGGATCATTTAGTGATGGCGATTGGAAGCATGATAACTAGTTTCAAGATGGAAGATGTAGTTGCTTCTTTGCTGTCAGAAGAAATGAGAAGGAAATCTTTTGAGATGGTGAAGGAGGCTCTTGTTGTTCGTAGAAGATTGAAGGAGAAAGGCGAGAAGAAGAAGAAGAAGTCCAAATTGAAATCAGAAGGGAGATCAAAGTCTCCTAGCAAAAATTCCAAGGTGAAGTGCTAGAACTATGGGCAGCCTGGTCATGTCCAAAAGGATTGCAAAGAGGAGAAAAAGAAGAAGAACTCTTATGATAATGATTCTTCTTAGAGCGAAGTAGATTCCTTTATTGCAGCCTTGGAAATTCAGGCATCAAATGATGTATGGCTCATTGATTCTAGAGCATCTTTCCACATGACATCTCATAGAAACTGGTTCACAAAGTATAAAAAATATGATGGTGGAAAAGTCTATTTAACAAGTGATTCATCTCTAGGAATTGTTGGCCATGGAAGAGTCATAATTCAGTTTCCTCATGGAAGAATTGAGGGAATTGATGGCATAATGCATATCCCAGGTCTAGCTCAGAATTTACTTTTTGTAAGTAAGCTAAATGATGTTGGAGTGCAAGTCCCATTCTCAAGCAATGGCTGTAAAATGACTAGAGGGTGCTAGCTAGGGGTGCCTGAATAGGTACTCTATATAAGTTGGACACGCTTGTTCAATGTAACAGTGTCTCTACAAAGACACAAAAGGTTGTTTGTGTAGAAGAGGAGATTGAAGTCCCTATAGGGGAAAATTCTTTGGAGGTTAAACTTCTATCAAAGAAGACTATGCTCTGGCATCAAAGGCTCGGTCACATTGGTGAAAAAGGTTTAAAAGACTTGAAAAGTAAAAACCTAGTTGAGGGGCTTGAAGATTGTAACCTAGAATTTGAATTTTGTGAACATTGTATACATGGAAAACATCATTGTGTTTATTTTTACTCTAGTCCTCACAAATCTTCTAGTGTTTTGGATTATATTCACTCTGATGTTTTTGGTCCATTAAATGTTCCTTCATTATTGAAATCAAGATATTATGTTTCTTTTATTGATGATTATTCGAGGAGGGCATTTGTATATATTTTGAAAAGTAAATTAGAAGTGTTTAGTTGGTTTAAAGAGTTTAAGAACTTGGTAGAAAAGCAAACTAGAAGAAAAATTAAATGTTTAAGGACATATAATAGTGGTGAATTTTTTTCTGGAGATTTTGAAAGGTATTACAAATACCATGGAATTAAAAGGCATAAAACAACACCTTACACTCTACAGAAAAATGGAGTTGTTCAAAGGTTGAACAAGACATTGATGGAGATAGCATGAAGTATGTTAAGCAATGCTAGTCTGGAGCAAAAGTTTTGGGCTGAGGTTGTGGCTAAAACATGTTACAAGTGTTGAATCAATCTCCTTCATCAACACTTGTTGACAAAACACCTATGGAAGCTTGGTCTGGTAAGAAGCCCTCTCTAATACATATTCATGTCTTTGGCTATGAAGCATATGTATATGTTTCAAATGAGAAGAAAGTTGTTAAATGTATCTTCATTGGCTACGACATTGGTGTGAAAGGATACAAGCTTTGGAATCTTGTGACTAAAAAGGTTGTATACAACATAAGTGTAATCTTTCGGGAGATGAAACTTTCTTCAATGGATTTGTAGTCAAGGATGAAAGAAAATAAAGAGGAAAATGATGTTGTTGAAATACCTCTAACTCTAGAAAAAGAGGAATAACATATTGATAGTGTACCTAAACTTGAGGAGATTTCAAGCAGCTCTAAGAGTTCTGAAGAAGAACCACAACCTCAGCCTCAGCCTATGAGGAGGTCTACACATGAGAAGAAGCAACTAGATAGGTATGGGTTCTCTATGTTAGATTCTACTTGTGCCTAGGACTATAAAAGAGGCAACTAAAATGTCTGATTTAGATTCCTAGTTGGAAGCCATGAATGAAGAAATGGCATCATTAAAGGAAAATGATACTTGGGATCTGGTTCCATTGCCTGAAGGTAGAAAGCCTATGGGCTGCAAATGGGTATTTAAAAAGAAAATTGGTCTAGATGGTTGTGTTGAAAAGTATAAAGTGAGGTTGGTTGCAAAAGGATATTCCCAGGTAGAGGGAATTGATTATGGGGAAAAATTTTCTCTGGTAGCAAAGCTAACATCTATTATATTTATTTTGTCACTTGCAGTTGTATATGACTTGTAGATTGATCAAATGGATGTGAAGACAACATTTCTTCATGGTGATCTTGAAGAAGAAATTTATATGTTCGAGCCTGAGCACTTTGTGAAAAAAGGTAAAGAAAATCTGGTTTGCAAGTTAAAGAAATCTCTATATGGTTTGAAACAGTTGCCTAGAATGTGGTACCAAAAATTTGACACATTTTTCTTCTCAATGGGTTTTGTAAGATCAAAATAAAATCATTATGTGTACTTTAAAACTGAAAATTATCGGGTTCTTATTATTCCACTCTATGTTGATGATATGTTGTTTATAGGGAATAGTAAGTCTATGATTTATAATCTAAAATCTCAGTTTTCTTCAAAGATCAAAATGAAGGATCTTGGTGCAATAAGGTATATTCTAGGAATGGAAATAACCAAGGACAGAAAAAGAAAAAAGCTTTGGCTTAGCTAGAGTAAGCATATTAACACTATTCTAGAGAGATTTAGTATGTGTGATTGCAAGCAACTATTTGTTCCACTTTTGCAAGGAATGAAGCTATCTGTTGAAGATTTTCCAAAATCTCCTACTGAGATGGAGGATATGACCAGAGTTCCTTATGCAAGTGTTGTTGGCAGTTTAATGTATGCAATGGCATGTACAAGGCCAGACATTTCCCAAGTAGTGGGAGTACTTAGTCATTTTATGGAAAATCCAGGAAGGACACATTGGGATTCTATGAAAAGAATTTTTAGATATCTAAAGGGAACTTTAGAATATGCTTTGTGTTACCATGGAAATTTGGTTGAATCGCAGAGGACTCTCAGCATTTGTGGGTATGTGGATTTTAATTGGGTAGAGTACATTGACATTAGAAAGTCCACTAGTGGATATATTTTCATGATGAATGGTGGTGCAGTTAGTTGGATGAGCAAGTGGTAGGCTATAGTCGCTTTATCCACTATAGAGGTTGAGTACATGAATACAACTCACGCCTATAAGGAATCCATTTGGCTTAGGAGATTGTGTTTTGATATTAGTTTTGATGTAGGGAAGATTGTTGTTTTTTGTGATAGTGAGAGTGTCATTTGTCTAGTGAAAAATCTAACTTTTCATGCCAGGATGAAACATATTGATGTGTAGTACCACTTTGTATGTGATATGGTGGAGGATGGAAAGGTATATTTGGAAAAGGTGGATACTTTGAAGAATGTTGCTAATGCATTGACAAAGCTAGTGAGCACGGATAAGTTTAGATGGTGTGTAACTTTGATGGGCCTTGGGGTCTAGAATATTTAGTGACTTCATGTATTGAAAAGGGTTCATTGAGTTCTTTGTCAAGTGGGAGATTGTTGAGAAAATGTGTCTCAAACTCACTGTATAACCTTGGTTCTATCACCAATCAGCTCAGAGTTGCATAAGTGTTACCTTCATGCTTCTATTGTTATACCGCTAGGTGATTGTTAGAGAGGTGTGGTAGTGTGTTGAATACCGCCATACCGTAGGAGCCTTGACACTAATGAGTGGTAGTTTGGTGTATACTGCCATACCATGGGAGTCTTCAAGCCATCTAGTGGTAGTGCGATATACCGCCATCCTATGGGAGCCTCCTAGCTATATAACAATAATGTGGTGAGCGGACCATGGGTGAATGAGCACGGACTTGGTTGACTGCTGAGGTGTATTTCGAATAGTGGAGGTCATTGTTGACTTGGAGTTGGCCATTTGATGACTGGGAAGTTTGACAGTTGCTCAACAGAGGAAACTGGACTAAACCATTTGTACAAAGAATGTTTCAAATCATGGTAGTTGATATACATTGCAACGTACTATAATAGTGATAGGTTAGATGGTCAAATGATTAGTGATTGTTCTTCATTGTATGTTGTATATGCATTGTAACAGTGAGACACAATGAAGTGTGATCAAAATTTTTTTGTACAAGGTTGATCAGGGAAATGTTGCTACTATGAGATTGATTATCTAAAAGGAGAGTCTGTAACTTGTATGTAATTCAATTACTGTAATACAAGAGATTTTTCTTTGGTGTGGTGGGTTTTTCTCCCATATGGGTTTTCCCACATAAATATGGTGTTCAATTGTGTATGTGTTTATTTCGCTATTATGTTATTCCTTTCATGTGCATCTTAATGAATTGTAATTGGAGAATTTAAAGACATATTTGCATTCTTCTCTAAGGTTTTACATTAGGAGAGTTTGTTCTACACCTTAGGATTTCCTTACAAAGAGAGGGAAAGGGAGAGAGACAAAGAGGAGGGAGAGAGAGAGATAGAAAGGGGGAGAGAGAATTAGGAGGGGGAAGGGAGAGAGAGGGAAAGGGAGAGAGAGAGAGATAGAAAGAGGGGGAAGAGAGTATTAGGAGGGGGAAGGGAGAGGGTAAAAGGGGGAGAGGGGGAGAGAGAGAGAGAGACAAGGTTGAGGGTAGAGGGTTGACGATATAGGGTTGAGGGATTAGGCTTGAGGGATTAATGGTTTAGGGTTTAAGGGTTTAAGGTTTAAGGGTTAAGGGTTTAGGGTAGAGGGAGAGATATAGAGGGATTGAGTGAGAGAGATAGAGGGAGTGAGAGAGAGAG
>VDFB02047397.1:96781600-96862000 GCA_007258455.2 Sequoia sempervirens | reverse complement strand
AATTGTATAAATAAGTGGTTTTCACCTCATTTTAACACCCATTCATCAAGTTCTGTTATCCACCTATTCACTTAAGCATTCAAGCATTCTAAAACATCTTTTCAAGCACTTTGAAGCTTCCATTAACATTACTTCAATTTTCATCATCAAGAGTTAGGTGAGTTGATAACACTTGCATGTTATTAGTTTATCTTTCTCTCTCATTACATTGTATTTTCAAGGGTTTAATTACCAAAAGTGGGGTTTCACCAAGGCAAACCCCTATTCACTAACCCCTAATCATTTTTCCCCTCTTGCTTGTTTGTTTGCAGCCCTTTGTTTGAAAATTTGATAGGTTATTAGGTGTTGAAGAGTGATTTTTAAGTCAACTTAAGTAAAAATCAAGCTTAGAGAGACTTATTTGTCTGATTTTTGCAGATTTGACTTCGGCAACCTGACAAGCAGACATTCTCAGATCTGGTGTTGCAGAGTTGTCTCCTAGTTTTTGAGGAATTTGGGGGAGGACTGATTCACCACCTATGGTGAATGAGTCCCACCTTAGGACTAGAAACTTGAGTTTTGTCATTTTTTAGATCCTGACAGACATAAAGCAGCTCTTGATAGTTTTCACCAGTAGGTGGACTGATTCACCACCCTGGGTGAATGAGTCCCATTGTGAGAAACTATTAAATTTCACCAACATCTAGAAAACTCTAGAAAGCTCACATTTCACCCAAGTGCACTCAGATTCATCCCTATACTTTATGTTTTGCATATCACAATGTGTTTTCAAACATAGTTGTAATTTCACTTTTGCATTCGTTTTCAGCCACCTAGATTAATCTATTGCATTCATTTAACTTCATTTACATCACATCATATCACACACATCCTAATTTGAGTGATACATAAGAATTTTTGGCCCAATCTCTCTCCTTTTAGGTGAAAAACCCTAGAAGTGCAAGAGTAGTCTATAGGCCCCAAAAATCTATGTTTCAAAGGGTTAAGGGTTTAGCATTTAGGGTTAAGGGTAGACAGAGAGATATAGAGGGAGTGAGTGAGAGAGAGAAAGAGACCTAAGAGAGGGATAAGGGGTAGTAGGGAGAGACTTGAGAGAGAGAGAGAGAGTAGAGGGTAGAGGGTTTAAGGGTTAGGTGTTTATGGTTTAGGGTTAAGGGTTGCAAAGGGGAGAGAGATAGAGGGAGTCGGTGAAAGAGATGGAGGGAGGGAGTGAGAGAGAGATAGAGGGGAGAGGGGGGAGAGATAGAAGGAGTGATTGAGTGAGAGACTTGAGAGAGAGAGAGAGAGAGATAGAGGGTGTATACGGTTAATGGTAGAGGGGTTAGGGTTTAAGGGTTTAGGGTTTATGGGAAGAGGGTAGAGGGAGAGATATAGAGGGGGTGAGTGAGCGAGAGACCTAGGAGAGAGAGAGAGACTTGAGAGAGAGAGAGTAGAGGGTTTAAGGGTTTAGGGTAGAGGGGAGAGAGATAGGAATGAGAGACTTGGGAGAGAGAGAGAGAGGGAAAGAGATAATATTTAAATATTTTATATATTAGTTATATAATATTTTATATATTGGTAATATATATATATATATATTTAAATATTTATATATTAACTAAAATATAGAAATAATATTATACATAATAATATAATATATTATATATTAAATACATAATTCCATGAGAGATTACCATAAATTATATATTATATATTAAATTATAAACTATATTGTATATTCTAAACTAGATATATTAAATAAACTATAAACTATTTATTACATTTTTTAAATCATATATTATAAATTGTATAACATTTTTTAAACTCATATTTAAAATAAATCAGATATCAATTTTGAATCGAATATCTAATATCTCTGAAAAAAAATTTAATGCCTAGGAATTAGCCCCTGGCTTGCTTTGGAATTTGGTTCGGACATGCCAATCCTAAGAAGTCAACACAAAACGCGTGTTTAATAACTTACCTTTCTTTTCTAGACTTCGCCCATGTGGTGACGACTTTTTTTTAACCCAAAATTGATGAAACAAAAAGGGTTTGTAAAGGAGCTTCTCAGCTTTCACCAATATAAATTATGCTTTACTTTGATATAATAAATAATTATTATTCATTTTCTATTAGAATTACGACTAAAGTCCTAATTGATAGGCTAATTGAAAACATCTATAACTTTCAAACAGTATCACATTTTTTGAATCCAAAACATGCTACATTCTATGCTTTGCATACTATAGGATTAAAAAATTGAATTTCATGAAGTTTTGACCAAGTTAAGGTGGTCGACATACGATTTTTTATGTTTTTAAAAAGTTGCAATAAAAAATCATAATTAATTATTTACTTGGGAAAAAATTACAAAAAATATGCATCACATCCGACATGAGTCCTCTACTTATATGTAAAAAATTATAAAAAATATTATCATTTTATTGTGGTTAGGGCAGTGAGACAGACACCTACTTCTTATTTTTTCCCTAAAATTTAAGTACTACTGCATTGAAATTTCAAATTTTCACCAAATAGATTTTTTTAAAAATAAACCTAGTAGTTTAGAAACTACAATCAATTTTCCACAAATTATATTCTTACATATTTTTGAAATAATATGATAACTTATTCAAATTTTTATGTCAAGTTGCCTAACTCCTATTTTTATGAATTTTCATTGCCACTTAAGGGCCTATTTTTTCCATGATGATCCTGCACATACCCTTATAATCGATCTAAGAAACCTCAATGGTGTATCATGCAAGTCCCTTTGTTAATTACATCCAACCTTTGCTAAGTTGTAGTCAAAGGCCCATTTGCAAAAGTCCAAAATTGGCCAAGTGTTGAGCTTTTTGGTCTTTTGGACTTTCAAGTGTTTGCATACTCACATACCTTCTTTATCATTCTCAATATTCTTTCTACTTTCCCCTTCTTTCCATCGCTTTCCTAAAAAAATTTGGTTTTGACCATAGACCTTAAGCCTTATCCTATGTCACCTTCCTTTCCTAAGCCCCAACTCTTTCCATTGATCACCAAAGTTCTGATAAATCCTTTGAAAAATGACAAAGTGTTGATACTTCAGACTTCAGGGATCATCCTTCCTTCTTACCTCTTACCTTCATTTCATAGTAAGGTGTAAGCCTTATGCCCAACCCCCGATTCTTGATGCTTTTTCTTTAGCATTCAAAGATCGGGTCTCTTGTTGATCTTCTATCTTATCTTAGTGATAAGATGAATTCCTTCGGCCCGACTCCCAATCCCTAGTCTCGACATTAGGAGTCCTCATCCTTTTAGAGGTCAGACTTTTTTCTTACCCTTTATCACATTATGTGGTAAGATGTAAGTCTTCCTCTCGACTCCTGAATCCCAACACTTTCTTCCCTATTGCGTTCCTTGAAATCTTTCCTCTTTTTGTTCATCTTCTTGTTCATCTAGCAAGTAGTAGACTCGAAGCCCAATGCTCAATGGTGTTTCTCTTCAAATCTTGGGAATTGTGGTTTTCTTTTCTCTAACCTCTTGACAAGCAATATTTTGTAGGCCTGACACCCAGTTTCTAATGAAGATGGTTTCACAGGTGTGTGAACATTTTAATGATTGAACTAAGTATTGAATCAATCCTGAAACTTCGGTAATGCTCCCAATTGACATGTTTTCAATAATAAATGTCATTAATGTTGTAGCTACCCTCTCAACTACTAGATTTGATCTTTAGGGCTAATAGAAGTGATGTTTAATGTATTTTTCAATGATACAATTAAGGAAAAATGACACCCATGCTTCTTTGTGGCTCAAGGACATCCTTTTTGTTAGAAATTGATCTTTTGTAGGGGTTTTTCTTCCTCATTCATGTGCTCATAAGTTCTATACAATGGCTTCAACATGTGCAACCATGTGAAGGTGATATGAGTAGACATGGGAGTTCAAGTACAGTCTCTCACACTCATACCTCTTTCTCCTAGGGTTTCTTAATGATGCAAATGTTGGCGTATGTTTGTTGTTGCATCAAAAGATCAATCTATCAATGCCCAATACAAATGGTAGAGACATGGATCGTATGGGATGTAGTTAGTCCCTTGTCATGAATCTTGAGGGGAGTGCTAGCTAACCATCTCCCAACAATCTCCCCCTCAACATCATCAGAGGGGATTCAAACTTGTGACTCAACTCTTTGATACCAATTGTTGGCCCATGTTTGTTGTTGTGTCAAAATATCGATATGTCAACACTAAAATACAAATGATAGAGACATGGATCACATGAGAGGTAGTTAGTCCCTTGTCATGAATCTCGAGGGGAGCAATGGCCATCTACCAACAACTTGAAAAGATACATAAGTTTTGATAAGAAGAAGAGAAATAAAAGGGAAGAGGATAAAATATTTTCAACAAAAGAGGGAAGTAGTTGCAAAGCCAGCGGAAGAAAGATATTCACAAGAAACCCTAGGTTTCAATATCCAACTCTAGTTTTAGATATTTTTGTATTGTAATGATCTGAGTTTGATCCCAAGTTTGTAATAACATTTGTAAACCTAAATATTGAGTGATTAAAGGAAGAATCAACCTTAGTTGAGTGTCTCCTTATGTATGGTATGCATTTCTATATGTGTAATTGATTAGTTTTTCAACCATATATATGTAAAATCTATGCAAAATTTTGCATAGTATATTTTCAATATAATAAAGGAATTGTAAGGGTATGTTTAAGGATTATTTTCTAAATGAATGTGTAGAGCCCAACTTGCTTCTGCATTTTGAAGGGAATAGTCTCTTGTGCTGACTTGATTAAGTCATTGCCTTGTTTTTAGTTATTGTATCTTTGGTTAAATCTATAGACTCTATTTCCCAATGGATAAAGGCATAGATCTATGATTGGATTTCTCTCTTATTGAATCCTCAATACACTCCAAACACATCAACTCAAAAAAAATTAAATTCTTACTTTCTATGCACATTTTACGGCCATGTCTGAATTAATACAACAATACAAGGGTGCATCATAAACTCATTCTCAAACACTTATATGGTGGATTATATATTAGTAAGATGTTGAACCTTACTTGTCCAATGTAGCACATAAGCATATTGTGACACTAGTATTGGGATACACTGTGCAGTGGGTATAGTTTGTTGTAAGGTATTATTTGTTAGGAATTGTTGGCAAGAACTTATCAATTAAATATAAATTAACGATTAATTCACAACAAGAATAAATGAACAACGAAAGAACAACACAAAGTTTAATGTGGTTCACCCAAATCCAAGCTACATCTACCAATAAAGAGTCCAATATATATTAATCTTCAAGAAAATAATATTTATAAAGACTTGTAGCAACATTTTCAACATTTTACCATTGTTGATTTTTAGCACACACATTGTTGTGTGTACCTACAACTTAACTTATGATTTCTAGCCACACACCTACGAGCTTATGCTGACAAAAATTGTAGCAATTCACACACTATAACTCTTTCCCAATAATGAAAACTAATTTTCCACACACCTGTTCACATCCCCACACACATTACTAACTGTCCAATCCATGTCTCTTCAAATTTCCAACATGCAACAATAATCTCTTTGTATTTTGGGCAAATTTTAACTGTCTATTAACTATATTTTAATTATACTTTGGAAGTGAATTTCCTTATTAAAATATATTTGATTTTTGTTGGGCCCCACAAGAGGGGCATTAGCCCCCTTACGTTCCCCCGTTAAATATTTTGGGGGGAAAACACACTGGAAAAGGTGGGGAAATTTGTTAGATTTGTTAATAACAAAAGACATAGGATCAAACAATGAACTAAACACCTTCCACCCAAGAACTCTAAAAAACAAAGATTTTTTATTCCTCAAAAATAAAATACTTACAAAATGAATAATACAAGAGAGAATGAATGTTTTATAGGAGCAACTCTAATGATAAAGGGATTAGATCATGACAAGTGTCAACATCCTATGAAATGAGACATAATGATCTAATATTAGCTTTGTAGTTAACATAAATAAAGCATTGAGTTCACTAATAAAGCAATCCTAAATTTAGCTTAAGTGAATTACAATTAGAATAATAATTAATTATTCTCTAATACCTAATAACTCTAACACCCCAACTTAAGTGTAACATAGGGAGTAGCCAAAAAACCTCTAAAAACCAATGCATAAAAAGAAAAGAAAGCATGAATGGAAATTGAATCTCATCTACCTCTTTACTTTGTTTTGGCTACAATGTAATAGAAGAAGGCTTGGTTTCTCTAAAAAAAAAACTTCTATATATTATCTTTTGTGCAATAAGGTCCCAAAGCTTATACCCTTTCACACCATAACTATATCCCATGAAGATACATTTCACAACCTTGTTCTCCAACTTTGTTTACTTCTCCTTTTCCGCATGTGCATATGCCTTGCAACCAAAAACTCTAAGATGTCTTAATGAAGGATTTCAACTCGACCATTCCTCTATAGGCATCTTATCAATAAGAGCTGATGTAGGATATTTGTTAGTCAGGTAATAGGAAATGAAAATAGCTTCAGCCCAAAACCTTTGTTCTAGGCCAACACCACTCAACATACTCCTAGCCTTCTCCATCAGTGGCATTTTCATTCTTTCTACAACTCCATTCTGTTGTGGAGAATATGGGGTTGTCTTCTATCTATGAATACCATAATCTTTACAAAATCTATCAAAATAATTAGAGAAAAATCCACCACCATTATTAGTCCTCAAACATTTTATTTTCTTTCCAATCTACAACTCAACCATTGCTTTAAATTCTTTAAATCAACTAAAAACTTTAGATTTACTCTTTAGAAAATATACCCATATCCTTCTACTATAATCATCAATAAATGAAACATAATATGTGTATTTACCAATCAAAGGAACATCTATAGGACCAAACACATAAGAATGAATAAGATCCAATACACCACAAGATTTATGAGAACTCAAGTAAAACTTAATGCGGTTTTGTTTTCCATAAATAGAATTCTCACAAAAATTGAATTCAAGATTACAAGATCAGAAAAACCTTCAAAAAGGTTTTTATTTTTCAAGGTCCTTAGACCCTTTTCTCAAATGTGGCCAAGTCTCTAGTGTCATAACATTTTTTCTTTTGTAAATAACTTTGTTTTAGAAGAAAGATCACCCTTGGGTACCCAAAAGCCATGACCATCTGCTGAAGGTGAAACCATCACTTCTTCCACATACTTGCTTTACACAAAAGTACTATTGCACTCAAAAGTGTATGCAGGGTGATCCCACAATACTAGTTTACAATTTTTGGCCAAACTGGACACTGAACTGATTTTTTCTAACTAAATCTTCACTTTCAAGTACCTATAGCGGCTAAACCGTGAGAAAATTGAAGATGATGCAAACTAGTGATTTGTGAAATTTTGTTTGTAGATTCTAAATATATTTTTTTCAAAAATTTTGGAATCCAATTGCACTTATTTTTCCATCTTTGAAAACTAGTTTTTTTCAGTAAACACCATTTTTAAGGAGTGACGCTCACCGTATACAATATAATTTTTTTTTTTTTGAATTTAGATTTGTAACTACAATATCTAGTGCTTCCAATTGGTTTCATAGTGTTTTATTGAATATTTTTTCCTTAATAAAGTTTTGAAGACAAACCAATTACAATTCAAACATAAGCATACCGTATACAACATAACTTTTTTTGTATGTATCAAAATTCTTTTTTTTTGTTGGATCAACGACTTCAATATCTAGCACACATATTTTTCAAAATTTTTTTGATAATTTTCTATTTTTCCACATGTACAGAACGGACAACTTGATTTTCAATGAAAAACCTATGTTTAATCAAACTAAAAAAACAAATACATAATAAAACAAAAACATATTAAAATTATATTCGTTGGATAGCTGCTTCCAAGAACTACCATCATCTAGTTGGGTCTATGAATTCTCCTCCATTTTCATCCTCAACTCGAGCTTTGAAGGTAAAAATTATGGAGTTTTTTGGTGCCAAAGGGGGAAAAGGGAGGAAAAGGGGGGTTCGAGCAAACCCCCCTTGGAGGTTCACTTTATCTAGGGTTCACTCAAACCAAGGTTTGAGTGAACCCCCTTTCAAAAACCCCTTCCTTTTCATTTTTTCCTGGGAAATGTGAGACCCAACATTCAACGGATTCACTCAAAAAACCCCATGTCACATCAATAAGCTCTTAGCAGGATATCACCAGAATGTCTAAGAGACATCAAAGGATCTCACACTGACACCACCCTCTCACACTAACATTACTACCACCACACCGTCAATGAGACACACTTGGTCGAAGAGACCTAGGAGTATCTCTTGCCGACACCATGAGGTCACCTCGACGCAATGGTCAACTAAACCCATAATCCTTAAAATGTCGAACAGACATGGGATGTCAGAGAGACATCCATAGAACTCCCATTGACACAACTTTGTCTCTTTGATGAAAACAACAACCTCAAATTAGGTTGCCAAAGAAACATCTATGCAAGTCTCACTAAAATGTACTTATCACACCGAACTCCCTATCCAAAGAACCAGAGAATGCTGCAAATGTGGAAACCTAATGCTAACTATGCATATAGATTATCCCTTATTGGAATTAAAATAATTTAGATTGTTTTGTCAATGCAAGACTTCTCTCTGATCCCTGGATGCTCTTGCATCACTTCTAAGCTTCACAACCACCTACATTATAGTTGCAAGCTGCTAGTCTTTTTGCTCCTCCACTCTATTCATTGTGATAGCATTATTGTTGGAGAACTTGCAAACTCACTCCTTCCTCTACTTTCCACAAGAGCACATAGCTATGAAGGTGATATCTCCCATTATCCATTGATTTTGCATCATCATACTTGTGTAGTAGCATATTGTTGTTTGTGTATTTATTGGCACTTCCATTTCCATACACTTTATAATCTTTCTACATCATTGTTGTATAGTTGTCCATGGAGGTGGAAACACCAAAGCGAGGGATTGATTGAGGCAGTCCTCTAAAAACAACCCCAACATTTTCCTTGGTCTTGTGTGTGTAGGTTCTTTTCAGGTGGAGTTTTTTGAAGAATCAAGTTGCAAGGAATTTGGTACTACTTTCTCACTTCCTTTGTCAATTTGAACGTAGTTTATTTAAAGTATTCTTCTCGTTGTATTTAATTTTTGTACCCTTTTTGTTATTTCATCATAGCTTAAAACTCTACTAGTTAGGTTGTTAGTTGATTTCCTAGCATCTTCATCTATTTCTTAGACCCTTTGTCCATATGGATGCCAATGCACCACTAAGACACCAACACACCACATTGGAGTCCATATATTGCATTACCATCCTTAGGAAGTGAGCTATCTGGGCTATAGATTGAACTTTGGAAATCAACTCATTTGACTCTCTAAAACTTTTGGGTTAGCCGAAGGAAAATAGTAATCAAATTTCTCATCCTTTTTGACCTTAACATCTTAACCTTTCAAAATCATTTAGCAAGCTTGGGGTAGATCAAGATATCCTATTACTTAGGACTCTCCCATGACCTGAAGTCTTGGAGTAGACAATCCCCCTCCTCTATAGGTGATAACATCATATTCATGGGAGTACCCTACATACTTTATGGTATTGTATATCCTAAATCTAATCTTGCAGGCTATCAGGCCTCATATTAGGAAGACCTTGGTTGGCAATAGTAGATGCCTTCATAGGTTGTAGGTCATGGAATATGATAATTTCCAATGGAAATGTGACTAAGAAATTAGTCTTTTATCCACCAACCTAGCCACATGCAAACCTAGAATAAACTATTTGGTCTACCTTAGATGAGTAAGATCAGTGCTCCTTACAAGCCCTGGTGACTATTGAATGCAACCCCTTGTTAGAGAACCAAGATGAATATGACTTGATACCAAACATCACTCAAAACAACTATGGTAAGGACCTACAACATCACGACTTTCTAACATGTTTGTAGGATCCTCTACAAAATATGATCCCTACCTATTCATCTGAGTTAGTTTCCAAAATTTTCCATACTTTGTTATCACACTAATATGTTCCAAACATAGCAAGAATTGGCATGTCATCTATTCAAACAATATCCTTGAATATAGAGATATTGTCAAGTAAAGTTACATTAAATGTTAACAGTCAATTGACTAGCATACAACATATCTCATTGATGAATGTGTTGCTAGCACACATAGCAAGCTTTGCATGGGATTACCATGTGTGAACCTTAATGTTTTACCCTACTCTAATGCGCAAAATAACTTAAAAATGCAAGTCATAAAAGACTAAGGACACTTCAAGATTAGCCTAAAGAGTGATAAAACAAGAAGGAAAATGGATAAAACAAAATGCAAACGATTTCACCTTCCTTGCTGTTGATTTCTCCTTGATTGGCCCTTGCTTGGGATGATTTTTTGTGCTCCTTAGATGATTTCTTGAGTGACTAAATGCAAGATTGAATGTGCAAAATGATTAGAATGGGCAGCTAGATGATGGTAGATGATTGAGAATGCAAATTGGCAGCATGTAGTTATCAAATGGCTAAGTGTCCTTTTTAAAATGCAAATTGGCAGCATAAGGGTGCTCAAAATGAAAGTATTCTAAATGCCTTTGAGGAGGGGGTATTTATAGGAGAATTTTAATTCTCTAGAGAATTCAACGGTCAAGATTGATCCAACAAGGTCAAGATGAAGGGCTATGGTGGGTTGAAAACCCACAAGCCCTCACATCTTGACATGTGGAGGGTGAAGTGGCCAAGGAGATATGAGATGGAGGTGAGTTGTCAAAAAGGTACATGAGGTGGAGGAAGGAAAAGTACCTTCCAAGCACCTTGGGGAGTGAGAGGATTTCCTCAAAAAGGGATTCCTTGTCCCCAAGTGGGAGTGAAAGGGACTTTTGAGGAATTTTAGAATTCCTCAAAAATCTACATGGGAAAAGGAAAGGTGGTTGGGGAATAAGTGTGAATTAAAAATTCACATTCTTAGGAAAGTCTAAAAGATAAAAGGTGGGCTCCAAAAAGGTGGGACTTGGTCACATGTGGAGATTGTGACAAGTCCAAGGTTCTAGAAGCCTTGGAAGGACAAAATGTGAATTAAAAATTCACATGGGGAGGAGAGAGACATGGGATGAATAAAAAGGAATTAAAAATTCCTTGGGGGATGGGGAGAGTTGACTAAGGTACTAATTAGGTTTAACTAATTAGTAATTAGAGGATAATTAGGGGTTAATATGGATTAGAAGCCAACTTGCAAAAGTTGGAGGATGTGACACATCCTAATCAAGGATTAGGCATGTGCACATCCTTAATGAAGAGATTAGGAGATGGATTAGGATTAGATGAAAATGACATGTGAGGAATTAAATAAATGTAATATTTATTTAATTCATTTGATGAAAAGAGGATTAAGGAGGGTAAGGTATTTAATTATTAATTAAATACCTTAGGGATTTGGCAGAATTAAAGATATTAATTAAATAATAGTAATATTACTTAATTAACTCGGATAAGAGGATGTTTAGATGAAAAGTGATAAATTTGGATAAATTAAGTGTCCAAATTTGGATGTCTACATTTTGCCCCTCTTTGAGATGGTGTTACGAAGTAGCATCATTTCAAAGAATATTAAAATATAGATCCCAGAAGGAGATGGTTAGATTGAAAAAGATGCCCCAGTCATCAAAGGGATGACTAGGAAGAAAGATGATGGGGGTCAAGATGAAGAGTAGGGATTGAGGATGCCCCCTCGAGAGGACATGTGGGTTGAAGAGAACACGTGTGTGCTCTCGAAATAGATGATGTGATGCCAAGGGAGATGGGTAAGAGTAAGTGATATGGAGATGGATGAAGCACAAATGGATTTGAGGACAAAAGGTGATGTTGCCCCAGTCAAGGTACAAGCCAAAATAGGTTAATGATAGATGGAGTGTTGTCAATGAGGGAATGAAGGATCCCGAGACAACACAAGGATAGGGAAGGATACATCCCACTAAGTGGCATTGATGAGGGAAGGATACATCCCAAAACACCACTAAAGGATAGGGAAGAATACCTCCCAATGATGATGATGAAAGTGTTGTTGATGAGGGAAGGATACATCCCAAAACAATCACCAAAGGGATAGGGAAGGATACTAAATGATGATGATGATGATGATGGGTCAAGGCTGGTAACAAGACTGGGAACAAGACCAAGGATATGATTAGATGATTCGGGCGAAATGGAATGGATGGTGGTTGGATAGAGATGTGAGATAAGGATGAAGGATGAATGGATGGGGGGATTGTGATATATAAGAGGATGGGGGATATATGCAAAATGATGGAATGGAGAATGAAATGCAATCCTAATGCAATTTTCCATCTTCAGAGCACTGATTTTTGCTATAGCATAAGACACCAAGTGCCAAGGTATGTGGAACCAAGGCGTAATAGTGTATAATGCATGAAATAAACACAACAGACAAGAAGGCTATCCCGACACCCCAAGGTCAGAAAAACCTTGGTTGGGCCAGGTATTGAGAAAACCTCAAGCACAAAAGGACTCCCCAGCATAACACAAGACCTCGGGGATTTTGGTGGGTACTACGTGGGACAACCAAGAAGACACAATCAAACAAAAGATCAAGATATGCCCCTATGTGGACCAAACAAAACATGCCATAATATGATGGATCATGGCGGCCTTGACAAGTGATGATAGGGAGCTCAAATGATAAACAAAATCCAAAAGCATCAAAAGATCACAAACAATTTCAAATGTCCTTTGCCATAGGATCAAGGGGATGGATGGGATTGATGAGGTCTGTTAGGAAGGATGCATCCTGTTGAGACCGATGATGGATACTAAGCTAAAAAATTGATATGACGTAGGATATTCGAAACTGATTGGATTTGTTGATACAAGTGGATCTTGTTGGTTAAGAACCAGCTAGATAAGGGCATAGCTTGATGACACAACACAAGAGACATGACACAAGATAGGAGACTAACACATCCTAGCGACCTAGGGGCTTGGGGGCTGATCAAAGATTAGCCTTGCCTATGTGGAAGCGCAGAGCCCTCGTAGTTCGATAAAAGGCTGACGACGACCATGATGAGAGATTTTGATGGATAACCAAGATAGGATGGAGAACAGGAGAAAAGTGGACAATATAGATCGATGATGGATAGAACCCCGGGGGCGGATCAAATGATTGACCTTGCCTACGTGAAAGGGCAGGGACAGCGTAGTTCAACAAAAGGCCACAGACAAGTGATGGATGAAAGATGATGAGATAACCCTAGATAAGGGGTTAAAATGACAGAACTAACACGATGGAACAAGATAGACCTGTTGGATTGGATTGGATTGGAGGATAGTGACTATATAAAGCTCAGGGATGGGATAGTTATCTAAATCATCAAAGATGAAGTGGGCGAATGACATGCCATATAGATGAATGATGAAGTGACAAACGATGAGATAGAAAAGATGTGCAAAAGAAGCAGAAGTGATGACGATAAGATAGATGACATTGGATTGCGTGGGGAAAATCCTATAGCTAGATACCAATGATAAGGGATTATGAGATGGGATGAGGGGAGAGGATGGGGGGAGGAAAAGGATTGTTTGGGTGGATTGGATAAAGGGATAAGGATTTGGATGAGGAAAAGGTGACCAGATGGATAGATGACTGATTCTTGGAACTAGAAGGTGAAGGGTGGGAATAGGTGGAAGATTACTTAGAATGAGTAAACGATTGATCAAGATTATGGAATGAGAGTTTGAAATGATAGGAGGTTTGATGAATGTTTGAGATGATAGGAGGTTTGATGAAGTGTTGAGATAATAGATGAAGGTTCGAAGTAGATGAATGGTTACATGGAATGAGTGAATGGATTTATTAGAATGGATGAATATGACAAAATTGAAAAAGATGGAGGGAGGGATCTTAAGACTTTGTTCGGTATCCAAAGACATTGACTGCAGATGGATGAAAGCCCAGATTAGGGGATTGGCTAAGCTCAGATTGAGATAAGATTAAAGCTTAGACGAGGATTGGATTGAAGACTAGAATGATTGAAGGACATGATTGGATTGATTCTACATTGAGTTCTGGGGCTTAAGGGATGTAAGGTGTTGACAAGCAGATTTTTCCAAATTTGGTAATTTTCAAAAATTGTCAATTTTTTCCATTTTAGGAAACCTCATGGATATACTTTTGGGAGTCCAATTTTTTGCCAAGAAATACCCAATATTGAGATGGGATGAATTGCCAACTAACATCCCAAATTTGAGATATGCATTTCGAGTAATGAGCAAAAACAATTTTTTGAAATGTTGAAAAAAATACTAAATTGGGATTTTGAGGGTCAAGATGAAAGTTTAAGGCCCCGAAAATGTGCCAAAACGGGTTCCATCAGCTTTTAAAAAAACCAGTTGGAAATCCACTTGTTATCTCATAATGCAATCACCCATCAAACTTCAGCTCAAATGGACATCCGAGTCAAAAGTTATGGCCTCTGGAAGTTTCAGTGTAAAAATCAAAAATCAATTTTGAAAATTTCAACACATGGGTTTTGTTCATTAGGAAAAATAAGAAAATGGGTCAGAATTGGTTTTTTGAAAAAAATAAATAAAAATGTGAATTTTTGGCGAGGGGGCAAAGGACGGTGGGATAGGCGCCACACAAGAGTATACGCCCCTAGCCGCAGGGAAAAACGCCCCGGCTAGGGTGGAGGCCGCCCCAGCCACAGGGCGGATATGCCCCGAAAAGGGGCAGAAATTCCCCGGGAGGGCGGAGCCGCCCCGAAAGGGCGTACACGCCCCGACAAGGTGTACACGCCCCAGGAGGGCAGAGACGCCTTGGGAGGGCGCAGACGCCCTGATGGGGCGTACACGCCCCTAGAGGGCAGAGCCGCACCGGGAGGGCGTACACGCCCCGGGAGGCCGCAAACGCCCCGACGGGGCGTACACGCCCCGGGAGGGCGCACACGCCCCGATGGGGTGTACATGCCCTGGGAGGGCGGAGACGCCCCAATAGGGCGGACACGCCCCAGGGAGGAGCAGAGCTACCCCAGGGAAGGACGGACATGCCCCGAGGGACAGAGCACTGCGACAAAGAAAAGAAGAAAGAGGGACAGGGTGATGAACACAGAGAAAAGATAAGAGATTGAAAAGATGTGTAAGAGAAGCAAAAGTGAGGGCGATGAGATAAAGGGCATTGGGTTGCATGGAAGGAGGCCTATAGCCAAATACCAATGACAAGGGATTGTGAGATGGGATGAGGATAAAGATGAAAGAATGGATGAAGGATGGGAGGGATTGTTTGGATGGATAGGAATATAAGGATTAGGAGAGGAAAGGGATGCTAGTATAAATGGATATGAAGATAAGGATGGGGAGATAGAAGGGATGCTATGATAGATGGACAGGGATTTAAGGATTGGGAGATGAAAGAGATGCTAGGATAGATGGATACGAAGATAAGGATGGGGAGATGGAAGGGATGTTATGATAGATAATGTCTCCAAAGACTATGTCACAAAGGAAGCAGATGCCCCCACTCTAGATATGTCATATATGATGAGGCATGAGGGATGGGAGACGAGTGGATGGGAAGAGGAGATAACTAGAGGTGGATAGGATGAATGACCAAGGAATATGATAGAGCATGGAGGAAGGGAATGTATACAAAGAGGTGTCCAAAGCATGTATAGATAGGTTCCCCTATTTTGATCAAGATCACAAGAAGGATGGAGGGATGGGAGATAAATGGGATATGATGGTAGGATGCAAAAGATAGGTGGGATGGAGGGGTTTGATGAAGAGGATGGGTGCATAGTGGGAAGCATAGCGGGAATGCATATCAGGAAGTTGCCCCCAAGTGCAGATGGGGATTTACGCATGACGCCTGTTTGCCAGGTTTTCATCATGGTACTTATCCAAGGCGCTTGTTTGCCAACTTTTCACCATTGGACGAATTATTTTTCTTTACTATTTTGTTTTTTTTATTTTTTCTTTTGATTTTTTTTTTTTCTTTTAATTTTGTGGATTTTTTGACTTTTTGGATGTCATGCAGAAGGAGATGGGTAAGGATAAAGAAGTGGATAAGCAGATTTAGAAGACATGTGATAAGGATCAAGGTGTTATGAGCCCATGTTTGAAGTGACTATTGGATGTTGGTACAACCTTATTAGGCTAAATGGATTACGCATGGGGGTGAATTAGAGGGATTTGATGGGGTTGATACATGGGATAATGGATGGGATGATGGAAAGGGTATGGATATAATGATGGGGTGGATATGTGATGTGGAGATGTGTTTAGGACCAACATTGGCACATGTGGTGGTGGATGTGGAAAGATAATAGGATTAAGGGATGGATAATGTGGGGATAATGGAGGAGATGGAATGGTGAATTTCAAGAGATAAGGACCCAAAACAGACTTAGGAGATGAAAGGGGTGTATGATTAGCTTTTGGATTAGCGACTTTGGATGTTCTTATAGATTTTTCATGCAATGGCATTGCAGCTTTTTTCTTTGGGATCCACATGGTTTTGATCTTTGCTATGGTGGGCCTTTGTAGCCTATGGATTTGATGTAGATTTAGATTTTTCTTTACTTCACCATGTCTTTTGGAGGGGATATGGGAAGCCATAGATTCATTTGGATGCTTGGATTTATGCATTTTTTCTTTAACAACCAAAGTGCTTTTAGTAGCAATGGGATGGGTGTGAGGAGATGGATGATGTGGAGTGATGGAGGTAGGAGTATGGGGATTATGTGTAGATGGAGGATGTTTAGGTATGTGCCTTTGTTGATCCCGACTATGGGGTATGTGAGAGGGATGTTTATGATGGATGAGATGGATAGGTGTTGGATGGATGAAAGGATGAATAGGATGAGATGGAGGAGGTGATTTTGGGATATAGGGGCCCAAAATAGATGTAGGACCTGGGGGAAACAAGGGCATGGTAGATGGAGGATTGGAGATGGTATATGGAGGGATGTAAGGACCCAAAATGGATGGAGCAGATGAAGGAGGAAGATGGACGGTTATTTTGAGGTGATACAATAGAGGAGGAGGGATGGCCACATATGATCTGGTGGGGCAATGGGAAGAGCCGATATTTCTTTTGGAAAAGGCTCGTTTAGGATGTCTAGAGGTTGTACCAACATTTTTAGATTGCGAGTCATGAGTAGTGCATCCAAGACCTTGCAGATACAAATGTTCTTTAGCTTGGATGGGCTCTATAATACCTTGCTCATGAAAGCCTAAACCTTTTCCTTGATAGTTCATTCTCTTGAGCATTCGATCTAGGACAGGATTTTTGTTATTCTAGAAGAATGATGCAAGTTCATTATTAGGTGGAAGAGGAGGGTTGGTGTATATGCTTTGTTTCTCTTCTGCGAGGAGACCACCATGGAGGAATGTGAGAGGACCCAGGGGATATGCAAGCGGTGTGGGGATAACATTTTTAGGCGATGATGGGGGATCATGAGAAGGAGATGATGGGATAGCAACATCAGGAGAGGGAGTAGGGGCCATGATAGGATCTAGATTTGTGGTAGTAGTCTCATGTGATGGAGATGGAGATGGAGCAGTGGAAGCTTGAATGACAAGGGGATCATGGGATGGAATGGATGGGGGACTATGATCTTGAGGTGGACTAGATGGGATGGTAGGATCTTGATCTGTAGAAGTGGATATGCTGGCATGCTTTGGATTAGATTCTTGGCGTGACTCATCGTGTGCGAGAGGCATGGTAACAGAGTCTTGTTGGGACTCTTCAAGTGGGGAAGATGGAGGGATGGAAGATTCATGAGGTTCATTGGAATAGGTTTTGGTGCTACTAGGAGTGGGAGGAGTAGATTGGATTTGGGTGGACCTAGGAATAGAGGGAGTGGATTGGAATTGGGTGTCTTTGATGGATTCAGTGGTTCTTGGAGTAGGAGATGAGGGTTCAATGGATTTAGTGGTTTGAGCAGTACTAGGGGTGGTAACATCAATAATAGGTGCAGTATGGAGAAGGGTCTCATCACTAGTAACCGTGGATGATGGCTCTAAATGGCATGGTTTCATGACTTCAAGATATGGAGTTGGGGATGGCTTCTTTGTCATGAGTCCTTGGAGAACTTCTGAAATGAGAGGCTTGCATATGGTTGACCTGGTTGGGGTTGTAGAAATGGATGAGGGATTATGGATTGGTGGACTAGGGTTAGATGGAGGAATGGGATCGAATGTAGGACTATGAGTAGATGGGGGATTAGGATTGTATGGAGGACTAGGAGTAGATGGATGAATGTGATTGGATGGAGGACTAGGAGTAGATGGAGGACTAGGATTGGATGGAGGGTTAAGGTAAGGATATTGGAGTGGTAAATTAAGATAGGGGGACATGGATTGTGGATTAGGAAAAGAGGATATAGGTGGTGTAGTGGGACAAGAGGATGTGGGGGATGGATTATAATAATGGTATTGGGATGCTAGATTAGGATGACGAGACATGGATGTGGGATTAAGGTAAAAGGGTTTGGATGTAGGATTAGTATGGGAAGATTGGGAAAGAGGATTACGATAAGGGGACATGGATAGGGAATTGTCATAGGAGTATTGGGATGGAAAATTGTTATAAGAGGATGTAGATGTTGTATAAGAGGATGATGTAGATGAAGGACATGAAAAATATGGGGATGAAGAAGATACTGGATATCCATTATCAAAGGTGGCATAAGGAGCATGATTAGGCATGGATGAAGACATGATGGGATAACTAGAAGGGGTGATTGGATTATGGAAAGTGGGTGGAGAAAGCTTACTAGCAATGATGGTGTCAAGGGGATCTATGTCACATACCTCTTGATCGACAAGACTTTCGTTATCGTTGTCTATGTAATTAGGGTTTCCCTTGACCACTATTGATGGAGGATGAGGATTCATGATGATGACAGGATAAAGAGGATGGAAAAAACATTTTGGATGGGAACAGATTAAAGATCAAATCGAGATTTTGGTCAAGCTCAGATCAGGATCGGATTAAAGCTCAGATTAGGATGATTGGATGATGTGATGGGATTGATTTTGATTTTGATGGGATTTGGATTTTGATCAGATTTTGTTTGGATATATTGGATGGGATTGAATTTTGATGGGATTGGATTTGGATTAGCAAGATTGGATTTTGATTGAATTGGATTGGATTATTAAGATCAATAGGATAGCATTGGTTGAACGGATGTGATTTGATTGATTGGACAATTTGATCAAATGATTGGATGATAAAAGATGTGAGAGAGACCTTAAGTTTGATCAAAGGAAGTTACCCTTAGTGACCTAGAGCCTTGATTGATTAAGAGGATGATTAAACAAAGATTTGGAATGATAAGATGGAGGTTTGAACCAATCCAATGGAGGTTTTGGGAGGCTTAGAGTGACAAAACAGAGGCTTAGGATGATGAGATAATGGTTGGGAATGATTAAATGATGGTTTAGAGGCTAAACGGATCTGAATGGGGCAATTTTGGGTGTTTAGGAGGGCAAATCTGCCCCTCTGCAACAAAAATCGAGGGCGTTGATAGCTTTCTGCAGCAAATTAGGGGCGCTTCTGCCTTTCTGCAACAGAATCAGGGGCGCTTCCACCTTTCTACAGAAAAATAGGGGTGCTTCTGCCTTTCTACAGCAGAATCAAGGGTGCTTCCACCTTTCTACAGAAAAATAGGGGCGCTTCTACCTTTCTGCAGCAGAATCAAGGGCGCTTCCGCCTTTCTGCAGTAAAGCAGAGGGCACTTCCACCTTTCTGCAGTAAAGCAGAGCTTTGTTTTGATGGTAAAGGCTATGGCAAGGATGTAAAATGATAAAGTAAGGCCAAAGTATCAAAGACTTCACAGATTTTTCACAAGAAACACTTCAAGCAAGCAGAATCCTATGATTAATATTAAGGGTATGGCTAGGCAAGGTCTTAATCTAGGATGCAAAAGGCTTCTAGGGAGTCCTCGATATATTCTCGGTACTTAAGACACAACCGTGAACACCAGCCCATCACAAGCGTGAGTCGGGAACCCCAGCAAGATACTGAAAGGCTCGGACCAACTCTTCACGCTATCTAGGTATCACCCTAACTTCGACGCTCCACCAATTACAACGTGATTGGATTGGGGTACAATTTTCATTCTCCCCCCTTTATATACCCTGCCGGTACGCGTGGTTGGAATCATCCCTTGGGGTGATGAAATCCCCAAGCAGGTCCCACTAAAAAGAAGACACTAACCATTTCCAACTACTCCCTAGGCTCACACCAAGTGCAAGGGGAAAGTGAAAACAAATTAATGACCCTTGGGTAACACAAGAATAAACAATCACAGCAAACAATGAAGTTTATTCCCCCTAATTAGACTATGTTCCAAAACATCAAAGATAATTTTTTAAAAATCTGATCAAATAGATGGTCCTGCAAGCAAATGTTAGTTGTCTTCTTCTTCGTCCTTGGTCAATTACGCTATAATATGCTGCAAAACGTTAGAAAAAATACCAATATCCTTGCCAAAACAATGTTAGAGGGTTAATACTTGAAGATAGCAAAAAATGAGAGCAAAAACGAAGCTAAAATGACTGTTTTACCTTCCAAACAGGTTAGAGGGTGCTTCCACCTTTCTACAACAAACTTTATCAGATTTTTATGAAAAAAGAAAGTTTTGTCCCTCCCACTGCAAGAAGAGTGTTAGAAAGACCTTTTAAATATATCCCTAATTGCAACAAACTTGTTAGAAGAAGATAAAACTTTCAGATGTAGGGCGCTTCTGCCTTTCTGTAGCAGACAAGAGGGCGCTTCCGCCTTTCTGCGATAAGATAGGGGGCGCTTCCACCTTTCTGCAGTAAAGCAAAGGGCGCTTCCACCTTTCTGCGATAAAGCAAAGGGCGCTTCTGCCTTTCTGCAGTAGGACAAAGGGCGCTTCCACCTTTCTACAGTAAAAAGGAGGGCGCTTCCGCCTTTCTGCAATAAAAAAGAGGGCACTTCCACCTTTCTACGGTAAAACAGAGGGCACTTCCGCCTTTCTGTGACCTTTTCCTATAAAAAACTTAACAAAAATGAAGGTTAAATGCAAGAACCCGTTTGTGGGTCCCATCGGGCATGCCAGAAATGTGAACCTTAATATTTTACCCTACTCTAATGTGCAAAATAACTTAAAAATGTAAGTGATAAAAGACTAAGGACACTTCAAGATTAGCCTAAAGAGTGATAAAACAAGAAGGAAAATGGATAAAACAAAATGCAAACGATTTCACCTTCCTTGTTGTTGATGTCTCCTTGATTGGCCCTTGCTTGGGATGATTTTGTGTGCTCCTTAGATGATTTCTTGAGTGACTAAATGTAAGATTGAATGTGCAAAATGATTAGAATGGGCAGCTAGATAATGGTAGATGATTGAAAATGCAAATTGGTAGCATGTAGTTATCAAATGGCTAAGTGTCCTTTTTAAAATGCAAATTGGCAGCATAAGGGTGCTCAAAATGAAAGTGTTCTAAATGCCCTTGAGGAGGGGATATTTATAGGAGAATTTTAATTCTCTAGAGAATTCAATGGTCAAGATTAATCCAACAAGGTCAAGATGAAGGGCTATGGTGGGTTGAGAACCCACAAGCCCTCACATCTTGACATGTGGAGGGTGAAGTGGCCAAGGGTATATGAGATGGAGGTGAGTTGTCAAAAAGGTACATGAAGTGGAGGAAGGACAAGTACCTTCCAAGCACCTTGGGGAGTGAGAATTTCCTCAAAAAGGGATTCCTTGTCCCCAAGTGGGAGTGAAAGGGACTTTTGAGGAATTTTAGAATTCCTCAAAAATCTACATGGGAAAAGGAAAGGTGGTTGGGGAAATAAATGTGAATTAAAAATTCGCATTCTTAAGAAGATCTAAAGGGTAAAAGGTGGGCTCCAAAAAGGTGGGACTTGGTCACATGTGGAGATTGTGACAAGTCCAAGGTTCTAGAAGCCTTGGAAGGATGGAATGTGAATTAAAAATCACATATAAAGGAGGGGAATCTAGGATAAATAAATGTGAATTAAAAATTCACATGGGAAAGGGGGTCAATGCCAAAAGAAGGTAAATGCAAAGGATGGCTAAAAAGTGGTGCTAAATTTGGCTAATGACCTTGGTTAAGGTTGTGCAAATATTGGATTAGGCTAATTAATGAAAGATTAGAGGCAAGTGGAAAATGTAGGAGGATGTGAAATTAATCTTTGATTAAGGGGATGCACATCATAATCATGAATTAATTAAATTAATTCAGATTAGGGCAAAGTTATGGAGGATGTGACAAGGAGAGAGAAAGTGAGAAATTTTAAATTGGTTTCAAATCAAAAGGGGAAAAATGACTAAATTAAATAAATTAGTGTATTTATTTAATTTAGAGAGGAAGAAGGTGAAAGATAAAACATTTAATTATTAAATCAAATACTTCACAGATATGAGATAAAAGATGTAATATTAATTTAATAAATTAATATTTTAATATGGTGGGTTGAGAACCCACAAGCCCTCACATCTTGACATGTGGAGGGTGAAGTGGCCAAGGGGATATGAGATGGAGGTGAGTTGTCAAAAAGGTACATGAGGTAGAGGAAGGACAAGCCACCTTGGGGAGTGAGGATTTCCTCAAAAAGGGATTCCTTGTCCCCAAGTGGGAGTGAAAGGGACATTTGAGGAATTTTAGAATTCCTCAAAAATCTACATGGGAAAAGGAAAGGTGGTTGAGGAATAAGTGTGAATTAAAAATTCACATTCTTAGGAAAGTCTAAAAGATAAAAGGTGGGCTCCAAAAAGGTGGGACTTGGTCACATGTGGAGATTGTGACAAGTCCAAAAGTTCTAGAAGCCTTGGAAGGACAAAATGTGAATTAAAAATTGAGAGAGACATGGGATGAATAAAAAGAATTAAAAATTCCTTGGGGGATGGGAGAGTTGACTAAGGTACTAATTAGGTTTAACTAATTAGTAATTAGAGGATAATTAGGGGTTAATGTGGATTAGAAGCCAACTTGCAAAAGTTGGAGGATGTGACACATCCTAATCAAGGATTAGGCATGTGCACATTCTTAATGAAGAGATTAAGAAATGGATTAGGATTAGATAAAAATGGCATGTGAGGAATTAAATGTAATATTTATTTAATTCATTTGATGAAAAGGGGATTAAGGAGGGTAAGGTATTTAATTATTAATTAAATACCTTAGGAATTTGGCAGAATTAAAGATATTAATTAAATAATAGTAATATTACTTAATTAACTCAGATAAGAGGATGTTTAGATGAAAAGTGATAAATTTGGATAAATTAAGTGTCCAAATTTGGATGTCTACACCATGAATATAGGGGATATCTACCCAAAATTATACATACATAGGATTTATATCAATAATGGTTTCAAACCAGTTAGACAACCCCAAAGGAGGATGAACCCAATAGTTTGTGATATAGTTAAATTAGAATTGCACAAATTGCTTGATGCAGGCTTTATATATCCCATCTTTGGTAGTTAGTTGGTGCCACCCCTAGTAATTGAGAGAGAGGTGAGATAGAGAGAAGTAGAGAAAGAGAGGAGGGGGAGGGAGAGAGAGGTGAGATATATAGAAGTAGAGATGGGGGAGAAGGAGGGAGGGAGAGTGAGGTGATATAAATAGAAGTATACAGAGAGAGAAGGATGGACAGGTAGAGAGGTTTTTCTCGATCTCAAGGGAGAGAATCAGATAAAGGATAAAGATAACGAGAGAGAGGTCTAGAGCAAAGGGATAATAATGAGTGAGATAGATAGATAGAGAGATGACACAACATGCTAATTATTAAAATTTGACCTCTTGATTACTAAAATTTGACATGTTGATTATTGAAATTTGACTAAGTCTAAAAACTTATAAGATCTTCCTAAAACTAGAATTTGCATTATAACTCCAAGAGATCTAAAACCACTCTCAAACATCCTAAAACTATATACATGAAATATAACTTAAAGTATAAGTTGACATTAATGTCTATATGTAAATGTCAACTTATACTTAAATATTTATTTCATGTATATAGTTTCATTGATAGAGAAAGACAAAGACAAAGATAAAGAAAAAAGAAAGAGAAAGAAAATTCATTCTAAAAATGCATTTTCATTTGGTGCTCACCAAATAAAAATAAAAAATTCCATTTTTCTAGAGCCAAATGGTTTGCATTTTCCCTTGGGTTGGATGACCAATTTATGCCAAAGACATGTTTTCTGAAACGTAAAATACATCACATTTATGGTCGTGCTCTCCATCAATTTTGCACATGTTTTAATAAAAATATATAAAAAATAGCATGATGAAATTAAGCTCTCATAGCTATCTAACCATCTAATTTTTTTCACATTTTGATTATGTTAAGGTTTTCATCTTTAATTTATTTTGTTAGTGTGTATACTTTTTGTCAAAAACCAACATGTGGTATTTTCGGTATAGTTTTTTACTCGTTCATCAAATTTTGAAATAAATTACATTTTTAGAAACTGGACTCCATTCTATGTGCATATTGAAAAGAAAACATACATTGATTTTCTTTTAGTTCTAAAAAATTTTAGGGGGGATAACGCTCAAATTTTGATTTTTTAGGATGTTTCCACTTCAAAAAATGGTAAAAAATATATATTCATTAAAAAATTAGCCAAAAAAATCAGGCATAAACTACATGGTGTTAGCTAATTTCTCACTGAAATAATTTTTGAATTGCTAAAACTAGGTCAAAATTTTAGGGGGTGCACACTAGACTCTATGTTATATTTTTTTGAAAAAAATAGGACCACTTTGTGTGCTCCCCCTTTTTGAAACCCTTAATCTTCACCTTTTTCAAAAAAATAGTAGTTTAGAAAGTAGATTTAGAGCATTACAACTCTTTTTCTTGGTGCATCTTCAAATTTTGAGCATAAATATCTTCATTTTCTCATCGAATATCAAACTTTGTTGATTTCCAAAACAAAGTGGCATCTTAAGACCCCCTTTTTGTGTCACAACATGGTACACTTACCCTTAAAATGTATCCATCACCTCATGTAAATGCATTGTCAAATGAGCCATCTCCTTGAATATTTGAGTAATATTAATCTCCCACCTTGATGGGGAAAGATATTCTAACCTTGTGCTTGTTTGTAATTAAATTTTAAATTTCTACAACCTATCTATAAATCTCTAGTAAAATAATCTTTCCATTGGGATATATGGTGCTTTATGAAATCTACCCACTTTTAAGTATGAAAAGTTTGTAAACTATAGGAACTAGTTTCTCAAGCCAACCATTACCTTAGTTTCCTCCAAAGATAACCTCTTTGTATAATCATTCTCCAATCACCTAATGATGGTATAGTCAAATACATCATTCACTCTATTGTAATGCTTTGAGTTTTACTTGAATTATAGTTGGGGTTAATGATCATAAATATTGGTTTCACCTAACTATAAATTACCTACTCAATTCATGCCTAGAAAGTTGTCTTGAAAACCCAATAAGTATACCAAGTATGATATCATATGGAATCTAGTGGATTTCAAAACCTCTAGTAACTTCTCATGTAGTTTTTCACTGATGAGAGTGTCCCAATCTATTTTCTTCTTATCATAGATCTAAACAATGAAGTAATGCATCCAATGATATAAATCATTAGCGTCAGGTATAATAATGGAATTGCTAGGAAGGATGATGTCATCTTTGAGGTACTCCTAGAACTCACTCTTGTGAATAAAAATATTTTCATCTTCATTGTAGACTTTATTTTGTTCACTAGTAAATTTTAATTTATGAAATTGACAACCTACATAGTTCTAATTTTGTAGCAATTGACTACCTCCTTCATGGTTAATTTTTCATATTAGGTGTAGGAAAGGAGCCCAAATACTCTTTCAATAACTTTAGAGTTGATATCCAAAATGGTTTGGCACATAGGGGACAAGTTTCTTCCTCTATATATAATTGTATGCATTCACAGAATCCAAGACCCACTGTAGAGATTGGTGTGAAATAGGGAAAGTAGTAACTTTGTCATGCATTATGCCACGAGTCTTCTATCACCTTCAATATTGGCCATTTGCAAGAACTCCTAGATGTTCATATGTCCAAGATTATTATCTCCAATGTTAGTCAAGAGGGAGAACATCTTCAAAGTAGGGAGGTAGCCCTTGTATTTTTAATTCATTTTTTTATTGACCTCCTCGCATGTATGTACTACCATTTACACACACAAGATCATAAGAGAATCCAATGATGTAGTCATCCAATATAGTTAATGATAATAATCAGCTTATTAATTAACCTTTGATTAAAATACAATGAATAGATAAGATTGAAAGTATCACAAGGATTGTAACATAGTCTCTCATAGCATAAGTATAAAGTTCTTTAAGAAAACCTATTAGAGGATCAAAGTTTAGGATTTAAACTTGATTCATGCTTTGAGTATTAGGGATCTAGGAAGTTTTATCTCTAAAGGTAGAAATTAGGTATGCCTTTAAATAATTTTAATAAGTTTAATCATGCCTAAAATTCAACACACCAAAAGAGAAAACCAAGCTTTGAAACAAAAATATAAAATAAGTATAAGGCTTGTGGATTGGGAGTACCTCAAGATAGGTATAATAATAAGGATGCCCAAACTTGTGATCTTGATAAAAGATATAACATAGAAAAATCAAAGATTGAAATTCAGGGATGCCATAGAAAAATACATAAGAAAATAAATGGCCAAAGTCATGATCCCAATAAAGATATAAAGTAAATCAGTTAAAGATTGGACTTTAGGGGTACTAAAAATGCATACAAAAAAAAAATACACCACAAAACTTACAATCTCAATAGAAGACATATTGTAAAAGTGTTTATGAATTGGATCTTCGGTAAAGTAATAAACAAGCATGCTAATAGGAATATGACCAAAGCCCCAACTTTAAAGAGAGAAAAAATCAAGTATGGGATTTAGGCTTAGGGGGTCCAACAAACTCATTTTGAAATAGAATTATCAAGACAAAGCTTGTGTGTTTGATTTTTGAAATCAAGTCTTATGAGGCATGACATCACAAGAATATAATGTTTCCCAAACCTAAAAATTCAATTTGTTGGATGGGAAAATGCCTCATATGACTAGAGCAAGAAAAAAAAAAGAAAAAAAAAGAAAAGAATTAAAACAAAGCGGCAAGTTGAAAAAAACAAAAAAGAAAGCCTAAAGAATAAGTATACATATAATCAAATATAAAATAGGCAAGCAAAACTTAAGAACATGTTAAACTAAAATGAAGGTTACCATTAATGAACCAGGGAGACACCCTACCTGGAAAATGACAGATGAACCTAAAAGACAAAGCTAAATGTGAGCTCCAAATATGCACAACAAACATGAACCAACACACTCACAAGCAATGGTAAGGCTTCACTAGGCCACAAAATAGCAAATTGGTAGAAAGTAGATTTTCAAATCTCTAGGAAATACAAACACAAAAGGAAAAGGAAAAATAAATGAGTAATGAGATGAGAAAAAAAAGGAAATAAATCAAGTGGATGAATCACCATAAATATAGAGTTAAGAGGTAGGTTAGAGTGATTTCACATCCTATGTGTTAGTTTTTTAGAGATTCTTTTACGATCATGTCATGATGACCAACTCTAGAAGTTTGGAAAAGTGACATAAAAAACCCTTAATAAGTCCACTATATAGAAGGGTTAAAGTGTTAGGGTTTTCTTTATAGTCATGCCAAGATGACAAAATTCAAAATTCTAACACAGGAAAAATATTAAATATAAACACAAGACAAAAACTCAACTAAAACAAATATTAAATGAAAACAACAAAAAAAACAAGAAAACAAGCAAAGTAAAAGACATTAAAATAAGGGTGTCCCTATTTTTCCTTAATCAAAATAGATCATGTGTGTGCAAGGCACACCAAATTGGATTGATTCTTTTAGAAAGACTCGTGTATCCTATTTTCTACATAAGCATGCAACTTTATTTTCAATTGATAAGATAAATAAATATGAGACAACTTTATTAAATGATTTTTCACATTTATATTTAGTTTCAATTCATAATAGATTTACCATTTTTCAATAGAACTTCACTACTAAATTGTCTTTCAATTTTGATACATGCTAATGATTTTCATGTAAAAAGTAATCAAATTTTTGTTGGACCATGCTCCATATTTAGCAAAACTTGTATAAATTTAATAAGATAATTTTGCATAGAAATAGGCTCAATCTTTTAGAAATAGTTAAGTATGAAGTATTTTTTTTGTAATGAGTCAAATTATGATGTCTTATTAGGATTTAATTGTATATTTTTGAGTCAAACTTATTGGGCCATAATTTTATGATTTGTGGAACTCCAAAAAATCTCTCTAATAAGTTTGACATACTTGGCACTCATTTCATTTAGGTGATAGTCATAGGTGAAGAATCAAGACTTCCCAAAATGCCATTTATCCCAATACTATGACTCAAATGTGTGTAACCATTAAGTTTCTCTCAAGGTCAAGTCATCTTAGTTTGCTATCTCCTTTGTAAAACCTTCATCAAGTGTTGTATACATTATGTAACATTAGTTACATATTTTTTTTAACTCATCCATAGATAAGTAGGAGTTATCTATTCACAATGTGTCAAATTATGATGTTTTATCAAGATTCAACTATGTAGTTTTTGAGTTAGACTCATTGACCCATACTTTTTAGTAATGGATCGTACAAACCCATGTCTCATGAGCATGAGTGATCCATGAAGAACTCATACTTATGAGAGATAGGTTCATGTGAACTACTCATGAATTATGGACCAATGAATTTGAGTTAAAAACTCTATCTAGTTAAATCCTAATAAAACATCATCCTCTTAAAAATGTCAAATACATACTTGCCAACATATTTTTAAAAAGATTTAACTAATTGCTACTTATATATTTAGTAAAAAATTTAAAAAGTTATTTGAACTTGATAACGTATTTTTATATAATAAGATGATTTTAATGATTCAATTATATTTTTCCACTTTAACTTACAAATAAAAGTTTGATAATTGAAAATAATAGACAAGGATTTATTTCTTTAACCACAATGTAAAAAGTGATCACTAAAAAAATACCTAAATATAATTAAAATGACCACAAAAGAAAATACCTAAATATAATATAAAAAATTATTTGAAACATAATTTACTAGTTAAAACGAACCAATTGTAAATGTGAGAACAATTTCTTAATTAGAGAGGACAATAAATTTAGTACTAATTTATACTCAAAATGAATATAACTATGTTTAAAAATAATATTTTGATTTAAATATTTTAAGATATAATATTTATATAATTATAAGATTTTTTATAAATATTGAGATATTTATAATTGAATGTTTTTTAAAAATGATATTTATAATTTTATTTTTATGTAAAATTTTATTTTTTAAATAAAATATCTTATATAATAAAAACTATTTTTAATAATTTCTTTGTAGTTCATTTAACTTTATTAATAAATAAAAAATTACTCAACTAAATTTACAATTTTAAAATAATTAAAATATATCAAAATGATTAGAAGTTATGATATTGCTATCAGGATTCAACGTGTAGTTTTTCGAGAATTCCAAAGCAAAATTAGCCAATTGAAAAAATAGAGGACGATTACCCCCTTATTTCTACTCAACCATTCTTTGATAATTGAGTTTCAAAAATTTGCTACACCAAAACACACCTAAAATACAGAAAAGAAAGTAACAGTAGATCTACAAAATCTGAAATCTATTGCAACTCTTTTCAAGCACCATAGCCAAAACCAAGCTTTTCCGAAAGAATGTTACTATAGAAAATTAAAAAATAAAGAAAAAGTAAACACCAGATGTTTACGGATTGAAAAAGGGATCTGTTTAGTTTCTATAGGGCTAAACAATGTAATCAAATAATCTCCCAATAAAATTTTGTGCCAACAAAGCATTAAACTTGAGCGCTCTCCATGGCCATTGAGACCAGATGACCATGAACAAAAATAAGCTCATTTCTATCTATTCAAAACAAACTTCTTGTAGGTCTATCCTAATCCATGTGCTTAATGCCTCAATGTAAAAGGCAGGCCATAAAAGCAATGAAGGATCCCACAAGACCAATGGCTAGAGACAGCGTCATCGCCGTGGAAGCAATGCTTGTAATCATTGTTGGACTGGGTGCCTCTGCTTCCTCTACACTCACCACCACCACCATCATCATCATCACAACTAATATTGCGATCAATCTCAACTTTTCTACTATTCCTACCATTTTAAGAGAGGGTATTTCACAAATCACAAATTTCTCACAAAGTTCAATATTTTCACATCTTTGATCTCCCACACCATTTTGAAATGTAAAGGATATAAATATTGTGAAGAATGAATGACAAGAGAAGGGTGTTTATGCTTTCCAAAAAACATGCTTTGCAAAAAAGTTGCAAAGACGAAAGAGAAATGTATTGTGGGTGGAAAGGGGTTTGTAGCCATGTAAACACGTCTAGTGTCATGGGGTCAACCTTCCAACCATGTGTGACACTATCAAAGTACCTAAGCGCACTTGTGCAACTCAAACTCAGAGTCACTCTACAGACTATGCCTATCTTCCTACGAGCCAACAATTATATTTATGCAGCAGAATTATAAACACAGTAATGCAATGTAACACACAAGAGAATGCAACTCGGATTTGGGACAATGGATCATAGATTATAATATACGGCACAATAAATCAACTCAGATCAACATCCATATCCGGCGAGGAACTCTTGGTTCGGCTATGCTGACAATGACCAAGGTTCGGCTCACTTACAGTGTAGTTAGGTCCCAAGGGCGACTATAGTTCTCTGCGACTTGGCTGAGTCCATCACATTGTATCTCATCCCTTAGCCCTGCTATCTAATTACAATGCAAATACAATTCCTAGCTTACCCAGTTCACAATCCAACTCCTATGTCTCCATTCCAAGTAGAACACAATGATTTATTATAGAACTCAAATAAATGTATCCATTACAATTCATAATCCGAATCAATGTATCTATTACAAACAATAGACACATCACAGGTTCAATGCCAACACTTGGCAGCAAAGTCTTTAATGAACTCAAATGAACTTGTCATCCTAGCTCGGCGATATGAGAAACAACATCTCGTGCTCCATGGAACCTCTCTTTAAAATGGGTCATAAAGCCAGCGCATTGAATCCAAGATTTAGACACAACTCAGTCTTTTGGTTTCAAAAGCAACTCAATATTGATCACAAGTGCCAGCACTTGGATCCTTGGAATCATGCAACTCTAATTCAAATCCCACACAACACGGATTCTACTAACTTGGTGACATACCATGTAACTCGGATCGGAAACATCCCATGCAACTCAGGTTAACGACTTAGGAACATTACACTTCCTAGCCAACCACAACCCATGCATTCCAGGTTCAAACTCAACCGACATAACCCCCTTACAATCTCCCCCACTTCAATTAAGTGACAACCTCATCACTTGCGCCATGCTTTAAGTGTTGGAGTATTTATGTACTCTTCACTGTGTAGTTGAGTTCTTCTGCAAGAACTCGAGAACCTTATCCTCGTATCACCACAACGCTCCAACTCACTCCTAGCTCGCTTCATCCTGTGGACGACCTTCCCAAACTACCAGGAACTCATTCCTCTTGAAGTCTCCATAGCCTCCGTTGCGCATTACAATAACCTCTTATGCCATGCTTAGGCTTGACTACATTAGCTGGCCCCTAACTCAGCACATTTTGCTTAGAATCTTCCTCATCAACATGATGAGGTTTTAATTTTTTGACATGAAAAACTAGGTGAACTTTCATGTGCAAAAGAAATTCCAATCTATACACAACTTTCCCAGCCTTGGTAAGGATTTGAAAAGTCCCATCATACCTCCTCACCATCGCAAAGCTCAGCCCTTTTGACGAATTGAACTGGTTCAAGTCCATCTAAAGTATAACTCGATCTTTGACTTGGAAGTCTTGTGGCTTCCTCATTGTATCAGCAAACATTTCCATTCGATCACTCACCTTGGTCATATGGTACTGAGCTAGGTTCACTCGCTTTATCCATGTTCTTAGATAATCTATGGCTCCAGTTCCTTCACCCATGTATCCTTTCAAAACTGGGTGTGGCATGAGGGGTTGTTGCCCCATAGCAAGTTGTAAGGGTGAGTACTAACTTGACCCCGAATTCTGTAGATTGTAGCTGAACTGTGTCGCGTCCAGCGAATGGGACCAATTCGCTTGATCAGACCAAACAAAGTGCCTCAAGTAATCTTCCATCATTGAATTGATCTACTTAGTCTAGCCATCCATCTAAGGATGGTGACCAGTGGACTTCAAAATATTCATGCCAACTAGCTTGAAAAACTCTTCCCAAAAGTTGCTTGTGAATTAGGGATCTCGATCTGAGATTATACTCAATGGAACACCCCAGTACTTTACTATAAATTGAAAAAAGTAGTCTACGACATCCTCAGCTCTAGATGGTAATTTGCATGCAACAAAGGTTCCATATTTGGAGAATCAGTCCATGACCACCATTATGATTTTGAACCCATCCACACTAGGTAATGCGATCACAAAATCCATGCTTACTAAGACCCACGACCTTACTAGAACTAGAAGGGGTTCCAATAGCCCACCTAACAAACTCGTGCTCGTCTTGTCTTGTTGGAAAATTAGACAAGTCCTTACATAATGTTCCATGTCATCTTGCATCTTAGGCCAATACAATCCTATTTCCATTAGCACCAAAGTTCTTCTCTACCCCAGGTTCCCTACCTAGGTGGAATCATGGCATTCCTATAGTAGTGTCTTACGCAGATCCTTCCACTTAGGAATATACAATCGATCACCAACAAAGAACAACAATCCATCCTTGATGGTAAATCTTCACATCCCTCTGACCTTGACCTACAACATGATCTGATATGCCTGGGAATCAACATCTAAGCCTTCTTGAATAGATTCCAACATTGAATCTGAGAGTTGAACCTAACTCTCCCTAGAACTTGTCACAATCTCTTGTAAAGTGGCAAGTTGAGCTTTTCAACTCAGTGCATCTGCTACCACATTGGCCTTTCCAGGGTTGAATTCAAACTCCATGTTGAATTCAGCCAAGAATTCTTGCCATCTTTCCTACTTCAGCATCAATGTGTCTTATGTCTTCAAGTAGGAAAATGAAATGTTATCCGTCTGTACCACAAATGATACACCCAATAAATAGTGATGACAAACTCTTAAATAGTGAACTATCCCCATCATTTCCTTCTCATGGACCAGATAATTCCTTTCTCTGTCATTAATCTTTCTTGATTCAAATGCAACGGGGTGCCCATGCTTCATCAACACTCCTCCAATTGCATAATCTAATGCATCAATTTGCACTTCAAATGCTTTAGTAAACTTAGGCAATGCCAACACAGGTTCACTTGTCAGCCTTTGTTTCAACTCATCAAAAGCTTCATGTGCTTTCCTTCCAAGACCATACCCGATCCTTCTTAAGGAGGTCTATAAGAGGTACCGTGATCTTAGAAAATCCTTCAACAAACATTCTGTAATAGTTCGCTAGTCCAAGAAACTAACGCAACTCATGCACACAACTCGGCTCAACCCAATCTTATATAGCTTTCAGCTTGTCCTACTCGGGCTTAATTTTGTCATTCCCAACAACATGGTCAAAAAAGTGCACCTCCCTCTAAGCAAAGGAGCACTTCTGCTTCTTCAAGTACAACTGGTTGTCTCTCAACAACTCAAAGGCTTGGGCCATATGAGCCTTATGTTTGTCTAGGGTCTTGCTATAGATGAGTATATCATCTAGATACATGACCACACGCTTGTCCAACATAGGACGGAAGACATCATTCATCAGTGTACAAAATGATGCACATGCATTGCACAAGCCAAACGGCATCACGAAGTACTCAAAGCTCCCATACCGAGTATAGATAGTGGTCTTCTCCTCATCACTAGATGCAATCCTCAATTGATAGTATCCTTGATGCAAGTCTAACTTGGTGAAGTAGCATGCCTCAGCTAACCTGTCAAAGCAATTAGCAATAAGAGGCAAGGGATACTTATTCTTTACTATGATTTTGTTGAGCGCGCAATAATCCACGCAGAGCCTCAATGAGTCATCCTTCTTTTGGAATAACACTAGTGAACCATACAACGACCTAGAAGGTCTAAGGTATCTAGCATCAAGTAGCTCCCTGAGTTGCTTTCTTAGCTCCATCATCTCAAGTCCAGACAAACAGTATGGCCTCTTTGTAGGAGGTTGTGCTCCCGACTCCAATTCAATTTGATGGTCCATAGCTCTTCACAATGGTAATGTCGAAGGTAGGTTCTCAAGCATAATACCTATATATGCTTCAAGCACTTCTTCAATGAACTTGGGACTAGACAAGTTTGAGGGATCACTCTCATCCCAATCTCCAATTAGAGTTACTAGGAACAAATCATTAGCATTCTTTCTCGCAACCTTACCCAGACTTAATGCAAACAGAGTACCCATGGCTCTCTTACTTTTTGTAACCTTAACCATGTATGGCTAGCTCGGGTCTAGAAAGATCATCATATCCAGATACAGAATCAAACTCACTTTTCCTCTTTTCACAAACTCCTACCTAGAAATGAGCTCAAAGTCCTCCATGTCTATCACCATGATATTGACTCATCCCTTCCAAGCTCCAACTCGGATCAAAACTTCACTTGTGTTCCCAATCACCTTCTAAGCAACCAAGTTCAGTGCCTGAAATGAACTCGAAGCACCTTGCACTCTTAATCTAGCCATCTTAGCACATTGCATTTTCATGTAGTTCTATGTGGCCCTGATGTCCACCATGGCTCGCACCTTTTACTTCCCGAAGTACACCTCAACAAAACATGGGTCATGCTAGGGTGTCACACTTTGAGAAGAGCTTGCTACCACAATAGAATTGGGTTCAACACTTCCACTTGTGTCACAAATTGTTCAGGATTTACAAACTTGCCATCTCAGGAACTACTTCCTGATCTTTCTTGGACACTGCATTCAACTTGGGTCGATCAGGACAATCTCTAGCCCAATGGTCAAGCTTTCCACAAACAAAGCATGTCTTGGCCTTTCGACGAGCTGTTGTGGGTCCTCCATGTCCTTACATGAATTAAACCTAGATTTCTTCACATTCGAGTTCATTGAACCCTGAGCACTCTCTTTGGGTCGATCCGACTTAGATTTTTGACATTTTGACACAAAATTATTCTTCTTTGAGGGTTCACCTTTCCCATCAATGTTCTTACCCACGTCACTCTTAAAGTCTAGAAGTTGATCTACAACTGTAATGGCCACTGAGAGGGTTTGCACATTCTAGCCTCAGGTCTGCTTGAGCCTAGCCTTGCAATCCCTTCATGAACTAGAATAGCTTATCCATGTCACTCATATGCTTTATCTCTAACATGCAAGTTGTGAAGGCCTTGATATAGTCCCAAACTTAGCCTATATGCTTCAACTCAATAAGTCGCATTCTAGCCAGCCACGCTGAGTTACCCAATCGAAACTGTTCTTTCAAAGCTACATTGAATTCATCCCAAGTGCCTATTGGGGTAGCAGGGCCTCCTACTCGTGCATCCTTAACATGAGTGCACCACCAAATATAAGCACTCTCAGTTAGGTATGTCACAACAATCTTAATTTTCTCAAAATCTGACTTCATCCCAGCAGTGAATTCATCAAGGTCCCAAAAGTAATTTTCTATGGCTCAGTCATCTCTTTGACTATCATAGCAATTAGGTTGTTTTCGCTTCAATAGAGGTTGAGTGCCACCTTGTAACAATGCAACCTTCAAAATGAAAACGTCCTCCTCTAGCTTCTTCCTTTCATCTAGAAAGCCATGTAGTAATTGATCCATGGCCTCAAGTATGACGTCGAGCTCTTGCAACTCCAACAATGAAACGTGGTGAACAAGCTCCTCAGCCCATTAGAAAGTCTGAGGTTGATCACGATGTGTACCATTCCCAGTTTGAACTTAATCAAAATTGGGTTGAGCTTCATTATCACCTCTTTCAGAAACTGAGTCCAACTGACTCATCTTGAATGAGGGTTCCCAACTTGGATTCTCAGAATAGCACTCAAATCTACAGTAGGGAATTAGCGTCAAGGAATGTACAAAACACCACTTTTAAAAAAAACAACTTACTTCAGAACCGAGTTGGATTTGATACTAACTGTAACAAGGTCAACCTTGCAACCACGCATTACATTGTCAAATTACCCAAGTTTTCCTATGCATCTCAAACTCGAAGTCACTCTATAGACTACGCATATCTTCCTAGAGCCAACAATTATATTTATGCAGTGGAATTATAAGTTACATAGTAATGCAATGTAACACACAAGAGAATGCAACTCAGATTTGGGACAACAGATCATAGATTATATTATGTCACACAATAGATCAACTCAGATCAACATCCATATCTGTCAAGGAACTCTTGGCTCAGTTGTGTCAACAATGACCAAGGTTCAACTCACTTACAATGTAGTTAGATCCCAGGGGCGACTACAGTTCTGTGTGACTTGATTGAGTCTGTCACACTATATCTCATCCCTTAGCCCTGCTATCTAATTACAATGAAAATACAATTCCTACCTTACCTAGTTTACAATCCAACTCCTACGTCTCCATTCCCACCATAACACAATGATTTATTATAGAACTCAGATAAATGTATCTGTTTTAATTCATAATCCAAATCAAGGTATCTGTTACAAGCAAAGGACACATCATATGGTCAATGCCAACACTTGGTAGCAAAATATTTAATGAGCTTGGATGAACTTGTCATCCTAGCTGGAAAGTCTAAGAAACAACATCCCGCGCTCCATCGAACCTCTCTTTGAAATAGACCATAAAGCCAACACATTGAATCCAATATTTCGACGCAACTCAGTTTTTTGGTTTTGCACGCAACTCAACATTGATCACAAGTTCCATCACTTGGATCCTCGGCATCATGCAACTTTGATTCAAAGCCCACACAACATAGATTCTGGTAACTTGGTGACATCCCATGTAACTCGGATCAGCAACATCCCATACAACTTGGGTTGATGACTTAGGAACATTGCACTTCCTAGCCAACCACGACCCATGCAATCCAGGTTCAAGCTCAATAGAAAATACCCCCTTACATCCAGAATGTGGGTTAGAGAAAATTAAATGTAGTACATTTGTCTATTGTGGCACATACAACAACACATAATGTGTGTTGTGGTCCCAACTGTGTTTGCATCAATGGAATTTTTCAAGTTGTACTAACAAGTGTCACAAACAAATTGATAAACAATAATAATAAAGAGAATACATGTACTATAATATTTTCCTAGCAATTGTGCATGAATGTGCATAAAGGTTGATAGGCTTGTAAACAATGAGTAATTCATGGGAAAGAAAAATGTATCTACTGGATCCAGTAGTTGAGCACTCTAATTTCATGTTTCTAATTATCCTACATGGAAATTTCAAATCACTCCAAATTTTTTACAAAAGCTTACTTGGCAAGTCCAATGCTTATAACTAAGGTTTTAGGGCCACAACATCAAATTTGATGCCACATCAATATGCTTTTTGTCAAGGTGTCCAAAAAGGCCCAAAAAAAAAGTGAGATCAATACTTTTGCATTCACAACATGTTTTATTGAGAACTGATGTGGAATCACATGATTGGTTGCTTTTTAGATGCAAGGAATACATTTTGTTTAATTATGGGTAGTCATCATCAACACTAACAACTTTAAAATCACAACTATTGGTCCAATATTGATAAAAATATTGGGCATTATATAAACAAGTACTATCACAACTATTGAAACATGCTCAGGGTCCTCTCCCCTAATTCAGGTATGTATGTTGTGTCCCTAATATTATCATTGTTGGGAAATAAAATGTTCCTAAAGTATAGATATATAATATTAGTAATCATAAATAGTTAATTTTAGATATGGGTTAGAATAGAAATTTATATTATTAGATTTTAAATAAATATAGATTAACAATTATTTATTTATAAGATATTCCTGTGAGATTTTATTCAAAAATTGTATGGTATACAAAATTGTCTTACATCAAAAAAAGTTTTACATATTGATGAATATTATAATTAGATGATAAATACCATCCTCCACCAAATAATTATGTTTTCTTCTTATCAATATTATTTTTTATTGTTGCCATTAATTAGGAAGTCACATGTTATTCTAGGTTTCAATTATGTAGTTAAAAATATAATTTCCAAAAGCACCAAGAAGACACTCCAAACTATTGAGAATGAATCTATGCATTAGAATATTGGTTATTTAAAGTATTTTTCTAAATATTGGATAAAATAGTTAGAAATGAAATCTAATAGCATCATTGATATAGTAGATATTTCATCTACTAGTGTGAATGTAGATTCTTCAATGTTAGTAAGAATTTTGTATGCATTCATACCTTCTCTACCACCACCCTAAATCATTGCCCATAGTGTATATAAATATAGTTGAATATAATGATTATTGCACATAAAAGAATATTTATAGATAAACAAAGTTGTCAAAGATCATTGGACAAACAATGATTTGATAAATTGTAGTGAATTGAAGATCAATATCAAGAGTATGTTTACTACAACATTCATATTTTCCTATTGATGAATTTTTTGGCTCTTAGCATACACTATAATGTGAAAAATTTAGTTTTTGAACGCAAATTTTAAAATATCACTAGAAACAAGCTAACTATGAATGACCAAAATTTTATTTTCTAATTGAAAGAACAATAGACTAAAGAATGGAGGTTTCCATGCTTATTTATTGGGTCGAATTTTCTTGATCCTATTACACATTATAATCCAAGTCTTAGTTCAAACAATTTGAGTTAGCTCCATAACCTATCATTAGAAATAACTGAGAATAATTGAGAGTTATGTTTAGTGTTCAATCTTTTTGTTTTAATTTTCTCATACACCCAAGATAAATATTTAGTTAAAATTTGATACTCTATTAAATGTTTAGATTGATTGCAAATCTTATTCATCAATTATATCATTTGAGTATGAAGGATAATTGTGTCTTGTGTATTCAATTTACCATCATAGCAATGGAAACTACTAAAAATAGTTTGGACCCCATTTTATGTGTTTCACTTGGATAAACAACATATGCCATTGTAGCCATGGCTTTGATTTTATATCTTATTTAATGTATTTCATCTAGAGAAAAACTCAAAGGATGTAATTTGATTATAAATAATATAAGATGGAAAGACATCGTATTAATCTTTGGGAGTGGCCAAAGTAGGTCAATGGGAATAATATATTAAAATAGTATTAAGGTACAAAACAAACTAAGATTATAAAAAATCAATTGAGGCTAAAGCTAAAACATGTAATTAATGAATAGTGACCCTAGAACTCGAGAAGGAAAGATTGGCCATCAATATTTTGTTGGTTAAATCATAAAAGCTCATTGGTACCAAAATGGATGTGTTTCAACATTTTAATAATATTGATAAGATTTTTCATACATAGGCCTAAATTGCAATATTATTTTTTATTATAATCTTGGGAACTCACCATGATAATATATTTTATATATGAAATTATATCTTTTGAAATTCACTAATGGTTACTTCAAAGATTTTAATTTTTCAAATGAATCAAACATATAATCCATGATTAGTGGTTCAAAATGAAATTTAGACCACTTTTTTTTATAATTTCTTGAGAATGGACATATAAAATTGTAAATGTTAGTATCTAACATTGGTAGGAACCAACCATGGATTCAAGAATTATCCATTTTGCTTGACTACATATCTTATGACTCATATTTAGTCCCTATTGTCTCCTCATTTTGGTGTTGGATGTAACCCATAGTTACCAAGAGATGGGATGGATGAGGAAAGGGATAAGGAAAATACTGAGTAAATGAATAAAGATTTTCCTATATAGAAAGAGGATGTCAATCAAATTAGGGTACAAAATTACATGAGTAAGGAATTGGTAATATTCTATGACATGTTTTCTGTTCATAGGGTTCTATGCTTAAGAGACAAAGTATGCTTTTGGGGCATGATCTAAACAAGCTGTTGCTACTTTTAATATCCCTTATTGAGGAGAGTCTGGGGTTAGGGAATAAATACAAATAGGAATAGATAAGATTATGATTGTGTTGACCATTCAAGTTAGAAATAGATAAGATTTATACTATTTGTAATCCAATTTCAATTGAAAACACACCATTTTTACACTTTTTATTGAATAGAGTAACCACTCCAAAGTAAATCCAAAAAATATGAAAAATGGTAAATATGTATTTTTCGCCAATAAAAGATCAGGTGTTTACTTCCTTACAATTGTAATTACCTTATTTTAAAAAAAGTTAGCAAAGGTAATTTTATTCTTTCTTATTCAATTAATTAGGCTCAAACTCATAATCAAGTTAATAAGTAAAAATAAGTGTTTAATATATTCATTTGGTTTCATGCCAAAAAGATGAAGTTTGCTTCTACAACACACCATAAAAAATGTGTTGACACTTATATTCCTTATTAGGGAGAGTAGTGGTTAGGGAATATGGAGGAGGAGGGGAGTATACTTTCAATGAGAGTAGCATTGCATATGCTAAGGATATGCATGTAGGATCGAAGCAAAATATCGATGGGGAGAAGAAGAATGTCAAAGTTGGGGTTAAGGGCGATGTTAGCCCTTTACTTTATTCTTTCTCTAAAATGGCTAGAGTGTTCAAGCATTTAGAAACTTGGGAAAATGAAGCTTTGGCTCAAGAAAGATAATTTATAGGTCTAAGATAAATGAGGGGGATTTGGGGTGATAAAGACAATGGAAAAAATGTTTATTTCAGTGTTGAGGGAAGACATATAAGAGGATAATGAGAATTATGTAGAAATAGCACTAATATATTGATTCAATAATTTTTGGTCAAGTCTTCTAGAGTTTTAAAAAGGGTATATTCTTAGTAGAACTCTTTGCTTGTATAAGTAGTAGCCTTTTATCCTTGTGCAAAAGGGATTTTTTTTCTTTTTTTTACTTTAGAGGGAAAAGGTAGGATTTTAGAGAACTGTTGTTGCTCTTAGGACAATGCCTAAATTTTCATGAAGCTTTGGTTCTTAGGGTTTAAATCCTTAATGGAGAATTTTATGGTAGCACCTATCTAGGTAAGATTTTCCAATCCACCATTGAATTTCTAGCTCTCATCAACATTAAAGGGTATTGGAAATTCTCTAAGGAATTTTATTTTCATCTCTCTAAAAACCATAAAGTCCACACTCACTTCTAATTGTGTATCTTGGTAGATTTGACTTATCTTTGGGCTTTCCTACTAAAATATATCTACTATTAGGTGAGGAGATTCCCTATATTATGAGAAACATATAACTTGGTGGTAGAATGCCACACATCAAGATCACATCGTGGGAGGATATTTAAATTTAGCTCCAAAAAACCCAACATTGTTGAATGGGATAATAAAGGAACAAATAGAGGAGGACATGGTGGATCCCTCTTTGTGGAAGCATTCTCAAGATTAGATTGTTATGTATGGGGGATGACTATATATGAGAACTTTCTCTCAACTAAATAAATACAAAGTGAGGAGAGTGCTTCTAAAGAAAGAAAGATGGAGCACGGCTAATAAAAATCTAAATCAGAGAAAAATGCTTCCATGCAAGTGACATTAAAATCACATATTTAAAAAAATTGTATTGTTTACATGTCCTACGACGAAGTGTCTACTAGCAATCACACTTTTTTTTGCAATGGGTACATTCAAGAGGTCTTGAAGGTCAATTTTCAAGTCCTTAATCAAATGGTTTGTTACGTCCAATGTACCCCCCATGGACAATCTCATTTTTCTCAATTATTTATATAGATTAGTTATTTCATTTAAATTAAAGAGTCAAAGCTTAAGTAGTGGAAGAAAGCTCTCATATTCATTTCATTTACCCTAAGCTATGAAATCAATAAATACAATATACAAAAACTATTTAAAAATTAATTTTCCAATTATAATGGGTCCAATTAAAAGTGTGTCAACCTTTTCATAGTTAGACAACATGACGGGTTTAGTACCAATTTATAATCAAAATAAATATAATTATATAAAATATAATATTTTGATTAGAATATATTAAGAAATTATTTATTTATAATCATAAGTTTTTTAAATAAATGTTGAGATATTTATACAATTGATTTTTTTAAGAAATAGTATTAATAATTATATTTTTACATGTTATTTTTAATGTAAAATTTTAATTTTATTTTATATAAAATATTTTATTTAATAAGATTTATTTTTATACATTATTTGTAACTCATTTAAATTTACTAATATATTAAAAAATAGTTAACTAAATTTACACTTTTAAAATAATTCAAATAAATCAAAATGTTTAGAAGTTGTCAATAAGTAGGAAAATTTGAGCTAGTGCTAGGGGAGAGGGGTCAATAGTCATGTGGGCTAACTTTGTGAGCATGTAGTAGTTGCATGGAATATTGTAGGACCTTCATTTTTTTTTGAAATATGGACTAGCCTCTTATCTATCTATAACTAAGGTTTGGAGGTATGAGTCATCACACAACTTGCCAAATCAACACATCTATGAGAAGTGTCCATTTTTATTTTTATTTTAAGATTTAATTGAAACTTAATCATGGTACCCCAAATAATTAAACAAAAATATATCATTTGTTGCTTGTAAAATATTATATTTTTATTTAAAATACTATATTTTTATTTAAAATATAAATTATATGTAACCTAAATGGACCAAATATCTATTGGTAACCATAAAACTTTATTATCTCTAACTTTTATATCCAACACAAATGGATCGTAGTTGAACATAAAAAAACTATTTGTTGTTATAAAAATAACATGTAATTATTTTTAAAACAATTTATATCAAACAAAAATAGACCAATCGTTGAACATTAATTTTTTTTAAAATACTTCACATTTCATGAGAAAATACAAGGTATTTATTATGCTCACCTTTTATATTTGTGATGGGACAAATTATTAATATGAAAAACTATAATGCTTATACATTGCTACCCCAATAGTTGTACATATAAGAACACTATTTTCTCACTATGATAACAATACTTGTTTAAATGTGTGTCTTATTTTATTAAATGAGCATTTTATTTTATAAATGATACACTTATAACTTGTATAGTTATGATTTTAATTTGAGACAATAAATTATTTATTTCACTTGTTAATGAACGTATTTATGTTTTTTTTATATAACATTCATAGATTTTCTGATGTATTCAAGCATGAGTCCATCTTGACCAACATTTGGTTATTTTTTAAATATTTAAAGTGGACTATTTATTTACAATATATAGTATAAATATGTGGTAAGACTAAATATTATAAGCACAAGTGTTATAACAACAATTGAACCTAACCCCTCTCCCCTATTCCCTTTCGTCATATGTCTCTAGTCTAAACTTATTCCCTCTTCATTAGTTGATAGGCTATATATTGGGCACAACCCACCAAAATTGTCTCACGTTGGAACTTTCACGTCAAAAAATCTCACCAAGCTAGAAAATCTCACCAATCTCCAAATCAAATCAAACTTTAAGTAGCCCTCAAACTCTGATATTTTTAGATCTACTTTCATTTATTATTAATAGAAGGGAGATAGGTTTAAGTTCATCTCATTTTAAAAACATTTTTTTGCGGTAGGATTTCATAAATTTTTCCTGCAAACTCTGTCCATTTTTTCTCATCGACATTGTTGACAACATCACACAATTTGTACAAAATATTGAGGTAAATCACTTGCCATAGTTTTAGTGAGTTTTACTTTTTTGAAATTTGTACATGACTGTAAAACAATTATGCTAGTTATTTGTTAAATGAAGGAAAAATTATCTCACGCCAGGGAAAAAAACTTTCAGGCAGTTGAAACTCCTCGCCCCATGCCTAAGAACAAACTTTCACTCACAACCAATATTTTCTTCTTAAAAGCCTCAACCAATAGTTCAAAGTGTTGTTGAACTGGTTATTGTTGTACAACCAAGGTTTAATGTATACGCTAAAAATTTAAAAACAAGAGAATAACCATATAGAGAAGATAACCTCAGGTTGAAAAACTAAATATCCTCAATTCATTTTTAGCTGAAATAACCTATCAACATACTTCAGATTGACAAATAATTCATATCCATTATTGGCGATCTTAACTTACTTTTTTCAAGGTAATTGGCGATCTTAACTTTTGTTAATCATATAACATTGAAATATATTTTGTAAATCTAAATTCTTGATCTGAACTTGATTACATTAATAATGTTGTTTTTGCTTTGGTACACAGATAAAGCATCAACGAATACAATTCGTTCTACTGCACAGAGTCTACGATGTTAATAAATTACAAATGATTAAAAAATTCAAATTTTTATTTTGTATATTGATGTTGAAAATTTATTGTATTAAGAACTAAACAAATTAGTATCAGGGATAAGGTAGTAGCTCCCAAAATGCATATTTATTTATTTATTTCCCAAGGAAATATCAATACTATTACAAAGATAACATGGCTTTGAAAAAATATATGTTGCTTGGTGAGAAAGGTGATACATCACTTAAACTCACCATTTACATGTTTATTAAGTATTGTCACTCTCAAGAATTGCACCATTTACATGTTTATTAAGTATTGTCACTCTCAAGAATTGCATGGTTTGGCTTTATACCTGCCAATTACATTTTGCTCAATTATCTAATGTGATATTAAGAAAACTCATTTTGTGTATATCCTACAACAATTGTGCTTCATGAAATTATACTTCAATCTTATACATGTTGATCCAATGCAAATAACAACATCTTCGTGGTTTGTGATTCTTATCTCTATTGTTACAAGTATGAGTATACAAAGTGTTATTTCCATTGGAAACCAGGACATTAATTTGGCCTCATCTAATAGAGGAATTAATTGACCAGGTAAAGCAGGTCCATTTCTTGTTGAAAGAATTTCTTCCTCTTTGTATGCATTCATATTTTCCAGCCTTTCCAAATTGGTGGAATTGTTTGACACCAGCCAGAAGGAATGCCTAGCTCATCAGTTCTTGGCAGTTATCCATTTCATTTGAATGATATTAAATTACAAGTGGTGTTTTGAATTTTATACTCTTTTTGAAGTTGGTGAATTGACTATGTTTATGATATAAAACTTCTTTCCCTTGAAAGCCTCTACTATAATAGCAGACAGAACAAAAGCTTTGCATGTGATTGTGAGGGTTTTGATGGGCTCGGTTGAATTCTTGGAATAAGCTTCATGACTGACTTCCACAGCTTAAACATCTTGATTTGTTGTCAAGGGGATGGCCAAATTTTATTCTGCTTAATCTTTGAAACATCTCTATCTACTCTGTTGAAGATCAGGTCAATCTATGTTGTGTAATGTGTTGTATTTAACTCCGGCAGGTGAAACCGTGAAGCTTACTCATTAGTTTCCTATATTGTTACAGAGTTTCTTGGTTTACTTAATGAAATGTCCCTTATTCGAAATTAAAATAACACCCAATGCCCATCATACGTAGTGCAGCAAATGTATTAACCAGCACAACAAATGCGATCTCAATACAAGGAAAAAACAATTTCATTAAGGAATGTTTAATTAATATTGTAGAATGAAATTATAATTGATGTCTAATAATATTATTCAAGGGGAATCCGAAGGAAAGATCTATTTAAGAGAGGTCAAGCAGGAAGAAGGAAAGATATTGAGCAATTACTCTATTATTTGATTTCTACTTCTTGTTGGAGTATGGAATAACCTTCTAAATATAAATGGAAAATGAAAACCCACGCTCAGATTTGATTCATTCTAATTTTTAATTAAAAATATACAAATATCCTTTCAAATCTACCATTCATAATTAGATTTTGGCACTCGAATCATTGCAAGCAATCCGCCATTATTGTATGTTCAGGACTACCTACCCTGCTGCGCCACCAATGAGTAGGATTCACTTTCATTATTCATTGTTTGGAGGATATTTCATCATCGGCTATGGAGAAAGCACTGTACACCATTTCGTTACAGATATTTTGAAACGCTGGGAAGATTGGTGAGAAAGTAAACCCATTCGATACCTATTAATAGAGGTGACTTGGTCCGAATAGGACATACATTACCTTTGATCTATAAATTGGGTAGATCTGTATACATTGCATACCAGGGATAACTAAAATACTGAGTATTGATTTCCCTGAGAAGTGAGTGATAAATGTGGAGATCTTTTGGAATTTGTGATCTGATTCAACATATGAACTTTCAAAAGTCATTTGATGTTTATAAAGGTAACCTTTTTGAAGACTAATGATAGATGAATGCTAACAGTAAACTGTAAATAAAGGATTTACAGTCAATAAATGATTTACTTCAATCTCTAATCTAAATTTATTTAGAGTAGGGGATAAATACAATCAATTGTGATCTGTCAGCAAGTTAGTGGTTGGGTAGATCTGTATACATTGCATACCAGGGATAAATAAAATACTGAGTATTGATTTGCCTGATAAGTGAGTGATAAATGTGGAGATCTTTTGGAATTTGTGATCTGATTCAACATATGAACTTTCAAAAGTCATTTGATGTTTATAAATGTAACTTTTTGAAGACTAATGATAGATGAATGCTAAACTGTAAATAAAGGATTTACAGTAAATAGAAGCTTTACTTCAATCTCTAATCTAAATTTATTTAGAGTAGGGGTTAAATACAATCAATTGTGCTATGTCTGCAAGTTAGTGGCTGGTAGCATATTCTCAGTTGTGTAAGCCTGTATTTAATCCCATCATTTGCTCAAGCGTATTGAACCTTCGGCTGCAAATGTTAGTTAATACATTAGCATTCAATATTGAAAAAAAAAATAGAAGGGGGCATTCTGAGTAAGGGTTTCTGTGTGAAGGACGGTTGGCGTAACCCGTGATAGGGTTTCACACGGGGATGTGGAGGAGGCTTGACCCCCCTACACATTGGCGTTCAAGTCGTGGTACGGGCCATAATGTGCTTTGATTTCTAATCTTTCTTGCATTTCAATCTGGGGTTTCATCGGGGGCGAAGTGTGTCTTCGTTCTTTTCCTCTGCCCTCGTTCATGTGAAACTTCTTGTGGGAGTTTCGTCTAATAATGGAGGGGGATATGGAGCCCCCCCCCCAATGGCTCGGCCAAAGAGTCGAACCAGGTGAATGGCGGGAATACGTATGCAAAGTCATTCAGGGACATAGTGGCTGGTGAAAGGAAGAACTTGTCGTCTGGTGCCAAATTCGTTCTGCAAATGCGCGAGGATGAAAAAGATGGGGTAACGGAGAGCGAGATAAGTGCCCCTCTGCTTCCAAAAAAATGGATATCTTGGTTTTAAACCATGATTTAATTAATGCAATAAGTGAAGAAGATTACAGACTAAAGAATGTGGCAATATTCTTTGCAGAAATTCTTAACCCCCTTATGAAATTCAAGTCATATGAGACAATCATTAAATGTTAACATGATTTCACGATGTTATGTATTAGGAGACAATCATTAAATGTTAACACGATTTGAATATTATGTATTAGGTGGTGTTTTATTACTGTATGAAATTATGTAATAATGAATTGGCATTTCTGCTGCTAAGATTGACTCATGTTATTATATTCAAATTGAGATGATCTGTGCTCAATCAGATAATGAAATCCAACTTTTACAGTTAAGATTAGATTCAAATCATATGTGTATAAAGTCATTGCACTAATACCTAAACTACAAATTTAAATATGTTTTCTATTGAATTTATATGTGTTGAGTGCAAACTTTTTTTTTAAGCTTCTTAAAAAACTATTCAAAATCATATAAAATATTTCATAAAATAAAATTGACGTAACTATTACACCACCTTTCCAATGCAAGTGATATAGTGCAAGTCAGGCCTGAAATTTGATGGTCTATTTAACCGTTTTTTGCATTTTGGACCGTATATTACAACCTATAAATTTATTAGACCGTATCATTGGACTTGCTATATTTTTATATAACCGTAAAATTGACATTTAAAATTATTATTAAACCGTAAAAATTTATTGTATATATATAAATAATTTTTATGATAAAAATATAAATTAGTTTAGATTTGGAATATTTTTTTCTAATTTCACTTTATATTAATATATATAATTTATTATAAATATATTTATTAATTCAAAATTGTTGAAAATAGAATATTTTCAAGATTAAATATAGTTTTTTCTAATTTTTTAAAGATTTTGACATTTTTACTAATAGTTATCATTGCTTTTTATTAATATATATGATTTATAATATTTATTATAAAAATTATATTAATTCAAAATCTTTTCAAAATAGAATATAATTGATTTTTAACTTTTTGAATATTTTAACAAGATTTATTTTCTACATAATTTAGAAACTTTAACATTAAATTTAAGATTTTTAGATTTATTTCTAATTATCAATATTTTCTAATTTTACATTTTTTTAATATATATAGGATATCCTTATGAATAATCACATAACACAAATTTTCACTGTTGAAAGCATTTATTTTATAGCATTGTAACTTGTTTTTTCAACAACATTTTGTTTGCAGTGATTATTGGTGAGCAATGAGCATGTTGAAATTTTATTTTCCTTTTACAAATAATTATTCTTAGCTTTGATTTTTTTCAACCGCTTTGATTTTTTTCAAGATAATACAGTAGTTGTGTTTTATTGGTGAGCATGTTGAAATTTTAGATAATGAGTTGAATAAGGATTGGCTGCAAAACTCTTCAGTCCTTCTTATTATCCATTAGATCGCAATATCTCGTTGGCTTGATAAGCTTCTCCAACATTTGCAACATACTACTTCAAATAATGTAAATGAATTTGTATCCATATTTGATGTTACCGGTTGTAAAAGGGAGTTAAACTCTTTTGTTGATTCATTGCATTTGAGTTGTGAGGGTTTTAAGATGAAAGATGCATGGAAAGTCTTTCGTAACACAAAATATTGGCATAGAAGCTATCCTCATATGATGAAGTTATGGCAAGTTGTGCTTACTATTCCTGCAAGTACTGTTGATTGTGAAAGAGGATTTTCAAAACAAAACATCATCAAAAATGTTAGAAAGTCAAAGTTGGGTTTGGATACATTGGATGCATTAATGAGAGTGTCTTTAAATGGACCTCAAGAAAATGATGTAAATTGGAATAAAGTATATCAAATATGGAAGAATACAAAGTCAAGAAGAGTTCTTGACCTTTGATAACATTTATTTTTGTTTATTTTCTATGTAATGCATCATTAATTTTTGCATCTCAATTTAAAAATAATAAAAGAAAATAGTTCTTTTCTTTCCAAAAGTTGTTTTTTGTGTTTAAATATATGCAAATCATATAATGAAGGTTTGTATCAAATTATTATATTTTTTATTGTTTATTTGGTATTTTTAAGAAGTATGATTCCTATAAAAAATATTTAATTAATTTATATGATACATAATATTTAAAAAAATCAAATTACTTGTGTTATTAAAAATAGAAATTTATAAAAAAAAAAAAATCATATTTAATATGTATGATTAATAAAATCAATAATATTTTAATATAAATTAAATATTTTTTGACAGATATAAAGTTACAGTCATTTAAATGAACAAACCGTCACAAAATTTTCATATGACAGGTAGGGGTGGCCGTCAAATTCCAGGCTTGGTGCAAGTGCTTGCTTTTAAAAGGGTTGTAAAGCAAAATAGCCAATAAAAACAAAGAGTGCACGATTACCCTCTTAATTCTACTGAACTGTGCGTTGGTAATTGAGTGTTAAAGATCTGCTACACCAATATACACCTAAAATACAGATAAGAAAGTAACAGTAGATTTGCAAAATCTGAAATCCATATCAATTATGTTAAAGTGCAATAGCCAAAACCAAGATTTTTCGGAAGAATGTTACCTACTTTATAGAATAAATAAAACCAGAACAATAAACGCCAGATGTTTACGGATCGAGAAAGAAAAGATCCATTTATTTTCTACAGGGCTAAACAATATAATCAGATAATCTCCCAATTAAAATATGTACTGCAAATCGTAAAACAAGAGCGATCTTCTTGGCCATCGAGACAAGATCACCACGAACAAAATCCGCTCATTGTTATCCACTCAAAACACACTTGAGAAGGTCTGTACTAATCCATATGCTTAACGCCTCAGTGTAAAAGGCAGGCCATAAAAGCAATGAAGGATCCCACAAGACCAGCGACTAGAGAGGGCGTCATCGCCATGGAAGCTGTGCCTGTAAATATTGCTGGACTGGGCGCCTCTGCTTCCTGTGCACTCACCATCACCATAATCATCATAACTAACATGGCTATGAATTTCATCTTCTCTGCTGATCCTGCCATTTGAACAACCGGTGTTTCACAGACAAGTAATTACCCACAAGTCGAAAATCCTCACCTTTTTATATCTCAGACCGTTTTGAAATGTAAAGGATGTGAAGATTGTGAAGAATGAGTAGGAACAGGCGAAGGATATTTATGCTGTCCAGCAAACGCGCTTTGCCAAAAAGTGCATAAATGAAAGGGTCAAATGTATCGTGGGTGGAAGGGGTCTGTGCCACGTAAACACGTCTCAAATGTGGGTCGGAGAAAACTCAAAGTAGTACATCCGTCTGCTGCGGCACGTACGACAACCCATAACGTGTGTTATGGTCCCAGCCGTCTTTGCGTCAATGGAATTTTTAGGTTGTACTAACACATGTCACTATTAATTTGATAAATAATAATAATAATAAAGAGAAAACGTGTACTGCAGGGCCCGAATTTGATGGTCTATTTGACCGTTTTTTGCATTTTGGACCGTATATTACAACCTTAAAATTTATTAGACCGTATTATTTGACTTGCTATATTTTTATATATCCGTAACTATGACTTTTAAAATTATTATTAAATCGTAAAAAATTATTGTAGTATATATATAATGTTTATGATAAAATTATAAATTAATTTATAATTGGAATAATTCTTTGTAATTTCACTTTATATTAATATATATGATTCATAATATTTATTAATTCAAAATATGTTCAAAATAGAATCTTTTCAAGATTAAATATAGTTCTTTCTAATTTTTAAAATATTTTTAACAATAAAATTTAAGATTTTAACATGTTTATTAATAGTTATCTTTGCTTTATATTAATATTTATGATTTATAATCTTTATTATAAAAATATATATTGATACAAAATCTTTTCAAAATAGAATATAATTGTTTTTTAACTTTTTAATATTTTAACAAGATTTATTTTCTATATGAATTTAGAAACTTCTTGTTAATTGTCACAATATCATTCATCTTTTACACATAGAACCCTACAAAAAATAAAAATTTATATATAATATAGTTAAATCCTTACTCACTTAATTATTATATACTAATGAAAAAATTAAGATAGCACCTACTTGGGTGAGACTACCCAATCCACCATTGCATTTTTAGCTCTCATCAAAATTGGAGGGTATTTGCAATTCTCTAGGACAATTTATTTCTATCTCTCCAAAAACTCTAAGGTGCACTCTAACTTCTAATGTATATATGTTGGTAAAGTTAGATTTATTTTCGGGCTTTAATACTAAAAGAATCAAGGATATTCCCTAGATTATGAGAAATATATAGTTCTTGGTGGTAGAATGCCACTCATCAAGATCACATTAGAAGGAGAGGTTGTATTAGGGTCTTTGGGGGAACATTTTCAAGATTATAAATTGTTATGTATGGAGGTTAGTTGTAGAAGAGAATCTCCCCTCAACTAAATGAATATAGAGTGAGGAGGAGAGTTCCTCTATAGAAAGAAAGAAAGATGGGAGTAGCTAATAAAAAAGTTAAAGAAAAGAAAAATTATTCCATGCAAGTGATATTAAAATCACATATTAAAAAGAATCAAGTTTCTTGTATTGTTCACATGTCTTAGAATAAATTTCCTACTAGAAATTACATTCAATGTGCAATGGGTATGTTGAAGAGATCTTGAAGGTCAATTATTGGGTCATTAATCAAATGATGTGTTATGTTCAATGTAGCTCCCCATGGACAATCTCACTTTTCTCAATCATTTATATAGATTATTAGTATGAATTACAACACAATGACAATCCTTTATTTACATTTAAGAGGTGAAGCTTAAGCAACGAAGGAAGCTCTCCTATTTTTTTCATTTATCATAGGCTATGAAATCAATAATTTAATCTCTCCTATTTGTGAGAATAATTGTTGCTTCTCATTGTGGCTACTTAGTACATCTATGTTTCTTTTGTTTCTTTTGACTCAAAGGCTTTATGCCACATTGAGGAGAATATTTCCTTACATTACAATGAATCTATACTTTTGGCGGGCCACTTGAAATGAACTCTCATGTCTATGTTGGCAAATGTAAAGTTACCAGGTTGTCATATCTCTTTAGTGTTTGAATTTTTAACTCTATCATATGATTAGGAAAGATGTATTTTTTGCTATCAACTTTGATGAATTTTCATATTTCCACCTAATACGAGGGCTTTGTCTTGTTTCCTATTTCCCATCATAGAAATAATATTAAGATTCATGTGTAGTAGATAATGGATGGGAACTAGCCACAACAATTAGTTGATCAACACTACATAGTTCCTTGTTTATTAGTGTTAAAGAACACACTATTAAGGATATGTTCAAGTACTAAAAAAATAACACACCATCCACTAACATGTGAAATTCAAATTAATAATGAAGAAAGGGGTGACTTGGTATGAAACCTAAATTATGCATAAAGGAATTTGTAGGAAAATTAATTACACTTAAATGAAATCATTCAAATACTACATCTTACAAAAATCCACTTTCAATTATGCTTTAATGTCCACCTAATAAGTGGAATGTTAGTACGATATCATGGGTCAATCCTAGGTTGTTACATACATGAAGGCATGGTAGCACTGAACACTAGGAATGTGTAAGCTCATAGGATAATATTTGAGTATAAGTGATTATACTTATACTCAAATATAAGTGGTTATACTTATACTCAAATACACATGACACATTTGATGAACCCGCCATATAACTACACGTCTTCCACTTATTATTGCACATGAAAAACAGCCAATGACCAAATCTTTGGAGTAAATAGGTCCTTATCTATGCAACATTGACCAGTCGATGGAACTTTAGTTGTGTACTCTATAAAACATAATGATCTTTCTTGTGATGCATTATGGACAACATGACCTCATTAAAAAAACTATTAAATATATTTTGACCTATGAAACATATGTAAAGTAATACAATACACATCTTCACCACCACTCTCATGTACACACAGTTGTGTACGACACAAACATATTGCTATTGTTGAAAATAATGTACAAAATATTATGTGAAATCATGTTTAACCAAGAAAAAATTGTATAATATGAAGAGACACAAAAATCAAATTGAAATCCACATGTCCTAAAATAAATTCCCTCACCTTACATCCTTACCAAGCAATATAAACCGTTGATTAAAAAATCGAACTATCTGCCTCTCATAAAGAAAACACCTTCAGCATAATAAATACCCCAACTATTTATTTTTAATTATTATTTTTGGTTTGGGGCCGTCGACCGATTCTAATGCTTAGATGAAAATCTGCCCGCCCACTCACGCATTTTTACGTGGAACGAGTCTAAAGTCCAATTTGGAATTTAACAAAATCCTCTTTACCAATTGTAATACGTAACATTCATCAATTGCTTTGGTGTACATCTTTATTACAACTTCTGACTCCTTATTGACATACGACTCTTCTCCAACACACATGTTAGACTCTTTCGCTGCTTAGGAAATTATTTGCAATTTACAGACGCCCAAGATTTGATGCACATATTTTTTCCAAAGCGGGGCTGCTGTACCATAAATATCCCTCTCCACTGCCATTCTTGTACACCGCTAATTCCTATCTTCACAATCTCCCTCTACATTTCAATACGGTGTTGAGAGATCACAAAGCTGCAGGTATTCCACTTGTGAGAAATTTTTGATCTGTGAAATATCCTCTCTTCAAATGGCAGGAGCAGCACAGAAGCTGAGATTCATGGCAATATTAGTTGTGATGATAATGATGATGATAATGATGGTGAGTGCACAGGAAGCAGAGGCGCCCAGTCCAGTAACTGTTACAGGCGCCGCTTCCATGGCAATGACGCCGTCTCTAGCAGCTGGTCTCGTGGGATCCTTCATTGCTTTTATGGCCTGCCTTTTCCACTGAGGCGCTAAGCACATGGATTACTACAAAGCTTCTCAGTTGTGTTGTGAATGAATAACAATGAGCAGATTTTGTTCACGGCCATCTTGTCTTGATGGCCAAGAAGAATGCTCCTATTTAACGCTTTTTAGTGTTGATTTTTGTATCTCGAAAGGTGGGATATGGATTTGTTTTAAAGCAGCTTGAGTTGGATATGCTTTAAGTCACTTTAAAGCAATTCAAGATTAGATATGCTTTAAAACAATTCGAGTTGGATTTTTAGCAACAATAAGATTTTTATTCTTTAATAGAATGTTTCCGAGTTTGTGAGGATAAGATAAATCCAAGAGTGATTTTATGTGTAATTAAAGCCAAAGAAAGCAAGGAAAGATTATTTCCTTGCACGCTAAGTAAAGCAACTAGGCTCTATATATGTAAGATTGTTGTAACAAACATACATCGTATTTTCGAAAGAAAAGTTTGCTGATAGGCTGAATAGAAGATCCAACATTTGCAGGTTTTTCCTCGCATTGGGATTTCCTGGGTATATCTGTGTTATTGTCTTTTTGTATTGGCTTATTGTTATTTTTGCTTCCACTGTTATTAGTTGTTAATTAACCCAGTTGTATTAATTGTTATAAATCAGATTTCTGTCTATGAATTTATTGTGCAATTAATCTATTGTTGGGTTATAGAAATTAACATGGTATCAGAGCTCTAAACTCTTAATACGAAGCCAAGATTTGTGACGCAGATTTCAAGGAAAAAAATTAAAATTAAAAAAAAAATCAGATTTTCGTCTCCAGTTCTTTTTTTGGCTATGGCAACCAGTGTTCGATACGAGGACAGGCTTGAGGGTGTGTCTAATTTCTTGTAGTGGAAGGTTCGGATTACATCTATTCTCAAGGAGATGTGGATCTATGCTAGCACAGAAGTGACTTCACCAACAAATGATCCTGTTGCGTTAGATTCACATGAAGTCAAAGAGGCCAAGGGTCAGAGGATTATTCTGGATGGAGTAAGAGATCATTTAATTCCTCATTTATCGGGGAAAGAAACTGCCAAGGAGATGTGGGATATGCTCACAAAATTTTATCAGAGCAACTATCAGAGTCGTAAGATGATGCTCAACGACAAATTGCATAATACCAAGATGTCCAAAGGCGAGAGTGTGACCTCTTACTTGTCCAAGCTGACACAGGTCAGCGATGAGCTTGCTACTATTGGAGAGACAATTAAAGAAGATGAGTTGGTGCATATAGCCTTGAATGGTTTTTCAAAGCACTGGGAAGTGTTTGTCAAGTGTGTTGTCGGCAGAGATCGACTACCTGATTGGGCAAGACTTTGGGATGATTTTGTTCAGGAGGAGATCTGTGAAGGTGCCCATCGGGGAGATCAGACGAAGAAGGGTCAAAATGAAGAAAATCTTTCTCTTGCAAGCAAGGGTAAGAAGAAGTCCAATAAAGAGCAATCGGAAGGTTCTTCTTCCAAGAGTGGGAAGAAGAAAGATCTGAGCAAGATTAAATGTTTTTGCTGCCATCAGATGGGTCACTATGCCAGTCAATGTCCAAATAAGAAAAATAAGGACAAGCAGAAGAAGCATTTTGCTGCTACAGCAAAGGTGGAAGAGTTTGCATCATGATTTGAGAATGAGTTTTCACTCATTGCCTGTCTCTCAAGTTCAATTGCCAACAGGGTATGGTATATTGACAGTGGGGCTTCTCGCCACATGACGGGAGTCAAAGAATGTTTCACCAAGTTGGAGGAGAAGAAGTTGGATCTCTATATTGATCTCGGAAACAATGCCAAGTACCATGCAACTGGTATTGGCACTGTCAAGTTTCAGAGGGAGTCTGGTAAACCTTTGTTGGTGGAGGATGTGTTGTATGTCCCTGGCATGGTAAAGAATTTAATCTCGATTTCTGCTTTGGAAGACAAGGGTTACATTGTGACCTTTGAGAGGGGAAAAGTCTATATTTGTCCCAAAGATTCTAAGGTTGCAAAAGTGATTAGAGTCAGGCATGGCAGCTTGTTTCGATTACAATTTGAGCCAGCACATGTGTTGGTTAGTAGTTGTAAAGGGATAGGAGAATTGTGGCACAAGAGGATGGCTCACCTTCACCATGGAGCACTTAATATTCTTAAGGAAATAGTGACGGGGCTGCCTGAGATGAAGACATAAAAGCATGAGGTGTGCAAGGGTTGTGCTCTTGGGAAATATGCCAAGACCAATTTTCCAAGCAGTGATACTAGATCCGAAGGGATTTTGGATCTTGTACATTCAGATGTGTGTGGGCCCATGTCAACAACATCCTTGAATGGATATGAGTATTATGATACCTTCATTGATGATTTCTCCAGTAAGACGTGGATATATTTCATGAAGAATAAAGATGAGGTCTTTAGTAGGTTCAAAGAGTTTAAGGCTCTCATGGAGAACCAAACTGGGAAGAAGATCAAGATATTAAGGTCTGATAATGGAGGCGAGTATACCTCGAATGCCTTCAAATATTTTTGTGCTCAGGAAGGTATCAAGAAAGAGTTGACAGTTTCGTACAACCCTCAACAAAATAGAGTTATTGAATGAAAGAATAGAGCTATCGTTGGAGCAGCCAAGGCCATGCTTCATGATCAGGATCTGCCTTGGTTCTTATGGGCAGAAGCTTGCAACATAGCTGTGTATTTGCAGAATAGGAGCCCTCACAAAGTGTTGGAAAAATTGACTCTAGAAGAGGTGTTCACTAGTAAGAAACCAGATTTGGGGCACATTCGCATCTTTGGATGCCTTGTGTATTGTCACATTCCTATTGAGAAGAGAACCAAGTTGGAACCTACTGCAGAGAAGGGTATCCTTGTTGGGTACAGTGAAACTTCTAAGGCTTATCGGGTTTACATTCCTACTCTCAGGAAAACAGTGGTTCGCAGAGATGTGAAGTTCAAGGAAGAAAGGGCTCTTCAGAAGTCAAGCAACTTGATGAATGAGGAGGAATACTCACCCGCAGTTGAGGTAGCACAAATTCTTCAAACTTCAATCACGCAAGCTGAAGAGTAAAACAAGCAGGATGATCAGATAGAGGAACAATTAATTCCTCAGCCTCATATTCCTATTACTGAGAAGAGGAGAAACAAGGCAGCTAAGCAGACATTGAGAGAAGCTCAAGAATATGTAGGTGATCCTCAAGATTCAGTTAGACAAAGAAGGGCTCCCAGATGTTATTCTGATTATGTTGCACTTATGGGTGAATTAATTGAAATAGATCCTTCCAGCTTTCAGGAGGCATCCAAGCACCAAGTGTGGAGAGATGCCATAGTGGAAGAATATTCTTCCATCATGAAGAATAGTGTGTGGGAGGTAGTACCACGACCAAAAGATAAGTCTGTGGAAGGCTTGAGATGGTTGTATAAGATTAAGCATGCTACAGATGGTAGTGTGGAAAAGTTCAAAGCTCGGTTTGTGGCTAAGGGGTTTTCTCAGAAGGAGGGAGTCGACTATGATGAGAGTTTTGCTCCAGTAGCCAGGTACTCATCCATAAGAGCTATCATTTCTGTAGCAGCACAAATGGATTGGAGGATTCACTAGATGGATGTAAAGACGGCCTTCCTCAATGGGGTGATTGAGGAAGAGATTTACATAGAGCAACCAGAAGGATTTCAAGCACATAAGAGGGATTCTCATGTATGCAAGTTAAAAAGAGCACTGTATGGACTCAAGCAGGCTCCTAGGGCATGGTATTCACGTATTGATAGTTACTTGCAGAGTGTGGGCTTCATCAAGAGTGAGGCGGATTCGAACCTGTACTATGTTCAGGTGAAGGGTGAACTTCTCATATTGTTGTTATATGTTGAAGACCTATTTCTCACAGGGTCAGAGGAGCTCATAGCACACTGTAAGTGGGATCTTGCAGGAGAGTTTGAGATGAAAGACTTAGGCTTGATGCATTACTTTCTGGGATTGGAGTTGTGGCAGAAAGAGGGAGAGATCTTCCTTGGACAAGGGAAGTACTTAATTGATATCTTGAAGCGATTCAGGATGGAAAACTGTAAACCTATGTCAACGCCACTTGTGACCAATTGGAAGAAGATTGATGCTTCTAGATCAGAGGCAGTGGACCCGACTTTATACAGACAGTTGATAGGCTCTCTTATGTATCTGGTCAACACCAGGCCAAACATTTGTTTTACAGTGAACTCACTCAGTCAGTTTATGGTGGAACCTAAACATGTGCACTAGATAGCTGCAAAGCATGTTTTGAGATATCTTTGAGGCACAATTGATTATGGGCTGAAGTATGTTCAGCAGGATGGAGTGAAGCTCGAGGGGTTTACTAATGCAGATTGGGCAGGTAGTACACCTGATCAGAAGAGCACTTCAGGGTGTAGTTTCAGTTTGGGATCAAGAGTAGTCTCTTGGTACAGTAGGAAATAGAAGTCAGTTGCACTAAGTTCTGCAAGGCGAGTATATGGCAGCCAGTATGGCTACATGTGAGGCTATCTAGCTTTGGAAACTTCTAGCTGGACTCTTTGATCAAGAGTTGGATCCTACAGTCATTTACTGCGATAATCAAAGTTGTATCAAACTCTCTGAGAATCCAGTGTTTCATGACAAGTCAAAGCACATTGAGATCAAGTACCACTTCATCAGAGATTGTGTGGAGAAGGGGATAGTGAAGCTCCATTACATTCCTACGGATGAACAGATAGCAGATATCCTAACGAAGGCCTTGATGAAAAGCAAGTTTGAGTTCTTCAGGGACAAGTTGGGTGTTGTGCAGAACACCTTCCTCACTAAGAGGGAGTGTTGATTTTTGTAGCTCGAAAGGTGGGATATGGATTTGTTTTAAAGCAGCTTGAGTTGGATATGCTTTAAATCACTTTAAAGCAACTCAAGATTAGATATGCTTTAAAACAGTTCGAGTTGGATTTTTAGCAATAGCAGGATTTTTATTCTTTAATAAAATGTTTCCGAGTTTGTGAGGATAAGATAAATCCAAGAGTGATTTTATGTGTAATTAAAGCTAAAGAAAGCAAGGAAAGAGTCTTTCCTTGCACGCTAAGTAAAGCAGCTAGGCTCTATATATGTAAGATTATTGTAGCAAACATACATCGTATTTTCGAAAGAAAAGTTTGCTGATAGGCTGAATAGAAGATCCAACATTTGCAGGTTTTTCCTCACATTGGGGTTTCCTAGGTATATCTATGTTATTGTCTTTTTGTATTGGCTTATTGTTATTTTTGCTTCCGCTGTTATTAGTTGTTAATTAACCCAGTTGTATTAATTGTTATAAATCAGATTTTTGTCTGTGAATTTATTGTGCAATTAATCTGTTGCTGGGTTATAGAAATTAACATTTAGCACATATTTTAATAGGAAGATTATTTGATTGCATCGTTTAGGCCTTTGGAAAATAAATGGATCTTTTCGTGGTCCAGAACATCAGGCATTATTGTTTTTTTCTATATGTTTTATATATAATAAGTCTTTTCAAAATCTTGATTTTGCCGATGGTACTTGAAAATAATTGTTATGGATTTAAGTTTTGTAGAATCGTAGATCCACTGTTACTTTATTTTCTGTATTTTAGATGCGTGCCCGGGTAGGAGATCTTTGAAATTCATTGAGCAATGCGTGGTTGAATATTGTTATTGAAATGGTGTATTGAGTAGAAATGAGAGGGTAATCGTGCTCTGTTTTTACCATTGGCCAGTTTTCTTTTACCGAAGATGGGCAAAGGGAGAAGCAGTAGCTCGAACAGACATTAAATCATTTCAATTTATTTGAACTTTTTTGAACTCTAAATTTCTCACAACCAATTCAACAAATGATGAGGTGGGAATCCTGCCCCAGATGACATCAAATACGAATATGAACAAGCTGCGAAAAAAATTCCAGATATTTAATTATAGAATTAGAATTATAAAGAGTATTTTATTGAAATATTTTAATAAAAATTCTAAATTTTATCTTCTCAAAAAATTTAATTATAAATATTATTTTTCTAAATATTCAACTAAAGAGATTTTGTAGGTGTTGGAATATGTTTGTTGTTGCGTCAAAAGATCAATCTATTAGAATATGAACAAGCTACAAAAAATTCCAGATATTTAATTCAAGAATTAGAATTATAAAGAGTATTTTATTAAAATATTTTAATAAAAATTCTAAATTTTATCCTCTCAAAAAACTTAATTATAAATATTATTTTTCTAAATATTCAATTAACAAAGATTTTGTAGATGTTGGAACATGTTTGTCGTTGCGTCAAAAGATCAACCTATTAACATCTAATACACATCAAATTCACCTATTAATGCCTCATAAAAATGCCAAAGATAAGCGAATCATCAAATTGACCTATTAATGCCTCAAAGATAAGCAGATCATCAAATTGACCTATTAATGCCTCATAAAAATGCCAAAGATAAGTGGATCCATTGGAGGCAATTAGTCCATGTACTGAATCCAAAGAGAGACCCTAGGGGATTCGAACTCGCAACCCTGCTTTGATACCATTTGTTCGAACATGTTTGCCATTACACCAAAATATTGACCCATTAACATGATACAAACACCAAAGATAAGTGGATCCATGAGAGATGGTTAGTTCATGTCCTGAATCTGAAGGGAGAAACTAGCGATTAGTCCAACAATAGGACTGCATTCACTTTGACTATTTGTCTTAATTTTTTTAAATTTAATTAAGAAGATTTGATCACTATTATTTGGGAAGCACTTTTAAGTTGTTCCCTTATATTAAGGTCACTATTATAATTTCCTACAAATTGCAAAAGTGTTTTTGATACTATATTTTATCTAGTTTTTCTTCAATTAACAATTTTCATGTGGATCCAGTTGATAAATTTTATTGCTAGTATTTTATCTTATATATTAATTAAAAATAAATTATAAATATGAAGGTTAACAATAAAATATGGTTGACTGGTATGTACATGGCCCATCAAAATATATAAATTTCTTTTTAAAAAATATAACAATTAATTATTTTCTTTAAGTAAATGTAAGCATGCTAATAAAAGGGGCAAGTATACTATCTTGTGAACAAGGAACAATTCACTTTAGTAGGGTTTACCAAAAGGAGGATCAAGAGCCACCCATCCATCTTGAGATTCCTATATAGCAAGTGACAAAAGCACCTCAAACAAAAAGTAGAGGCAAGATAGTATCAACACTAATGCTACACTACATAAAAGAAATTCAACCAAATGAACCATCAATATTTTCACATGATGGAGTCTAACCCTTCCACTAAGAAGGAGGAAAAGGCAAGACATGGCTCCAACTATGTGAACAACTCTATTTCGGAATGAGTGGTGGTAGCTCTTAAGACAAATCATCTAGAAATAATTTAATATATTATTGATCTATTAAATTTTTAATAGTCATGCACTAGCCATACCATTAGTTAAAAAGAGATTAGAATGATTTAAAACTAATTTTCAAGTTGCATACATATAAGTAGCTTAACACAAGAGTATGCCACTTCTAAATGTGTTATTGAATTACATTCTCATTAAGGTGGGAACAAAATTAAATAAAAAATTATATGGTTATGCTAATTTCACCATTACATTATCCCCTACTTTGATGTGCATGCAAATATAACATGAATATATGTATTTCAAAGTATGTGCATATTCTTAGCCAACACGAAAAGTAAATATTCAAACACTCATTAAAATGATACTAATCCATGTAAAGTTACAAATCATTCTTGAATTATTTATGTACTCTCCTTGGTATGAACACTCCATCAAAATCTACAAAAAATTAAAATGTGTGATGAGTGGCTCTTGCCTCATAATGAAAATATGCATAAATTGCAAGGTGTTTTAACTATCTACAAAAAATGAGAAAAAAAGACTTCAGATAGAATACTTTCTATGATGCTATATGGAATCTGATATATCGAATATTTTCTATGATACAATATTGTGATATGGGTCGAAGCATGGTGTGACCATCCAATAAAATTCCATGTGATGTAGCAATGCAATCTCTCTCTATGACATAAGCACATAATGTGATGAATCTCCATGTGATGTTGTAATATGATAAACATATAGGAAATGCAAGAATGTGATCAAAACTCTTTGCATGATGTGGGTAATGCAATAAAAACTCTTTGCAATACAAAATTTTATAAGAATATGCATAATTTACAACCATGTAATGAGATAAGATTCCAAGATGATGGCTTTCTATTTAGCACAAATTTCTATATGAAATCTCAAACATGAAAAGTGTGAGTGACAATAGATACCCTTCTAATTGCTTGCATCTAACAAATGCAAGGAATTATAGAGGAAAATATACATGATAAGGTGATAAAATAATATGTAAGCATGTAAGCACATATAACATATCAATTAAATTAATAATTGCCTCCAACAAGAAAATTATAGTTAATAATGAATAATAATATAAGCATATAAGTTGGAGATAAGCATCAAAGTATGCGTAAAAGTTTGTAATATAGTCGAATACAACATGAATAATAATCAGAAAACATATGTAGACATGCAAATGACTTATAAGATGATGATGTAGATATAACTATTTATTGCCCTTTAAAATTAAAGGATGTTATAATGATTCTAGCATGTGATCTCCGTGTGAATTCATTACACATGTAATGTCTTTAAATGCCATGGCATAGCAACATGTTGCATGAAACATATGCTAAGTCAGTTTGCAATGACTAGTAGAAGGGGGAAATAAAGATGGAATTTGAATTTTTAGTCTTGAGATTCAATGATCATTTCTAGATTCATTGTAATTGATCAAGATGGATAAGGTGGTAATTTATAAGTGAGAGGTAAATGCATCAGAATGTGTGGGATTAAAAATGATATAGAAATGATTAGGTAGTGAATGTAGGTGAGTAAGTGCAAAGGAGACAGAATTAAAGATGGAGATTCAATCATGAGCCAAACTTCTCACAAAAAACATGTTAATTATCAAATAAGATTACTTCAAAATATTCCCATCATAACTAAATGAAAAATAACATGAATATAATAATTTAACCATTAGAACAATAAATTAATTAAAATAATAAAACCACTCAAAAATAAATGTTATACTTTTAATTTAAAACATATGTTTCAAAGACAAATAAATATTACAATAAAAATAGAAGCTAATTCATCAATAACCATTATGAAAGAACTTACAGTACAACCCAAGACGACCATTGATCGGGGACCCCAAACGCGGTCGGAGTCGGTATACCACGCGTTATATAAAAAATGGTTCTTTCCGCAATTCAGGGATCTCGAACTTTGTTCACACGACTTTTCTCCAAACCAGATTTTAGGCGTGTTTAGACCAACTTTAAATTTGACCCAAATTTTCTGCAATTTTTTGCAGAGCGCGTTTGGTGGGGGCCAGAAGAGGCGGGAATGCTGAAGCAGTATAAATATCCCTGGCCTTTTGTAACTTGTTCTTCTCAAATTTCAAATCTTTACATTTCAAAACAGTCTGAAAGATCAACGAGGTGCAGATATTTTTGTGAATAATTTATTATTGTTTCTTCATATTATTTATATACTTACATTATTTTGGAAAATATTGGTTTTGGATATGGTACTTGAAAATAATTGATATGGATTTCAGAAGTTGTAAATCTACTGTTCTCTATTGGTGTAGCAGATCTTTGAAATTCAATTAGCAATGTATGGTTTAGTAGAAATAACTTTATTAAGAGATGGAAATGCAAATTTTTAGTTGCCAAATGAGAACACCTTAACCTTTAGTTGTGGAATTCATAGGTCAATGCTTAATTCCAACTTACTACCTATATTTTCACCTCCAGATCATCCGACCCCTCTTACTTGCCCCCACTACCATGGCCATGGAAATAATAAACATGCTTTTTGGACCTCTTCCAATGTAAAAAGAATCTAGATCATGTGCTCATGTCATCCGTTACAACCCTTTTCACACATTGTTGATCATGAAAATCTACTCTTTTTGGCTTTTAGAGTTTCTAGGAATGTGATTATTGAACATTACAAGCAATTGTGAAATCTTTTTGGAAATTGTGTCATTGGAAACTTTCCCAACCTTTTTCTTTCTTCATGAAGTTCAAATTTAATTTATCTACTCTAACTTATACCTTTGTATCTCAAATCTCTACAATGATTAAAGATTAGTTGTAGGCTTATTCAAATTTGACCCAACAAGTGAACTTGATCTACAATCCTACCTTACAACCTATTCCTAAGTTTTACTAACCTTGGCGAGTGTTGCCCAGGTTATCATAACTCCCTCTTATGACATCTTCCCTTCACAATCTTTAACTCACTCATTATCTTATGTTGGTGGCTAGTTGATAGGTTCCTACAACTCTATGAAATATCGATATGCCTAGTGAAGTCTTAGGTCTTAAGTCTCAAAGTTGGTGGTCCATACTTAAATATTTCTAACAGTCTCAAAAGCCCAATGGTGATGGAAAGTTGAAAAAATTTAAGTATCGGCGGGATTTTTGATAGGTTCGTAAACTATTGTTGATCCCTGACAAGGTTTCATGAACCCCTTGTTTTACCGATTCATAATGCACTTTTCCCAAAGAAGTCGAAGGCGGTAAAGGTATAAGTTTTGCTAAGTGTAGTGGATTCTAGTGGAATTTTTAGAACTGCCCTAATGAGTGATGATAATGTAAAATCAATGATCAGTTAGAAGCATGTAATTACAGAATGTTCATATGTAGGAAAATCAACATAAAAAAATACCACTTCCAAATAATAGTAATGCAATTAGAGCATGAAAATACTTAGATGAAAGAAAGGAAAGAACATCAAAGTAACAAAAAAGCTTATATATTGTATTATATAGATTAATATCATTAGTGTTTATAAAATTGGTATTCGTATTACAAAATTGGCAGTTATCAGAACAACATTTTCAAGTACACAGGGAAAATATTAACACATGGACTCCCTCCACCACCTCTTGGAGACGCTCAATCTGGGTTGGTGAAAGAAAGTTCTCGTGAGATTGCAGAAATTGGGCAAATAGCCCCATATCATTTCACACCAGCCCAGCGTGAAGGAGAGTCATCGCTTCTTTCGTAAGCTCGTGTTGGGTTGCAATTGCAATGCAAATAACATCTCCCACAAGTCTGATTCTGGAAAAATGGTTGAGTCCTCCAATGGCCACATTCACCCTGTGCAGGTATTTAGGTCAAACCAAATGTTTTGTTGCTCTCACTCCCCAATCACGTCACCCAAAAGTGTGAACCATGTTGTAGATGAAGTGCTCCAAAAGTTCAATATTATGCACGTGAACTTGGTTCAAGAATCTCTCTCCCAGGATATCATGAGTGCTTCTTCCTCTACCTCACTTTGAATAATGAAGACCTCCCTCAACTAGTCTGATAGAAAACTAAAGAAGGGACTACACTCAACTTCTTTGATCACTATGAAGCCATTCATCGAAGCACCATCACTCTGTGCACTTGTCATTTTCAAGATGTCATTTGGTTGGCTAAATGTGGTTATTCCCAGTGAATTTATAGAAATCAGGTGGGCATATTTGAGTTGGATCTCATTGGGACTTGGCGAATGAAAAGACATTGAGGTGGCATAAGTTAAATACTGATGTGACGAGGATTTATTTAATTTTTCAAGTTGTTTCTCCATCTTGATAGATTTCATGTGTGAGCATGTGCTAAAATGAATTTTTCATTTATTTTGGCTCCTGGGAATTGTGCCAATTGCAAATAACCTTCCATGGGGAAAGATTTGGAGCAAGAAATGTTTGGGTGGTAGCTTAAGGTCGTATTAATGGAAAATATAATGATGATTATTCCTTACCATTAATGCTCTTTCATTTATTATTTTCTAGAGTGGGCGATTAGCGAGCAAGAAACTATCGCTCTATTTGGCAACTATTTTGGTAACCGCCAAGATTTGGGGATTGTTTCTCTATATGCTTGATCAAAACAATTCAGTGAGGGTCTGTATTTTCTCAAGTACACTGTGATGTAATAGGGGAAGAGGAACATTTTTCTTTTCTAAATTTATTCATGTTTGTAATTACTTTCAATCTGTGAATTGTGAGTATGAGTATGATGTCTATTGTACCAATTTGTTGGTCGTGTGGGTGATGTGTGCATGTTCTCTATGTGGGAAGTCCACTTTGGCATTGTATTCATTTATTGTGATCATAATGAATTTATGATACATTTCTTTATCAATCATTGATTATTTAAGCCTTTGTGCTCAATGGTTAGTGGTCTTTTCAAATTGCCCACACTAGTTTCATATTTATGAATTAGTGTTTGTTTCCCTTTCTTGCTTTCGGGTTAAAAGCATGCTAAAATAAATCAAATCACATGAGGAAACTATACCTCTAAAATTCAAAGGAAAGTCACAAATGTAATTATGACCTTTCTAGAGTTGTTAGTGGGGTGAAGCCACAATAGTGGTTTTCAATTCAAGTGAGGAAGGAAAACTCACAAAAAAATGAATGCATGGCAAAAAAATTGATTTTAGGGGTTCATACAAACCTACTTGTTCGATAGAACCCATTAGGGGTTCACTAGAACCTGGGTTCGAACGAACCCTTTTAATAATTTCCTGCCAAAAAAGCCAACAAAACCCCTTATAAAAGGGGGGTTCGAGCGAACCCCCCTTATTCCTCATCCCCCATTGAGACAAAAAAAAACCTAAATTTTGGAAATTCGGAGCTCGAGTTGAGGATGAAAATGGAGGAATCTTCACAAACCCAACTGGAATCGTAGTCCTCGGAATGAGCTATCCAACAAATATAATTTTAATATGTTTTGGTTTTATTATGTATTTTTTTTTATTTTTATTAAACATAGGTTTTTATCGAAAATAAAAGTCTTTGTTCTACACATGTGGAAAAATAGCAGATTATCAAAAAAGAAAAATATGAGTGCACAGATATTGAAGTCCTTGATCCAACAAAAAAAGAATTTTGATATATACAAAAAGTTATGCATTATATGGTCGCTATGTCCGAATTGTAATTGGTTTGACTTCAAAACTTGATTAAAGAAAAATTATTGAATAAAAAATTGTCTAACCAAGTGGAAGCACTAGATATCGAAGTTACAAATATAAATTCGAAAGAATTAGAATTTTATCATTCATGGAGAAAAAGTTATGTGTTATACGGTGTGCGTCACTTTTTAAAAATGTTGTTTTTTGAAAAAAGTCATTTTTCGTGGGAGATGGAAAAAGAAGTGCAATCTGATTCCAAAAATTTTGAAAAAAAAAAAAATAGAATCTACAGACAAAATGTAATGAGACTCTAGTTTGCATAATCTTCAAATTCTTCACAGTTTAGCCTATATAGGTGCTCGAATGTGAAGATTTAGTTTAAAAAAATAATTTCAGTGTCCAGTTTGGCCAAAAATTGTAAACCACTATTGTGGGATCACGCAGTGTTGGCCCTTATACTTCCTGGGCAATAGAGTTGATCTTTTTAAATATTATAATAAAGGGCCAATATGTTCGCTAACACAACCATTGAACCCTGTTTTAAGAATCCATCGGCACCAAGCTTGATTAGATCATCCAAGAAGCCACAAAATTATATAACCTCTCACACACTCCTACAATAAGGGAAGATCAATAATGCAAACTTCCAATACCTTAAGACTATCTAGATTGTTATCAATCATGTTTCTTACTCTATTGGGCATAAAGTTGAATGGTCAATTATTTATGAATTTGAATTCTAATCTTCTTTGGATATGATACTCTCTAGTTTGATTTTTGGAAACTCTCTATTTTAAATAAGATTAATGGAATTATGCTTACATATTTAAAATTTTTCTACATGGCTTATGATGAATTGTGTTTCCTACTTTTAAATTATATGGTATATACTTGGCTATGCCTACTTCTATACCTTTTTTTAATGTATGTATGTCATACTATTTTCATCTTAGTTACTTTTATATTTGTCATGTCGTAGTGGTCTATATCATGTAGTTCTACCATGACATGTAGTCATATATATTTGGCTATCCACACTTCTACAATTGTTTAGCATATAGTTTTCTATCTTAAGCTACTCTAATATTGTTTTCCAATAGTGGTCGATTGTTAAACAATAATATTTGTGCAATTTATTATTCTTTGATTATTCAGAGTATTCTTTAATCCTATATTAATCTTAATACTATTTAAATGTAATAATTGGCATATCCTGAGCCATGTTGTCTTTATTAGAAATATATTTTAGATTTATAAATTAATACATATAATTGTGATGGTTAACGATAATTTAATATGGTTTATTGATACGTAAATATAATTGTATAAAAATTTTGGGCAAGGAAATCATTTTATGAGTAAGGAACAACTCACTCATATAATTTATTAGAGAGAGGATCAAGATCCATCTACTTGTCTTGAGAGACATGTAATGCAAGCTCAATACAAGAACTCCCAAAAAGGAGGTAAATGTATTATGTTGTGACCACCCATGCCACCTTCATTGCGAAGGAGGAAGCAAGAAACAACTCTGATTGTGTGAATGAATCACTTTTCTGAGGATGAGGTGCCAGAAGCTCTTGGGGTAGATTGTTTAGATTTTAATTTTTTCTTATGGTGGAAGATGCACAAGTCCTTAAATATTGGATAGGTCCTAGATGTTGAAACTCGAAGGCAATTATCTTAAATTGTTCCTACATCTAAAAGCAAGCAAAAGTGCAAGAACACTTGCTTTCCCATTTAAAAAAAAAAGGAAAAATCTATAACCTCTCCATTACAAATAATATTATTTATTTCCTTTTAGAGTTGGAAACATAACATAAGCTCTAAATTTCTCTAAATTATGAAAATATAGGATACTCGCATGAGCATATCGCTAAAAAAAATATTTTTTTAACAGAAAGACCTAAGTTGAAAAGTCTAAAAATGGATACAAACGTAATTCCAAGTGTTCTTGGCCCAAGGGAAGGTCCAAAAGGTATGCTTGAATGTCTCAAATATATTACATGCAAGACATCGTGGATAAGAATTTCAATGTATAAGAAAATTTCCCTTGAAGGTAAACCTTGGTAGACCACATACAAAATAAAATGAGTAATTTGGGCTCCATTATAGATTGAAAATTTCATTTAAGTTGAGGGACTTGAGAGTCCAATAATGGAACTGAGCTTAAATATTATGTAATAACCATACATCTCAACTTCAAACAACTAATCTCCATAGACTAGATGACGTAAAGCCTCTCTAAGAACTTTTTTATATATAAGATGCAATTCTATCTAATTTTACTAACAAAAATGAGCTTCTATAATTAATTTTCTATTGATTTTATAGTGAAATTCATAAAGGAAAATAAACGTTCCCTAGGTATAGTCTAGGCTAATACAATAACATACATACACATAAGCACAATTAGTCTTTAAACTAATTTAATGGTAATAAGTTATGAGAATATGTTTTCTGAGATTTTTTGCAGTACAATTAAATGTGGGAGGTAAATAGAAAATGAATTTAATTAGCTACATAATCAATTAATGAGCAAAGTTACATGTGGCACTATAAATTAGTATGTCTCAAGATTTGAAATGGAATGCCTCTATCTATTATTTTCCTTGATATATCATAATATTTTGTTTCCTATGCAAAAGATTGAGTCTAGAGATTAGAGTTGAATTTGTGATTGTGGAGATTCCTACACCTATAAACTTGATCTAGTAATATGCACAAGTCAGCTTTCTACTTTTCTTGATTCACCTCTACTTCTACCTTTTGCTAATATATGAAGACTATCATTATGTAGAAATACTTTAGAAGAATTCTCATAAATTTATGAAGGGACACATTCTCCAAAGTGTTACACTCTGTTTCTCAGTTACCAGGTTACTACTTTTACCTTTATGAGTAAATATGATATTAAATGCAAAATATTGACTTTGATATGTTACACCTCATTGTGGGATTACGAAATGTTTTAATGCATGAAATATGTTTTGTATATATTTTGATAAAAAATGTGATGAATAAATATGTGTTGCAATATGATTGCTTTAATGCTTTGATGATGTAAATGATTTATGAAGCAAATAAATTTCATGTGATCGGCTAACTACCTTTGTGATGCACCAAGTTGGACACAGGAAAATAATTGAGCCTCCGAAAGAGAGGGTAGTATCACTCAAGAGAAGATCTTGGTTTGGTAACCCCTAATGTGCCTATTTGAGCTATCACACACTCACATCCTAGTTTGGTCAAGTTGAGTTGAGTCAGTTTGAGATTCAGTAAGTAAACCTTCAATCATAGTTTGGGGATGATTTGTAATGGTTTGGGTTTTAGTCTTTGATTTCTTAATTGTTCTTATGTTTGAATTACGTGATTAAATCTTTGTATTGAGTTTGAGTTCTTCTTTGTGTATTTGTATTGATATATTAATCGATAAGTATATACATAGAATGTGTATGTGTATATATGTATGTGATTGTGATAACTCACACATGTGAGTATATATGTGCATGTGTATACATAGGGAGAAGTACTTACACATACTCCTGTACGGATATACCATATACATGAGAGTATCGATTGGATATATTAGACATATCTATATATATATATATATATATATATATATATATATATATATATATATATATATATATATATATACATTTTGTATATATATATACATATTGATCAATGCATATATAAATACATATGATTGTTATGAATATTTAAATAATAAAATATTAGTATAAATATACGTATTGAAATATATGTATATGTGTGTATTTTATTATATACGTATATACATGCACATTAATGTACATACATATATATATTTATATATAATTATTAATGTATATATGATGGGAAATTGCTGATTTTAATACACACACACACATATATTATAGTGGTCGAACATTATATAATATATATATATATACATTAATATATATAATGATATATATGGGTGTGTGCACCAATCTGTGACACAAAAATGGCTCTTATGATGCCACTTTTTTTTTCTGAAATCAGCAAAGTCTGATGTTCACGAGAAATGAAGATACTTACACTCAAAATTTGAAGATGCAACAAGAACAAGAGTTGAATTGCTCTGAGTCTACTTTCTAAGCTACTATTTTTTTTTAAATAATGAAGATTAAGGGTTCCAAAAAGGGGGGCCACCAAAAGTGGTCTTGTTTTTATAAAAGTAAAAAACATACCATTTTTTGTGGCCTCCCTTTTGTTAATTTTTTTAGAATTTCAAAACTATGAATAGTGAGAAATTAGCTAGCACCATGTAGTTTATCCCAGTTCTTTCGGCTAATTTTTTTAATTATGAATAATATTTTATGAATTTTAGAAGTGGAAACATCCTGAAAAGATGAAATTTGAGTGTGCTCCCCCCTAAATTATTTGAAAACTAAACAAAAATCAAATTTTTTAATGATATGTAGAATGGAGTCTAGTTTATAAAAATGTAATTTATTTCAAAATTCGATGAACAAGTAAAAATCTATTCCAAAACTAGCACATGTTGGTTTTTAACAAAAAAATGAAGGCACTAACAAGAGAAGTTATAGATGAAAACCTTAACATAATCAAAACATAAAAAAAAAATATTTAGATACCTAAGAGAGAGACTAACATCATCACAATTTTTTATAAACTTGCATTGAAAGACGTGCAAACTTGACAGTTAGCACGACCAAAAACATGTGAAATTTTGTTACCCTTTAAAAAAATCACATCCTTGGCATGAAATGGTCATCCAACCCTTTGGGTCGGATTCCCAAGACAAAATCCAAACATTATGCTTGGTATTTCCCAATGCAACTAATTTGGCAAGCAACAAATTTGGTGCTTGCCAAATGCAATGCAACAATCGACGAGTGCCAAATTTAGCACTCACCAAATAGTGATGTATTGATAAATTACCAACTTTGATGCTTTTTATTTGTCTAGATCACCACCCCACTTTGATAAGGTTTTAATTTTACGATTTATGATCGATGATGGATAGTCGAGGTTTTACCTTTTAGTCCCTCTTTGTCTCCTTCCCTCTTAACCAATACCTACCCTATTCTCTCTCAACCCTCTCTAGGTCTCTCCCACCATCTATACCTTGCCTTCCCTCATTAACCCCATCTCCATCCTTTCCTCCCTACCTCTCTCTTCTTCTATCTCCCTTTGTTACTGTTTCTCACCCATTTCTCTCTTTTCTCTCAATCGCTACACCTCCCTCCCAACCTCTCTCTCTCTCCCCATATCCAAGTCTCTCCCTCCTTGTCTCATAATCCACCTCTCTCCCCCTCTATTTCTCACCTCTTTCCTCTCTCTCTCCCCATCTCCAAGTATCTCCAACCTTGTCTCATTACCCACCTCTCTCCCCCCTCTATCCCTCATCTCGTTCATCTTTCTCTCATCTTCCCTCTCCCCTTTCTAGGTCCTCACCTCTTTATCTCCTCCTCCCTATGTCTCTCACTCCCTCCATGTGTACCTCTCCCTCCATCACTTGTTACTCATCTACTGATACTTCCCTTTTAACTCTCCCTCTCTTCTCTCTCTCCCCTCTCTAGGTCTCTCCCAATCTCTCTCCCTATCTCCCTATCTATGTTGCCTTCCTTCCTTACTACCATCTATATCTTTTCCTCCCTACCTCTCTCTTCTTCTCTCTCCCTCTATTATTGTTTCTTTCCCATTTATCTCCTTTCTCTTGATAACTACCTCTTCCTCCCACCCTCGCTCTCCCTATCTCCACGACTCTCCCTCCTTCCCTCTTTACCTCTCTACCTCTCCCTCCTTGTCTCATTACCCACCCTCTATACCTTTCCTTCCCTCCTTATGGTTTAAGGGTTGAGGGCTGAGGGATTAGAGTTTAAGGTATAGGGTTAAGGGATTAGGGTTGAGGGTTTAATGTATAGGGTAGAGGGATAAGGTTTGAGGGTTGAGAGTTTAGGGTTTGAGGGATTAGGGTTTAATGGTTGAGGGTTATAGGGTTGAGGGATTAGGTTTCAAGGCTTGAGGGTTGAAGGGTTGAGAGTTTAGGGATTATGGTTTAAGGTATAGGGTTGAGGGATGAGGGTTGAGGGTTTAAGGGTTTAAGGGTTGAGGGTTGAGGGATTAGGGTTTAAGGGTTGAGGGTTTAGGATTTAAGGGTTGAGTTCTTAAGGGTTGAGGGTTGAGGGATTAGGGTTTAAGGGTTGAGGGTTGAGGGATTAGGGTTGAGGGTCAAGGTTGAGGGTTTAAGGGTTTAGGTTTTAAGGGTTGAGGCTTGAGGGATAAGGGTTTAAGGGCTAAGCCTTGAGAGTTTAGGGTTGAGGGTTTAATGTATAGGGTAGAGGGTTGAGGGTTGAGGGTTTAAGGGTTGAGGTTTGAGGGATTAGGGTTGAGCATTGAGGCATGAGGGTTTGACGGTTGAGGGTTGAGTGTTGAAGTTTGAGGGTTTAGGATTTAAGGGTTGAGGGTTGAGGTTTGAGTTTTTAAGTGTTGAGGGTTGAGGGATTAAGGTTTGAGGGTTTAAGGGTTAATGGTTGAGGGATGAGGGTTGAAGGGTTGAGGATTGAGGGATTAGGGTTTAAGGGTTGAGGATTTAAAGGTTGAGGGTTGAGGGATTAGGGTTTAAGGGTTGAGGGTTGAGAGATTAGGGTTGAAGGTTGAGGTTCGAGGTTTTAAGGGTTGAGGGTTGAGGAATTAAGGGTATATGGTTTAAGGGTTAAGGGTTGAGAGATAAGGGATTAAGGGTTGAGAGTTGAGGGATTATGGTTTAAAGGTTGAGGGTTTAATGGTTGAGGGTTGGGGGATTATGGTTTAAGGGTTGATGGTAGACAGTTCACGGGTTTAAGGGTTGAGGGTTTAAGGGTTTAGGGTTTAAGGGTTGATGCTTGAGGGATGAGGGTTTAAAGGTTGAGAGTTTAAGGGTTTAAGGGGTGATATTTTAGGTATGAGGGTTGAGGGTATAGGGATTAAGGGTTGAGAGTTGAGAGTTGAGGGATGAGGGTTTAAGGGTTGAGGATTGAGGGATTATGGTTTAGGGTTGAGGGTTGAAGTTTGAGGGTTATAGGATTGAGGGATTAGGGTTTAAGGGTTGAGGGTTGAGGTTAAAGGGTTGAGGGTTGAAGGTTGAGGATTATAGGATTGAGGATTAGGGTTTAAGGGTTTAGGGATTAAGGGTTAAGGGTTGAGGGTTGAGGGATTAGGGTTTAAGGGTTGAGGGTTGAGGTTAAAGAGTTGAGTGTTAAAGGGTTGAGGGTTGAAGTTTGAGGGTTGAAGGTTGAGGGTTATAGGATTGAGGGATTAGGGTTTAAGGGTTTAGGTATTAAGGGTTTAAGGGTTGAGGGTTTAAGGGTTGACAATTGATGGGTTTAAGGGTTTAGGGTTTAAGGCTTGAGGCTTGAGGCTTGAGGGTTTAATGGTTTAGGGTTTAAGGGTTGAGGGATCAGATATGAGGCTTGAGGGTATAGATATTAAGGGTTGAGAGTTTATGGATGAGGATTTAAGGTTCGATGGTTGAGGTTAAAGGGTTGAGGGTTAATTATTGGGGGTTGAAGTTTGAGGGTTGACAGTTGAGGGTTATAAGATTGAGGGATTAGGGTTTAAGGGTTTAGGGATTAAGGGTTTAAGGGTTGAGGGTTGAGGGATAAGGGTTTAAGGTTTGAGGGTTGAAGTATGAGGGTTTAAGGGTTGAGGATTAAGGGATTAGGGTTTAAGGGTTGAGGGTTGAAGTTTGAGGGTTATACGATTGAGGGATTAGGGTTTAAGGGTTGAGGGTTGAATTTTTAGGTTTGAAGGTTGATGGTTATAGAATTGAGGGATTAGGGTTTAAGTTTTTAGGGATTAGGTTTTAAGGGTTGAGGGTTGAAGTTTTAGGTTTGAAGGTTGATGGTTATAAGATTGAGGGATTAGGGTTTAAGGGTTTAGGGATTGAGGGTTGAGGGTTGAGGGATTAGGGCTTAACGGTTGAGGGTTAAGGGTTGAAGGGTTAAGGGTTGAGGTATTAGGGTCTAAGGTATAGAGTTGAGGGATTAGGGTTGAGGAATGAGGATTGAGGGTTTAAGGGTTTATGAGTATAGGGGTAGAGGGTTGAGGGATTAGGGTTGATGGTATAGGTATAAGGATTAGGGTTTAAGGGTTGAGGGTTGAGGGTTGAGGGCTTAGGGTTTAAGGGTTGAGGGTTGAAGGATGAGAGTTTAAGGGATGAGGGTTGAGGATTGAGGGATTAGGGTTTAAGGGTTTAAGGGTTGAGGGTTCAAGGGTGAGGTTTTAAGGGTTGATGATTGAGGGATTAGGGTTTAACTATTGAGGGTTGAAGTTTGAGGGTTATAATATTAAGGGATTAGGGTTTAAGGGTTGAGGGTTGACAGTTAAAGGGTTGATGGTTGAAGTTTGAGGGTTGAAGGTTATATGAGGTATATAGGATTGAGGGATTAGGGTTTAAGGGTTTAAGGATTAAGGGTTGAAGGGTTGAGGGATCTCTCCCCTTCCCTCTCTACTCTCTCTATATCACCTCTCTCTCACTCCCTCTCTCCCCTCTCTCCCTCCCCCTCTTTCTCTCTCACTCTCACCTCCCCTCTCTCTCCTCCACTCTCTCTCTCCTATTTATCTCAACTATCCCTCTTTACCTCTCCCTCCCTCCCGTCTCTCTCCCACTACCCCCTCTCTCTCTCTTCGACCAATCTTTGATCTCTACTTCTCTCTACCTACCTATCCCTATATACATATTTCTTTCACTCCCTCCCTCCTTCCCTCTCTCAATCTCTACCTTCTTCACTCTCTAATTCTCTCTCTATCACCTCTCTCTATCTCTCTCACTCTCATACCAACCTTCACTCTCTACTTCTCTCTATCTAACTTATCCATACATACCTCTTTCTTCCTTCCTCCCTCAGTCCTTCCTTCTATCAATCTATTTACCTTCCACCTTACCTCTCTCTCTCTCTCTCTCTCTCTCTCTCTCTCTCTCTCTCTCTCTCTCTCTCTCTCTCTCTCTCTCTCTCTCTCTCTCTCTCTCCTCTCTCTCTCTCCCTGCCTCCCTCCCTCCCTCCTCTCTATCTCACCTCTCTCATCTCCTCTCTACCCACCCCTCTCTCTCTCTCTCTCTCTCTCTCTCTCTCTCTCTCTCTCTCTCTCTCTCTCTCTCTCTCTCTCTCTCTCTCTCTCTCCTCTCTCCTCTCTCTCTCTCTCTCTCTCTCTCTCTCTCTCACACACACACATCTATCTCACCTCCTCTCTCCTCCCTACCTATCCCTACTTCTCTCCTTCCCTCTCTACTTCTCTCTATCTCCCCTCTGTAACTCCATACCACTCTCTCTACCTACCTCTCTACTTATATATCCTCTCTCCCTCTCTCTACCTACATCTCTATCTCACCTATACATCTTTAACTCTCCCTCCCTCCCCTTTCTCTCTCTCCCAGTCTCTCCTCCCTCTCTCACCCTCCCTCCTTTCTCTCTCTATCTCTTTGATGTGCACCAAGATGTGATACAAAAATTGGAGGAAGGTGTGGATATTCATAGAAAGAGGGAGGGAGAGGTAGAGAAGGAGAGAGTGAGAGAGAAAAAGGAGAGAGAGGGAGAGGGAGAGAGATTGAAAGAGAAAGAGGGGGAGAAATATTGAAAGTGAGAGAGGGGGAGAGAGAGAGTAGAGAGGGAAGGAGAGAGAAAGAGGGGAGAAGGAGGGATAAGTGAGAGAAAGGTGATAGAGAGAGGATGAAGGTGGAGAGATTGAGAGAGGGAAGGAGGTAGGGAGGGAAAGAGAAAGAGGTATAAAGGGATAGGTAGGTAGAGATAAGTAGAGAGGGAAGGAGATATGGAGGGAGAGGTGAGAGAGAGCAATAGAGGGATAGAGGTAGGTAGAGAGGGAGGGGGAGATAGAGAGAGTAGAGAGGGAAGGAGAGAGAGAAAGAGGGGAGAGGGAGGAAGAACTGAGAGAGACGTGATAGAGAGAGGAGGATGGTGGAGACATTGAGAGAGGGAAGGAGGGAGGGAGGGAGAGAGAGAGGAAGATGTATAAAGGGATAGGTAGGTAGAGATAAGTATTGAGGGAAGGAGAGATAGAGGGAGAGGTAGGTATGGAGAGAGAGGTGAGAGAGAGCAACAAAGAGATAGAGGTAGGCAAAGAGATTGAGAGGGGAGATAAAGATAGGTAGAGATGGAAGGAGACATAGAGAGAGGAGAGGTAGAGAGAAGTAGAGAGGGGATGAAGGAGATAGAGGTGAGTGTGTGTGAGAGAGAGAGAGAGTGAAAGAAGAAGAGAGTGAGAGAGTAAAAGAAGTGAGAAAGGAAGGGGAGAGAGACAATGAGAGTAGAGAGGGAAAGGGGAGAGAGATATAGAGAGTAGAGAGGGAATGAGAGAGTAAGAGAGAAAGAGGGGGGAGGGAGATAGAGGTAGAGAGAGAGTGGTAGGGAGTGGAGGGAGAGATAGGCAGAGAGAGGGAAGGAGAGAGGGAAGGAGAGTGGGAGGTATAGGAGGTAGAGCGTGAGGGAGGGAGAGTGTGTTGTCTTTTAGTTGTTTTGTGGTTTGTCCTTGATGTCAAAATGTTTTGTAGTTTGTATCGTTAGTGTTAATGATGCTTTGGAATTCACATTGATTTCTCATATGGATGTTTTGCAGTTGATTTGTGGTTACATGTTACAGTTACAGGTCTTTGATTCAATTTTTCACAGGTATATGGCATTATATAAGTTAATGGCACTTTATGACAGAAGTTTGGTTTCAATATGAGCATATCAAGGCATACAAGGCATATGTTTTATATCATCACAATAATACATTAGTTGACTTGACATGGTTTGGTGTATAAGGTGGAATACTTTAATACAAGTCTCTTAGTGTTTGTTCACATTGTCTCCAAGGTATGAAGAAATTTTTCAAGCTCTTAGTGGTGATGATTATAGTTGACAAGTCTAAATTCATTTAAACTTTGTGCATAGACAATGGTAGTCAATACTAACTACATTGAGCTTATGAGATGTATTTTGGTCACCTTATTATATATTGATTTGAAGGGCTCTAAAGAGGTTTTTGATTTTTAGTGCATGTTCTTTCAAAGTTACTTAGGTATTAGAGTTGCAAAACCATTATAAAAAAAAATGGAGATGAATCCATCGGGCCTATAAAGGAAAAAACTATATGATATAAAAGTTTTTGTTTCAAAGTTCTTTTCAAACATTTTTCAAAAGCTCTCGAATTAGGGTATGAGAGGTAGAGGCTCACACGGAAAACACCAAGGTTTGCAATGATGTTTGAATTATTCTGTATAATCATGAGAATCTCTTTGATATGACAAAGCTCACCCAATGTGAGTAGTGGTAGGAGTGAAAGGAGAACGGTTATTTTGGTCAGCCCAACATAGAAATGATGGTGATATGGTTGTTATTTTTAGGTGATATCTTTCATTTTTGTTGTTGTTGTTCCTACTTTTGCATAAATAGGTATACGATGTGAAAGGTCAATGTTTTTTGTTAAGCAAGAAAATAAAATATGTTGGGATTACATGGCACAGGGTTTTACATTTTCAAAACAGTGGAAATGTGGGTATAGTTAAGGGAAATGAACTTTTTCTTTAGTGGTTAATGTCCCTTGTCTGCGTTTTCGGGGCTATGGTTTCCATTCATCATGTGGGTAAAGTTTTTGTTTTTTATTTTGGGTAAATGGCAATGTCGGGTTGTTACAACATTTTTTCATTCATTTACCTGTCACTATATATGGGTAGTTTGCAACTAAAAGGAAGTTCAAAAATAGTAGAATACAGTGACAAAAGAAGTTATGGATTTATCAATTTTTGTTGATAGTTGGTAGAAGTCAACATCATTTTTGGATGTTATAAAAATAGTGATTTGACACTGTTCTAATTTGATGATTTTATTGTAATATCATATGCTATGTAAGATTTGTCTGAAAGGAAAATATGAGATTTTAGATTTATCCAGAAGTTGTATTGCGTTGAAAATCTTTATAACAGTGAATCTCAGATTGTTGTATTTAAGGAAGATGTTGTCATTCTCATACAACATTCTTCAATGTGCTTAATGAGGATTTTCATAGTCTTCTATTGTAATTCTAGGGTTGTAAAATTGCACTTCTATGGTTTTGATAGAATGCTATATTTTTTTTCCTTGTAAAGGGGTTGGTGCTCCTAGAGTTGGTGCTCTAAATTAGTGAGGGGTTGGTGCTCTAAATCAGTGAGGGGTCGGTGCTCCTTGGAGTGGATGCTCTTGAACTTTGTAGATTTGGTGCTCAATCTGAATAAAGTGATATTTTTTGAGTGGTTTTTATTCCCCAAGAGGGTTTTCCACTCAGGACAAAACATTGTGCTATGTGATGATTTGTGTGTGATTGTTCTTATTTGTTTGATCTCAATATGTCATCAGTTGCATTAGATGTTGTTAAGTCTTAGTCTTGCATCTTTGTCGATGTTTAAGTCAACATATCATATAGAAGGTTTTGTTGTGGGCTTTGATTCATGTGAATGTGTAAAACATCTTGACTTCAATCTTTATTGATGATATATCTATTTGATTCATGGTTAATGCAAATACAATGTTGTTCAACACTAATAAAATATGCTCTATAAATAGTCGTTTGGTCTTTTGGCCTTTCTTCACTTCTGCAAATGTTTATATCAAAATGTCATGCTCAAACATTTTGTTATTGTTATGAACTCTGATACAAGAGAAAGTATAAAAGTATTCATTTTGTTCAGTCTTTGTCTCAATTCATGACAATGTTTTATTCATATGCCTAATTCATATTTAATGCACAAGTCAAGTTTGATTCACAAATTGTCATTTGTCCTCTTGGTTCAAAAGAAAACATAAATTCTTGGTTTTGAAAAATATTGTGACTTTTATGAATCACTGATTCACCCCCCCTCTCAATGATTCCAATCTTCCAACAGAGTGAGATGGAGAGAGAGAGTGGTGAGATAGAGAGTAGAGAGGTTACGAGAGAATGAGAAACAGAGAGAGAGGGAGGTCAGAGGGATGGAGGGGTAGATAGGGATATCTGAGATAGAGAGGAGATAGTAAGATGGAGGGAGAGATAATTGTGAGATAGAGAGGAGAGAGAGAGAGAGAGGAGGAAGATA
>VDFB02047397.1:96756760-96781510 GCA_007258455.2 Sequoia sempervirens | reverse complement strand
AGGGAGAGAGAGGGAGGGAGAGGAGAGATAAAGAGTAGAGAGGGAAGGAGAGAGTGAGAGAGCAAGATGATACAACTTGTTGACTATTGAAATTTGACATGTTAATTACTAAATTTGACTAACTCTAAAAAAATATGAGATCTTCCAAAAACTAGAATTTTCATTATAAATTATCCAAGAGATCTACAACCACTCCCAAACATCCTGAAACTATATACATGAAATATAACTTAAAGTATAAGAAAGTAAATTTCCATGTATGTAAATGTTTATTTCATGTATATAGTCTCCCTAGCAGAGAAAGAGAAAAAGAAAGAGTTCACAAAAATATATTGCAAAAATTCATGCTTCACATTCGACACTCGCCAAATGAAGAGCACCAAAATTATTTGAATTTTAAAATACCGAGCCTCAGGCTTGATCATCCGACCCATTTGGTGAGTGCCAAATGGTCATTTTAGGTTAAAAAAAAAGTGGCATCTTTTTTGTGTCACAAATTGGTGCACATACCCATATATGTAATTTTTTAAAGTAACCCCAATGCATATATAATGCAGAATTTATGTATAGTGAATGGCTTAAAGCCAACAATGTATCAATCATATGTTATGCATATGAGAGGACTATTACTACAAATAAAGCACATGAATGTGGATAGTTATTATTACAAGTAAATTATAGAATATTGATACAACAATCAAATATTCCCTAATCACTAGTAAATTATATTATGCTCAATGAACATATTGCTATTTGATACAACAATATATTTTTTGAAAGTTGTACAAAAATATCAAATATAATGATACTTATTTATTGATACCTTTATATTCAATGGTTCATTTTATCACATAAAATTATAATAGATTAAATATCAATTTGTCAATTGTCATACATCTATAATTAATATATTGTATTGACAATATCAACATAGTAATTTAGAAAAAAAAAAAAAAAAGCTAAGAAATATAAGGTAAAGGTAGATTTTAGGGAACTGCCAAGAAAACAGGAAATGGTGTACAAAACCCACTTTTGAAAGCCTGTTCATGGAACTTCTTTTTCTTTTATGGTTTTAACTTATGGTTTATACTTTGTTCATATTTTTGTACTCTTTTCTTTTGGTCTCATGGCCAAGTTAAGTAATTAGCTCAAAATTATCAAAAGAGAAAGCATAAGAACATTCAGATTTAAAATTTAGAAATTAGAATTCAAATTCCAGAAAAGAGAATATTTCTAAAAGTTGCACAATTTATCTCTTGGAGACATTCCAATATATATATATGCTTGCAATAAAATTTAGACTGCACTACTCTGCAAGAAGTTCAGAGAATAGGTTCCCTATGAATATCTTCAAGAGATGAAAACACATTCTAAATTCTAACTGATAAAAAATATAGTTTTGATCTACATTTTCAGCAAACAGATTCTTCGTATCATTCTTATTTAACTTTGCACTACAACATGGTGAAATATACTTACAAAAAATTGATATGAATGTTGAAATTGTTTCCCAATTGTATTTCAACCTTTTCCAACATCCAATCTTCCTGTGCCTAAATGGAAGCTCTTCTTTTTATTTTGAAATAGGAACAACGCTATTTGATAGAATGCGCTAGTAAACATGTATGCAAAAATGTGTAGCATAGAAAGGGCACATGAAATGTTTGATAAAAGACTCTAAGAAATTCATTCTCCTCAAATGATTGCAGGGTACTCACAAAAAAATTGATTTGTTGAAAAGGCCTTAGAAACTATCAAGAAAATGTAATTTTTCGGCAGCTGTAAGTATACATTGTACTACCTAATTGTGATTAGGGTACTCACAGAATTACATTGTACTACCTAATTGTGTACTTTGTAGTCTGTAAGTAATGAGTAGACGTTTCGGTGTCATTCAATTTGCTCATTGTAGTGCACCACCCTATTTTGGGTTCCACAGTTCCACTTCCAACAAAGCCATTCTAGTAACCCAGTTTCAAGTTTCAACCTAGTTTCAACTTCAAGAATCAAAATTCAAAATCCGAGTAAGTTAAAGAATTCTTGTGGCTACGTTTCATCACTTGAAATTTCTTAAAATCTTATTTTGTCAAACTTTGAAGTTTAGGTTTAGGGTTAAGAGGCTTAAGAATTAAGAAAAATTAAGGACGAATAGGGAATTCACAAATTTCATATTTTTGATTGTATCAACATGTCTACCACCAGTACCACTAGAGCAATGTCGAATAAAAAAATACATTATGCATGTTAGAAAACCAAGATTACTTGCATGCAAAGGGATACCTGTCACATGCAAAAGACATGCAGAACCAAAGAAGATGTTCTGTAAACCTCAAAGTAAAAATGCATTATTGAGAATCAATTATTACAAAGAGATCAATCCTTATGAAGGAGATCAAGAAACCCTAAAAGGGAAACCCTAAATGAAACCCTAGTGTGCACACTTAATAATTAATCAATTATTAATGTGCCTAAGTTTAGCTTAAGTAAATAAAGGAATAAGTAACTTAATTAATTAACCAATATGATATAATTAATTAAGTGTAATAACTTATTACTCTAACAATGCACAATTGCTTAAAACCCCAGGTTTCACTGATGAATACCATGATATTTATGATCCTGAAACCTATGGTAGGCGTACCTCATAACTTAGATTTTCATTTGAGAATAAGGTTGCAAAGAAAATGGAATTGCAATTTAATAGTATCAGTGCACCGTGGGTAATTGGATTAGGGTGCATGATGTTACATGAGGTTTTCCCTTGCCCAAAATTTATCATGGTTTGTGCCCTAAATTATGATGATAACAAAAGAGAAATTGTTAGTAAATATAGCAAAGAAGAATTGTTATCCATTAATGCAGAAGAACTTGGAAAAGTGTTGGCCTTGGGGTTTACAATTGAAGAATTTGTAAATGTCCACATTGACCTAGAAAAACTTGCTAGTGATTATGAAGTAGTGGATGAAATGGAGAGAAATTCTTTCTTAAATAGAACAGTTCAAGATAGAAACAAATTGAAAGGTGATCATAAGCCTCCTTATGATTTGGATATTTTTAAACCATGGATTCAGGATACTATTTCCATGCTAGCATTTTGCCTCATACTGGATAGCAATTTGGAAGTGGTTGCATGCCTCCTTGAAATGGTGTATAATATCCATTATGGTGTTCCACATGCCAAATATAATTTTATTGAGCACATTGTAGAATCCATGCATAAACATTTTTTAATGATCAAAGGAGGTTCCACCAAGACATTTAGGTTCATAACCTACTTTTGCTATCCTTTTCTATTCAAATTCAAAGGAATGTTTCAGACCAACAAGCTTCAAATTCAACCCTATGGTAATAGTAATCCTGAGCAAAAGAAAATGGCTCCAGTATATGAATGGACCACTGTTATAAGGTTGCATGATTCTCAAAGGAACTATAGCCATTTTTTAGACTACTTTTTGGCTCCATTGCATCAAGCAATTACAAATACTCCAATGCCTAGATTGCCTATGTCATGTAGAAACTACATTCAACTAGGAAAATAAATACAACTGGCTGATTGGTACTTAATTGAAGAATATATCATGCTAAGATTTTATGGATCAAAAGTACAGCCATACAAACTTCCAATACATGTGACATAAAGGGTTTTTGCTTTGGAATATGTAAGGCAGATGCAAAGTACTGATGAAAGACACTTTAGTGGTCAGGGGAAGAAGACCTTATTTCCTTCTTTACCTTTTTCATGTGGAGGGATGACATTCGAGAGAAAAGCATTTAGTGTGGCACATGATCTTTTGAATTTTTTTGATTTTGATGCTATCTGTCACTGGCAGTATGATCCATGTGACACCATTAAATCAATGATTGTGCTCAATAAGAATGTTGGAAGTAGAATTTAACATCAAAGTAAACCCTTGCTTGAAAACATGAGAAACAAGGATTCTTGGGATTGAAATGAAACACGGGTGGCGGAAATAGTTTCCTACATTGAATCAATTAGGAGAGAGTTGCAAAAAATTCTAAACCAATTAACATTTATAGATTCAGATGCACATCTAAAACCACATAAACAGATATTCAAAATAGAATAAACTCATAACATAGCATATATGTGGGAAAACCCTTTCAGGGAAAAACCCACACTCCAAAAACTTAGCTCAATTATATTAATCAACAACAACAATAGTTACAATACAATCTCAAAGCTATGCTCTTCAGCAGTTTTCACACTATTACAGAATTCTAGAATAATTTCGGCAGCATAACAACGTCTCTAAAAATATTCAACCTATCTCATAAAGCATGCTAAGGCACCAACATATAAATAGAGCTCAACATGAAAGGAAGGCTTCCATGGTTTCCAAAACCAACTTCAAAGCCCAAGAGGTAAGTTGTGTCAAAAAACAATAACTTGCTAATCCATGAAACATTGCACATAGCAACTTCCAAAAGCAACAACACCTATCTCATGTGTAACGGTCATCTTGCCAAATACAATGTAAGTTCAACATAGAAACTACAATAACCAAGAATAGGTGCTTTGTTTACCTCACACCACTTAACAAACATGAACTCCACCACAAATGTCAGCTGCTAAAATACAACTCCAATTCATAATAGAATTTGCAAACAAAGACTCTTTAGTCAACAAAGAAAATTTCCAAATCAATTTCCATTCCAAAATGGAAACATATGTCAACATCTCCCCCAAAAAATAGTATCTTCCAAGTGAGATCCAACTTCCTAAAACTAAGGATTATGCCATCTCATCACCTGCCATGTAGGATGCCACCTCACAAAGAGGTCCCACAAAGATGAATGACAACTTATGAAGTTAATAATTTAGGATAAAAATAATTATGCACAACAATTAATTAAAAAATAATTCACCATGTTGAGACTCTAAGGTTGAGACAATTTAATCCCAACATGGATGAGGTCAAAGTAGCAATGGAGAAAAGTGTTGTTGAGAATGGTATTTCTTTTGAACAATTGTTAGCAGAAATTATGGCATTGCATCGAAAGACAATTAGGAGGTACAACATTTTTTATGAAAAAAGTCATAAACCATCTAGTAGAGTAAAACTATCATATTCTCTAGAGAAGGAATTTATAGAAAAAAAAGGTCATGATCAAAAATTACTACCTTTTGGTCTATGAGGAAGGAGCTAGGTGATCCAAGAGCTCTTGCAGAGTATGGAGATAACGAAGAGGATCCTGAGTTTAGCAAATTATGGAATATAGAGCATTTGAATGGACAAGAAGATGAAGAAAGTGATGATGATAGGGAAGAAGAAAGCCATGTCAATTTCAAACTTGGTTTAAGTGATGCCACAAAAGAAGCATTTACTACAGGAGCAGCCATAGCTGAAAAAATGGGTTATGAAGGTGCTGGTTTGGGGTCCCAAGGACAAGGAATTCCTATAGTAATAGATGTACAACATAGAAAACCAGATGATAAATCTGGCCTTGGAGCTGATAAGTAGACCAAGGGCAAACAAGTAGAGCTGAAACAATTCAATTTGTTAGAGCTTCAAATCCTCATCCTCATGGTCAGACACAATTACAACTAGGGCATGCCCATGGTGGAGGGCTTAGTGCAACTAGCACTACCTCTGGTGGCGATGGTATGGGTAGTAGTACTAGTAGTGTTCAACATGTGCTACAACAACAAATTACACACTAGAGGACAACAACACAATATACCATAGAAACACCAGGTGATCAAGGCATACAAAAGAGGCAAAGGATTTTGATAAGTCCAACTCCAAGTCACACTACCAGTGGATCCACCACAAAGGATTTATTTCCAAGCAGTCCCCCAATTCCAGTTAGTCTGGCTATGACATCATTAGCAACTGCAAGTACTCCTATTCCTTCACCATTCAAACATTCCATTGTTTCTGCATCCCTGGGTTTTGATTACATTGAAGAGCTTAAAAAGAAATTAGAATTGAATAAAAAAGAAAAGAAGCAACTAATGGAGAGTGTATCTACTCTAACTTCAGAGCCTGCAACAACCATGGTATTACCCACATTTTACACAAATAAAGAAATCACGGAGTACATAATTCTTGTTCCCATAGTTCAAAACAAACCAGCAAATCAGATGGCTCCATCTGAATTTGAGGTGAACAATTTTCAATTGGATTTTTCTGGACTCAAAAATACTAACAAAATTAATGTATCAAAGAAGAACAATGAATTGGTGTACACATCATTGCTAAAGCAAGATAGAGAGAAAAAAAGGTTGCAGACTCAAATTGAAAAGTTACAGGCAGACCTAGCAAATGAGAAAGCAAAGAGGAAAACAACAAATAACAAGAGCAATGAATTAGAAGAAAGAATTAAAAAATATGCCTCTACATTAACAAGCAAAGAGAATAAGCAGAATGAGACTGCAGTGAATGAACTGAAGCAAAGGCTAGATGAGAGCAACAAGAAATATGATGAGGAAAAATACACTTCAGAAAAATTAAGACTAAGCATTGCAAAAGGAAATGCACAATGGGAACAAAAATTGGATAAGGAGATAAAAAGAAATGAAAGATTGGAGGTAGAGTTGATGGAAGCAAAAAATGAAATTAAGTCTTGTCAAAATAAGTTATCTACATTTTGTAGAGAAACAATGAGGCATATGAAACAAAAGATTTAAGATGAACTAATGCAGGGGATTGATCATTTGTGTGACATGTTTCAATTGATTGATTCTATTAGACAACATCATAATAAGCTCAACAAATATTTAATGGAGAACAAAAATGAGCTGGCATTAGAGAAATCAACAAATCAAATTCAACAAACAGTCTACAAAGCTAGTGACAATGTTTTGAAATCAAAAGGGATTACTAATCGGCTTGCTACATCAATGACATCATCTTTCATTCAAAAGTGTTTGAGAATGCATGAAATAGAGAAATATTTGCAGTTGGCTGCAAACAAGATGATGAAGGTGGATGAAAAGGTAAGGAACTTCACAGAGCTTGGTTTACCAAAGGATTTTGACACAAATGAGTGATTCGTTGGAAAGAATGATTTCAAAAAGAAGATGGAGGATGCAAGGAAGATTGATTTGGACTAGTTTCCTCATAACCTAGATGTGGTGACCTATTTGGATTCCATCAAACCATTGCTAACCTTGAATGCAAAATTGACTGAAGAATCCAAGACAGGTTCCAATTTGAATCATGAATTGTTAACAAATATTCAAGTCAAACATCATTAGTTAGAACAAATGACAATTCCAACATAGGTGAAGAGTGGAAGTTGCTAGAAAAGGTGATGCAATGATTTAATTTTTGATTTAATATGAGTTTTCAAGTTCCAACTCAGCTCTGTGCAGAGTTGTCTTTGAGCAAGATTTTGCATTACCAATGTCTCTATGTATTCCTTCATGTGATAATCAATTTAAAAGCTCAAATTTAGACTTTAGTAATGTGTTGATGCTCAATTATTTGTATTATTTATTATATCATTTGAAGAAAAAGTCTAGTAGTGGTTTCAACTTCTTGATACACTTTAAATGATTGTTGATGTTCATTGTTGTATATGCTACTAATACTATTGTTAATATGTTATTAATCTAATAAGCATTGAGTTGAGTGATGAATCGTTGAGCACATGCTCAAGTTTTACTTTTAACACAATTAAAATATGAACTATAAGGTGATTTTAATTCTAGACATCCATAATCTTAGTGAAATTGCATTACAATTCACATATCAATACTCAATTTCCATGACTACTTAGCATATCCACTAAACATTTATATGAATTCATGTCATGGATTATCTATTATTGGAATTGGAATGATGGATTTTTGGTTAGTTTCATTGTTGTGGTTACTATCACTCAAAGTCGTGGTTTTAGTGCTTTTCCTAACCTTAGTCGCTAGTCCTTAGAGTTTTATAACCTTGTCGCGGAGCTCTAAATTTTCATAACTCCCCGATTCCCCAACATGGTTGATGGTTCACTTTGTTGAGTTGCAAGTATTTCTTGGTCATCTTTCTATTTGGTGGGTTGGAGGTTTAGAAAACTTCAAAACTTCAAACTTTGGTTCTAAGGTTCCAAGTTTCTGCGACCACGTGACATTATAAACTTGTCTTGCCTTAACCTTTCAAAGGCACCATCATCTAACACCTCATTGAATGCTATGTATGGACTAATTTAAAATATAAAATACAATATACAATATAAAATATCGCAATTTAATGGAATACAACATAAAATTTCATCAACTATAGTTTGACTTTGGAATATGATTCATGAAGTCCACTATAAAATAAAATATCATGAAGTGCAATGATTCATAATTTCATTGAATACAATATAAAATATCATCAACTACAATATGGAACAATGGAATCTGATCCTAGGATCCATGAAGTGCAATATAAATGTACATAAAAGCTGCTAATTCTCTTCCATTTACCAAATAGACTCGGGGTCCTCAAATTGATGTTCATCATCAAATAAAGTAAAAGAGTCGTCTTGAATTTGATTCCAAGTCTACTCATCATTTTCTTCGGCCTGTGTCTCAAATTCAACATTCATTGTATCATTTTTGTCAATGTCATATGTCTGAGTCCCATTGCCACTGCCACAAGTACCATCCTTTGGAATTGGAGTGTTGCACAACCCGGCCCCTCTTCTTTCACATGTGGACCTCCAGATTGTGAGTACCCTTTCAAAAGGAAAATTTCTGGTCAACATTATACGCAATTCCTTTCATCCTCAAGCAATTTTCCAAATTCTTGTCTAGTTTGCTTCTTAACTTTGATTTCAAAAACTCCAATGTACTGAAAACTCTCTCATCCTCCACTGACCCCAATATCATTGTTTGACATAAATCAGCAAGTTTGAAATATTTTGATATCGAACCATGCAATATTTCACTTTGACCTAAGTTTGTCCAAACCTTTTTTATTGATCTCGATTCAAAGGCCTTGTCCTTGCCCATGGATTTATATTGGTCCTTCATAGCTATTGCAAAACTCCTACATTTTTTTCTAAGCTTAGCTTCATCTAAAATTCCTTCTATTTTCTACTCATTGTATGTTACAGTTTTCAAAAATTGTTCGATCAAGATTTTTAACTGAGCATGAAAATATTTTGGGTTATCTCGATTTTCTCAAAATTGAGGATACACAATACTCATGGCTTCAAGTATTTCATGTCGAGGGAATCTTTCACAAATCTCTGAGGAAAGAGATTTTGCAATTTCCTTCAAATTATCACCAATAGATTTAACAATTCCTTTAAAATCTTCCTCGCTAACAGTTACTCTCTGCTAGAGCACCTAGATGTCTTACATTGGTACATTTATATCTCATATCCACGTACACAGATACATAAATGCCCGCTTGCATTAAACTGTAAATAATTATCAGGAGCATTCAAATCAATAATTTTTTGCCACATGAAATAATTTGTGCCATCTTGTGTTAGATCTAGATATAGATGATCGAGGGCCAAGCATGTATGTTTACGTAGATTGGCATATTCATTAATATACATAGTTCTTTCTTGGGCTTTCTTCACAAGCTCGTTCATCACATCTAGCATGGGGAGAAGACTAGTTAAAGTCAAGAGTGTCTCTATATCGCTTAACCTATTTAAGAGGTCAGGAGCTTTGTCTACTGTGTTGCAATTTCCGTACATCACTCCAATCAAGGATTGATATTCTAAAAGAACTTGTTGCACTGGTCCATGCAGGGAGATCCATCTGGTATCGACATCCTTGAGAAGCTTGTTTCCTAGTGTTATTCCCTCAACAAAATTTTGAAATTCTGTGAAACATTTAGGACTTCGGCAGAAGTACATGCGTGGATCTCACGAACTAGATTTTTGACTTTTGATACTGTAGGAAACTTGCTTACAATTTTATATGCTAAATTCATTTTGTGGGCCATGCAGTGAATGCTAAGCATGTATGGTGCACAAGTAATTTGTAACTTTGTAAAAACACCAGTCCTTTGACCTTGCATCACTGCAGCTCCATCAACTCATACACACACCAACTTTTCACAATTGTCAACTCATCCATACGTGCAATTTTATTCAAAGATTTCTTGACTAGTTCAAATATATTTTGCGATGTTGAACTGTCCTTCATTTTATGAACATAGAGAAGATGAGCTTGGTGAACATGTTGTTGTACACAGTATACAAATGTATACAAACCCAAGAAATATTGTCTACCGCAGTAACTTCATCTAAAGATAATGCAATGAAATTTGACTCTTTTACATTATCCTTTAAATCTTCCTTTTCCACTACAGCAAGGCAGTTTGCCCATTCTCATCCAGGGTTTACTAACTAATGTGAGTAGGGATGTGAGGAACATTCAAATAAGATAATAAACCAAAATATTATGGGTAGTCTGTCATAGGATGCCCTCTGGACAAAATATGAAAACAACACTCATCTGAACAGTTTTTGACAGATTTGTTGTTTCCATTGCTTTTCCAAATTGAGCCTCAAGTGTACCTTTACATGCAGCAATGTTCGACATTCTTTTTTCATGCTCTTCATAATCCGCGACATACCTAACATTAAGACATTCTTCCTTTGATTTCCATTGTACAACTGATTCTTCCTTTCAGTCTATGATTTTTTTTCATAAACTTTATCGATATTCTTTTCTATAGTATCAATCTTTAGCTGCAACGTTTTGGCTCTTCCACATTTCCAACTACAAATCTTACATTTGGCCAATGTTTCCTTTTCAATATCGTTTGCATTGCCAATCCCCACTGGTACCATGAATGGGTATTTTGACAACCAACCAAGTTGAAAGGGTATGTGCAGGATCATCATGGAAAACACAAGCCCTTAAGTGGCAAAAAATTCAGAAAAATTAGAGTTAGGAAACTTGACGTAAAAATTTGAATAAGTTATCTATATTATTTAAAAAATATGTAAGAATAGAATCTATAGAAAATTGAATGTATTTCCTAAACTACTAGGTTTATTTTTATTTTTAAAAAATCTATTTGGTGAAAATTTTAAATTTCAATGCAGTACTACTTAAATTTCAGGGAAAAAATAAGAAGTAGGTGTCTGTCGGACCACCATAACCACAATAAAATGATAATATTTTTTATAAGATTTTATATATAAGTAGAGGACTCATGTCCAGATGTGATGCATATTTTTTATAATTTTTTTGACGTAAATAATTAATTATGAATTTTTTATTACAACTTTTGAAAAATATAAAAATTTGTATGTCTAACCACCTTAACTTGGTCAAACTTCATGAAATTCAAATTTTCTTTTTTAATCCTATAGTAGGCTAAGCATAGAATGTGATGCATGTTTTGAATTCAAAAAATGTGATATTGTTTGAAAGCTATAGATTTTTTCAATCAGCCTATCAATTAGGACTTTAGTCGTAATTCAAATAAAAATGAATAATAATTATTTATTAAACTCAAAGTAAAGCATAATTTATATTGGTGGAAAGATGAGAATCTCCTTTAAAAACCCTTTTCGTTTCATCAATTTTTGGTAAAGAAAAGTCGCCAGCCACATACCCTACAAATACCCATCATATCCCCACTTTTTGGCCCATCATGATCCTGCACATACCCGAAAACTCCTTGTCATTTCCCACTCGCGCCCCCTTTTTGGTTTATTTTTCCTTTTCTTGCTAGCAATATCATCATCCTCATCCAAGTCAATTATCTCATTCTGGCTAACCGGGCCCAGGGTATCCCTTGGAACATCTTATGTGGTATTTCCATCCTGATTTGATACATTTTGATTTAAATCAATGACAATCTCAACTTGACCTTTCGGTGCCGGTGAGGTATTGTAAATACTACCAATATTTGGTGGAAGAGTTGATGATGTAGCTCCATCTTGACTTGATGGATCAAAAGCTTTGGCAATTCCAAAGTAAGACTATATGGTATGTCTAAGTTTTTGGCATTTTGATGGCCTCCTAGTCTCTTCACCACCTTGAGGAGCGGCAAGAGCCTTACCCTTGCTGCTCCAGTCACTCGACATATTCATCTCTCACTTTGAATAAAAATTGGAAAAAATTTCTTCTTGTTTAAGGCTCAATATCATCTTTAAGACTGAAGCAAGAAAGGAAAAGAGATAAAGAAAACTTATTATTATAACTAATAACACTATGAAGAAATGATCACTCACCTTTAAGTCTACGTTTTCGGCTTTCGTTGACTTCCGAATTGAGAAGTAGAACCTCAGAACCGAACAAAATGTGTAAGAATGAATGACACTTTCAATTGTATTTATATCAATCCATGATTCCATATTTGGCGAATTCCACAGGATTTTTAAATGGTATATTAAAAATTTGACAAATCTCGCATGCTTATACAACGATACGTTTTAATTTTCAAGGAAAAATGTGTCCTCAAATGTAATTATTTTTTCATGTTATTGGCAAAATAGGTCCTCATAAGCAACTATTTATAAATCTTAATTGGCGAAATAGGTCTTCACAAGCAACTATTTGTAAATTTTAATTGGTGAAATGGGTCCTGATACAATGTTGTTTTAATAGTATTGGCGAATATGTAGGTGTTTTATTAAATGCTTTTGAGATTCAAGGCAAAAATATTAGTTGGTCCAATTGAAATGCGTAGTTTGACAATGGCGAATTTGTTGCTTAAATATACCTCATAAAAAAATCATTAGCGAATGGACATGCATTGAAGCTATAGTTCGTAAAATCCGGGCGATTTGGACACCCTGTTGGGTGCGAAAAATTCTCCAATTTCGACTTGGCCGATTCCTAGAATTCACCAATTGGTGAAGATTCGCCACTAAAGTTTTCCCTATTGGTCTTCCATAGTTGACTTCTAATATGGACGTGGTTTCCAAATTGGCCCATTTCATGTGGTACATTTTTTACCAAGGTCTTCCATTTGATTCTCAATAGTCTCACCTAGGAGTCCTCAACCATTGTTGTCCTTTCTATAGACAATTGAAGTCTCTCAAGAAGCTTCAAGGTTGATACATGACTTTTACAATCCTTTTTAGCCTAACCCCTTCACATGACATATGATGTTGTTGGGTGATTTACTTTTCCTACCATTTAAATTTTTTTAGATTTGGCATGCTTTGGGGGTGGAAAGTGTCCTCAACATTTGGATAGCTAGAAATTCATCTCTCCTTTTAGGTTGTTTCGTTGATGTTTACTTTTCTTTCTATATTAAATCTATGATTTAGTTTAATGTTCTTATGCAGATCTAGATGCAAGCTCATAAAGTTTCACTAGAATTTGTGCAATTGTGAGAGCTCTTTGATCAATGAGGTAACACTCCTTCCATGGTTTCTAAAGTCCTAGAACTCTTGCTTACTCCCCACCTTGTGAGCACAAATGTGGTCACTATGTTAGGTGAGATCAAGGATCTTAGTCTCAAGGCTCTCAACTATAAGGTTATAGGGATTGTGCTATCTATGGATGGTCTTATCCCTCCCAATCACCTTCTACCTCTTCTCATGGGTGTCGTGCTCCTAGCTGGATAGATTCTAGCAAGTTTCCTCACATGGAGCTGGTTATTTCCCCTATTCATGCTTAACAACTTTTTAAGACTAGGAGGAGGAAGGTGCTTTTATTGGTTAGGAGACTATTGTTAACAATTCTCTCCCCACTAATTTATGGGATAAACTTGATGACCATGACCATCTCAAACTAATGTTGCTCTTATGACTCGTGATTTTATTTTTGTTTATTGATGGTTAGGATTTTCCCTTTGTATGTTTTTGTTTTTTGTTTAGACTTGGTCTCACTTAAACTCTAAGGGTGAACCTTTCTACCACCCACCTAGTTTATTATTATATTTTTAGTTAATAAAAAGTGGTATTTGACTTATTCACTAAAAAAAGAGTAGTGACTCTCAATCTTCCGTAGATGATTTCTAATGTGTTTGCTCCTAAAGAGTTTTTAGTAGTCTCTACTAAATACGCACAAGAAGTTGTATTAGTCTCATGTTGATGTGTTGCATGAATACAATATTTTCAAATGTTAAATAATATATATTTTAAAAATAGAATAAAATAGAAATGGATCCTAAATCAAACCTTGACCATTACAACAATACATTGAATTAATTTAAAAAATTAAACCACTCAATTTTTTTTTTTTTTTTTTTTTGATATTATATTTTTGATTGAAAATATTATTATTGTTAAAATTTCTAGATTAGATTGTCTCTTAATTTTTGCATCAACGTTTCAAATCACACTTAGTGATTCATCATCAGGATAAGAGAGCAAAAGGATAAAATGAATAGTTGTGGACCAATATTGGAATAAAAGGGAGAGGAGACGGGAGGTTAGGAGTTGGAGTTTTAGGCACAAAATTCAAGGAGACAAATTGGACCAACTTGAAAATATTATTTTATAAGTTCCTTTCCAATTTCGATTTCAAGGAGAAATCTATGTAGATTTTCCAGGACAAATAAATATTACAATAAAAATAAAATCTGTCCACGGTCCATCCATAACCATTTTGAGAGTCGGCCTAAGCCATCCATTAACCCCACCACATGCCATATAATTTTTCCGCGCTTTCCGCGATTCACTGACTCGAAATTCTTATTCGCACGAGTCTTTTTCCAAGCGGGACTTTAGGCGTGTCTTGCGGGCAACTAAGTTGAAACTCTGGACCCAAATTTTCTACATTTTTTTTCGGCAAAGCGCGTTTGCTGGGCGGCAAAGGAAGCGGGGGCGCTGAAGCACCATAAATACCCCTCCCCTGTTGTTACTTGTTCTTCACAGATTTCACATCCTTTACATTTTAAGACAGAGCGAGAGATCAAAGAGTGCAAATATTGTTGTGGGAAATTTGTTTATCCGTGAAATACCCTCTTTCAAAATGGCAGGAGCAGCACTCAAATTGGAATGCATAGCAGTGTTTACTGTGATGATGATGATGGTGGTGAGTGCACAGGAAGCGGAGGCGCCCAGTCCATCAATGATTGCAGGCGCAGCTTCCATGGCGGCGATGCCATCTCTCGTCGCTGGTCTCGTGGGATCTTTCATCGCTTTCATGGCCTGCCTTTTCCACTGAGGCGTTGAGCACATGGATTGGCACAGAGCTTCTCAGTTGTGTTGTGAACGGATAACAATGAGTAGATTTTGTTCGTGGGCATCTTGTCTTGATGGCGAAGGAGAAGACTATTGCTTAACGCTTTGCAGCACAGCTTTTATTGGGACAGTTTTTGATTTCATCGTTTATCCCTGTGGAAATTAAACTACTTTTTTGGATCAGTAAACATCAGGAATATATTGTTGTTTTTTCATATTATTTATATACTTACATTGTTTCAGAAAATACTGGTTTTAGCTATGGTGCTTGAAAATAATTGTTATGGATTTCAGAACTTGTAAAATCTACTGTTACTTTCTTGTCTGTAATTTAGGTGTATACTCGTTTAGGAAATCTTTGAAATAACAGGGTAATTGTGCTCTGTTCTTTGTATTGGCTAGTTTTATTTTACAAATTCAATATTATTCTTAGTTCTTTGAAGTTGAATGATTATTAAATAGTTTATGAGAAATTAAGTACTTTAAATGTAAGGCCTGTTCAAAAAGATGAGACTTCCAATAATATTAAATAAAAAATACTCACAATATTTATTTCAAAATTTAGAATTATAAATTTTACTAGAAATTTTTTGAATGTTTTTATTTCAAAATAAAAATATAAATTATAAATATTATTTTTTGAAATATTTTAATTGAAATTTTCTAAAAGTTTGTTCTTAAAACTAAGAATAATAGTTTATATTATTTTCTAAAACAGTTTAATTAAAAAATATATTTTGATCAATGAGACGTATAGGGTTATCTAGATGACTATGACCCTCATTCACTCTCTCGTAGTGAAATTCTCAGCACTTAAGTAGATTTGTCTTATTGTTGTTTGGGCTTGACAATGCTTAGACTTTGAGGGTGTGTCTTCTACCACCCACTTTTTTTTTGAATAATGTAATATTTTCTCTTTCATAATATAAAAAGTAATACAAACATTATTCATAAAATAAAATTAGATATCATTCTAATATTTATCCTCTTAAAAAAAAGACAATTATAAATATTATTTCTCAAAATATTGATAAAGTTTGTACTTACTATAATTATAAATTGATCTTGAACTTAATGTATAACCCTATTAAGAAAACATTGATACATTTTTTTAGAGTAGCTTCTCAAATATGTCATAGTTATCAAATCACTCTTTAAATCATTTTGTAACATTTGCTATAAAAAAAACCTTATTTGATCACTCCTTTAATTGCAACCAAAGCAAGGAAGCCTTTTGGATCTTACCTAGTTTCTCTTTTAGTTCACCCAAATCAACAATTGAAACTATAATGATTCTCCTTGAGCTCTCTTTCATCTCAATGATGGATCACAGAGTGTGATTCGAAATGTTGATGTAAAAGCTAGCACACAATCAAAATTCAAAAATAGAAAAATTGAAATCATCTATACCCTTCAAGGTAATGCCTCTTGGAAGTATTTGATACACTACATAGTACACATAGCCACTCCTAGCAACACATGGAAGGAAGTCTACACGAGGACAATGTTTTGTTGATACCTTAAAGCCAACAAATATAATACCTTCAATAGTATTTGGAAAGCTTCGAAAACTATTTTATAGTAGCTAAATTATGGTATGATTAGTCTCTTTGGCTTGAGTTAATCTCTTTCTCAACCTTTGTTTAGTGTAATAGGCTTATCCATATAGATGACTCTTCTTTGGGCATGGTTCTCAAATTCTAAGGTAAACGACTCTTCAAAAAGGGCATCCAATATTTCAATAATATTTGGGATTTCTCTCAGTTCTAGTGGGCAAAGTGCCTATCTCTCAAGAACAAATCCAAACTTAATTACATTGATTAGAAATTAATCATTAAATTCAAGGCCTTGTACCTCCTTCTCACCCTCAAGTAAAGTGTTTTCTATCAATGTAGCTTCTTAAAGAATTGGTGTTGGCTTTGGGCTAGAAGAATTCAATTTTCATCTCTTAAAGCCATCTATAGAAGAATCCTATCCAAGAACACCTTTGTTGACTACCTCATTATGAAATGGAAATGCAAATATTTAGTTGTCAAATGGAAACACCTCAACCTTCAATTGTGGAATTCTAAGGTAAATTCTCAATCTCAACTCACTACCTAGAAACTTCTTCATATCAAGCTCCTTATGGATTCTCCCTCCACTTTATCCAACCCCTCTTACATGCCCCCACTATCATGGTCATGAATCTATCAAACATAATTTTTGGACCCATAGATCAATGTTAAGAGAATTTAGCATGTACTCATTTCTTCCCTTCTAGACCTTTTCACACATTCTTGATCATGGAAATTTCCTCTTTTGGCTTTTAAATTTTTTACAAATGTGATTATTGATACTTGCAAGCAACTTACTATGAAAGATCTAATTGGAAATTATGTTGTATGGAAATATTCTCCACCTCTTACTTTCCTCATGGATTTCAACCCTAGCTTACAACCACTGAATCTCACTAAAAATCCAAGGACACCAAGCTCAATCAAATCATGTCTAAGAGGCCACAAAACTATCCAAAATTTTGCACACTATATATAATAAGGAAAATATCAATCATGAAAACTTCCATTACCTTCAAATTTCCTAAACTACTATCAATCATGTTTCTCATTCTACTAGGCATGAAGTTGAATGATCTATTATTGTTGAGTTTGAGCTCTAATCATCTATGCATCTGATTATCTCTAACTTGATTTTTGATATCCCTCTATTTCCTATCCATTAGCACTATGCTTACCTATTTAGAAGTTTTATACATATGAGGTTTATGATGAATTATGTTTCCTATTTTTAAAGTCTATGACATGTCTTTGCTTGCTCTCACTTTTAATACAACTATTTATTATACATATCTATCACATACTACAATATTTTTTATTATGTGTGTCTTATGTCATGTTGTGGTGATCTATCTCATGTAATTCTATCATGGTATAATCATCTATATTTAGATTTCCTCACTTTTATAGTTTTTAGCATATATTTGTCTATGTAAGATGCTCTAATATTATTTTTCACCAATGGTTTATTGTTCAACAAAATTATTTATGTACTCAAGTAGTCTTTGATTATTCTAGTATTTTGTAATCCTATATTAAACTCAATATAATTTATATAAAATAATTGTTGTGGTGCTCATTGCTAATTTTATTAGATTTTTCTATAAATGTATATATTAATGTACATAAAAAGGTAGATTATAAGTGTGGAGGTTAACAATAAAATATGGTTTCTTGGTATGTATGGAACATTGAGGTATAAGTATTATTAAAGAAATAAAATAAATTAGCCACAAGCTACTACATTGCTAAGTAAATGTAATCATATCCAAAGGAGGGATGAGCGCATCATCTTGTGGGTGAGGAACAACTGCCTCATATGGTTTGTTAGAGGAAGGATCAAGAACCACCCACTCATCATAAGAGTCATGGAGAAAAATTAACACGAATACCCCCAACTAGTATGCAACGAAACTGGGTAAGTGCACCAAGACATAATAAAAAAAGGGGTCTTAAGATGCCAATTTTTTTTCTGAAATCATCAAAGTCTAATAATCAATGAGAAAATGAAGATAGTTATGCTCAAAATTTGAAGATGCAACAAGAACAAAACTTGTAGTGCTCTAAATATACTTTCTAAACTAGTATTTTTTTGAAATGGAAGATTAAGGGTTTCAAAAAGGAGGAGCACACAAAGTGGTCCTGTTTATTCAAAAACACATAACATAGCGTCTAGTGTGCTCCCTAAAATGTTTTAAAAAAATAAAATAATTTCAAAAATCACTTCAGTAAGAAATTAGCTAACACCATGTAGTTTATGCCATATTTTTTAGCTAATTTTTAAATGAATATATGATTTTTTAAACTAATTTTCGAAGTGGACACATCCTAAAAATAGAAATTTGAGCATGCTCCCCCCTATTTTTTTGAAAACTAAGCAAAAATCAATTTTCTTTTTATCAATACGTGTAGAATGGAGTCTAGTTTCTAAAAATGTAATTTGCTTCAAAATTCAATGAACAAATAAAAAACTATACCCAAAATTCCACATGTTGGTTTTTGAGAAAAAAATGAACACACTAACAAAAGAAATTAAAGATGAAAATCTTACATAATCAAAACATGAAAAAAATGTATGGTTAGATAGCTAAGAGAGATCTTAACGTCATCGTGGTATTTTTATAAATTTGCATTGAAACATGTGCAAACCTAATAGAGACCATGGCCAAAAATGTGAATCATGTTTACCTTTTCAAAAAAACATGTCTTTGACATGAAATGGTCATCCAACCCTGGGTTGGATGCCCAAGGTAAAACCAACCCAAATGGTTGGTATTTCCCAATAAAAATCATTTGGTGAGCACCAAATTTGGTGCTAGCTAAATGAAAATGCATTTTTAGAATGCTTGAGCGAAATTCGCTTTCTCTTTCTCTCTCTTAGACCCCACTTTGATTAAGGCTTAGAGTTTAGGGTTTACAATTGATCATGGATAGTTGAGGTTTTACCTTTGACTCCCTCTCTTCCTCCTTCCCTCTCTAATGATACTTCCCAAGTTCTCTCTCCCTCTCTTCTCTCTCTCACCTCTCTCTCCCCTCTCTAGGTATCTCCCACCCTCTCTCCCTCTCTACCTTTCCTTCCCTCCTTACCACCATCTTTATCCCTACCTTCCTAGCTCTCTCTTCTCTCTCCCAAGCTATTATTGTTTCTCTCCCATTTCTCTCCATTATCTCAATCATTACCTCTTCCTCCCACCCTCTCACTTCCCATCTCTAGTTCTCTCCCTCCTTGTCTCATTACCCATCTCTCCCCCCTCTATTTCTCTCACCTCTATCTATCCCCTATGTCTCTCACCCCTCTCTCCCTAGGATATAGGTCTCTCCCCTCTCTAGTTATTTCCATCCCTCTCCACCTCTCTCCCTCCATCCTTACCCCTCTTTCCCTCTTTGTGAACTTCTCTCTCTTATTTTCTTCTCTCTCCCCCTCACCTCTCTACCTCTCCCCTCTCTCTAGGTCTCTAAGTCACTCCTTATCTGGGTATGTGCAAGATCATGATGGGCCAAAAAGTGGCAATATGATGGGTATGTGGCTGGACAACTTTTTTTACCCAAAATTGATGAAATGAAAAGGATTTTAAAGGAGATTCTCAACTTTCCACCAATATAAATTATGCTTTACTTTGAATTTAATAAGTAATTATTATTCATTTTCTATTCAAAATTTGACTAAAGTCCTGATTGATAGACTGATTGAAAACATCTATAGCTTTCAAACAGTATCACATTTTTGATCCAAAACATGCATCACATTCTATGATTTGCATACTATAAGATTAAAAAATAAAAATTGAATTTCATGAAGTTTTGACCAAGTTAAGGTGGTCGACATGCAGTTTTTATATTTTTTAAAGTTGTAATAAAAATTCATAATTAATTATTTACTTGGAAAAAAATTACAAAAAAATATGCATCACATCTAGACATGATTCCTCTACTTATATCTAAAATATTATAAAATATTATCATTTTATTGTGGTTAGGGTGGTCGGACAAACACATCTTATTTTTTCCTGAATTTAAGTACTCATGCATTGAAATTTCAAATTTTCACCAAATAGATTTTTTTTAAACAAACCTAGTAGTTTAGAAACTACATTCAATTTGCTACAGATTATATTCTTACATGTTTTTGAAATAATATAGATAAATTATTCAAATTTTTACGTCAAGTTGCCTAACTCTGATTTTTCTAATTTTTTTGCCACTTAAGGGCTTGTTTTTTCCATGATGATCCTGCACATACCCATCTACCTAGCCATCCCTCCTTAGCTCTCTCTTTCTCTATGTTCTCTCTCTCCTCTTCTATCTTCATCCCCTCTCTAGGTCATCAACTCTCTATCTCCTCCTTCCCTAGGTCTCTCCATCCATGTCTAACTCTCCCTCCATCCCTTGTTACTCCTCTATCTCTTTGTTCTTTTGTCTCTCCTCTTCTCTCTCCCTCCCTTTCTTCCCCTCCCCCTCTCTCTCTCCCCCTCCCTCCTTAAACCCCCATCCGTCTCTCTCCCCTTCCCTCCTTAAAATTGCATCTCACCTCTCTCTCCCCCTATAGGTCTCTCACCTCTCTTCTCTTTCCCTAGGTCTCTCCCTCCCTCCGCATCTACCTCTCCCTCCATCTCTTCTTACTCCTCTCTCTCTAATGATGCATTTGCATTGAAGCTATGTGGATCACAACATCTACACTCTGAAGGGGGTAAGTGCACAAAGATGAGGGGCCAAAAAGGGGTCTTAAGTGGCCACTTTTTTTCTTCTAAAATTAGGAAATACTGACCTTGGATGAGAAATTGAGGATCGTTACACTCAAAATTTTAAGATGCAACAAAAGAAAGGGTCATAGTGCTCTGAATCTACTTTCTAAACTACTAATTTTATTTGAAAATGGTAGAGATTAAGGGGTTAAAAAAACAGAGCCACATAAATTGGTCTTGATTTTGTCAAAAAAACATAACATAGAATTTGTTGTGGCTCCCTCAAAATGTTAAATTTTTTTTAGTATTTTTAAAATGACTTTAGTGAGAAATAATCTAACATGTTGTTTATCCTTGATTTTTTTCATAATTTTTGAATGAATATATGATTTTTTACTAAGTTTCAAAGTTAACACATCCTGAAAAATAGAAATTTGGTTGTGCTGCCCCTATAATTTTTGAAAACTAATCAAAAATTATTTTTTTAAATGTGTAGAATGGAGTCCATTTTATAAAAATTTAATTTATTTGAAATTTCAATGAATGGTTAAAAATAAAGTAAAAAATACCAAACCTTTTTTTCTTACAAAAAATGGATACACCAACAAAAGAAATTAAAGATGAAATCCTTAACATAGTCAAAATGTGAAAAAAATTACATCGTTATATAGCTAAGAGAGATCTTAACATTACCCAGGTGTTTATTTTACTCGAACTTGAAACACATGCAAAGCTGATGGTTAGCACAAACGAGATTATTTGAAATTTTGTAGAATATGCAAAAACACATTTTTGGCCATTGGAAAGGAAGTCTGAGCCTTTGGGTTGGAAATCCAAAGAAAATTCAAGCCAAAGGCTTGGAGATTCCCAAAGTAGGGAAAAATGCAAGCACGTTATAACACACTTGTGTTATTTGAATGCATTGACAAAACACAAGCACATTATAACGTGTTTGCGTTTTGTGAATGCATTGAAAAAACACGAGCGTGTTATAACGCACTCACATTATTTAAATGCATTGACAAAACACAAGCTCATTATAATGTGCTTGTGTTTTGCGAATGCATTGACAAAACACAAGGGCATTATAACGTGCTCATGGTTTGGTTTGCATTGAATGTTTTTCCTTCTCTTTTTTTCTCTTTCTTCTTGTTATCTTTCATGGAAACTATATGTACATGAAATAAACATTTAGATATGGGAATTTACTTTCTTATACTTTAAGTTATATTTCATGTATATAGTTTCAAGATGTTTGAGAGAGGTTTCAGATATCTAGGAGTTATAATGCAAATTCTAGTTTTTGGAAGATCTTATAATTTTTCAGACTTAGTCAAATTTTAGTAATCAACATATTAAATTTTAGTAATGGGTCAGTGCAAGATCATGGGGGTCCAAACTCTACCCTTAAGTGGTAATAAAATTCAGAAAAATAGAGTTAGACGACTTGACAAAAAAATTTGAATAAGTTATTAACATAATTTAAAAAATATGTAAGAACAAAAATTTGTAGAAAATTGAATATAGTTTATAAGATACTACTCCTTTTTAAGAAAAAATTAAATCTATTTGGTGAAATTTTGAAATTTCAATGCAATAGTATTAAATTTTCAGGAAAAAATAAAAAAACGGGTGTATGTCTGACCAACCTAAGTACAAGAAAAATATATTTATTTTTGAAACTTTCAATATAGTAGAGGACACATGCATGGATGTGCCATATTTTTTTTCTATTTTTTTTCCAAGTAAACAATTAGTTATGAATTTTTTATTAAAACTTTTTAAAAGTATTAAAACTTGTTTGTCTAACCACCAAAACTTGGTCAAAAATTCATGAAATTCTTTTTTTCTTTTTTTTATCCTACAGTATGGGAAGCATAAAATGTATTGCATCTTTTAGATTCAAAAATGTTAAATCATTTTAGAATTATATATGTTTTTCAATCAACCTATCAATCTCAATAAGGACTTTAGTCACAATGCATGTAGAAAATCAATAATAATTATCTATTTAATTCCAAATAAGGAATATCTTATATATTGGCAAAAAGTTGACAATTTCCTCAACAAACCCTTTTTGTTTCATCAAATTTGTATAAAAAGAAAATCATCAGCCACTTTTTTGTCATATCGCCACTTTTTGAACCCCAATGATCCTACACTCACCCTAATCAAGAGGTCAAATTTTCATAATCCACAAGTTGTATCATTTATCTCTCTCTCTATCTATCTCACTCATTATTTATCCCTTACACTCTAGACCTATCTCTCACTATCTCCATCCCTTTATCTGACTCTCCATTGAGCTCAAGGAGTACCTCTCTCTCTCTCTCTCCCTCCGTCCTTCCCTCTCTACTTCTCTCTATCTCCCCTCTCCCTCTCTACCTACCTCTCCCTCCATCACTCCCTACCACTCTCTATTGCTCTCTATCTCACCTCTTTCTCATCTCCCTCTTTCTCCCTCATACTTCTCCCTCCCTCTCTTCTTCCTTATCTACTCTCTATCTCCCAATACCTCTCTCTACCTACCTCTGCATCCATCACACCCTACCACTCTCTCTCTACACCTCTCTCATCCTCCCACCTCTCCCTCATTCCCTCTCTACTTCTCTCTATCTCTCCTCTCTCTACCTCTCCTTCCCTCTCTACTTATCTTTATCTCCCTCTCTCTCTCTCTACCTACCTCTCCCTCCATCACTCTCTTTATTTCTCTCTATCTCACCTATCTCTCCCTCCCTACCTCTCCCTCCCTCTCTTCTTCTCTATATCTTCCATCTCCCTCTTTTCCCACCACTCTCTCTCTATTGCTCTCTATCTCACCTCTCTCTCACCTCCCACTCTCTCCCTACATACCTCTCCCTCTCCTTCCCTCTCTACCTACCTCTCCATCCATCACTCCCTACCACTCTCTATCTCACCTCTCTCCCTCCCTCATTCCCTCTCTACTTCTCTCTATCGCTCTCTACCTCTCCTCCCCTCTCTAATTATCCTTATCTCCCCTCTCCCTCTCTCTATCTACCTCTCCCCCCATCTCTCTCTCTATCTATCTATTTGTTTATTTATCTCTCTTTCTCTCTTCTTGTCTTGCCTATGTATTCCTCCCTACCTCATCCCTTATCTACTCTCTATCTCTCCTCTCCCTCCCTCTACCTCTCTTTTTCCCTCCTCCATCCCCCTCTTTCTCTCTCTCTCCTCTCTATCTCACTATTCTCTCTCTACTTATCTTTATCTCACCTATCCCTTTTTACCTCTCCCTTCCTCCCCTCTCTCTCGCACCCTCCCACCCTCCCTCCTCTCTCTCTCATCATTCTCTCTACTTATCTTTATCTCACCTATCCCTTTTACTTCTCCCTTCCTCCTCCTCCTCTCTCTCTCTCTGCTTATCTCTATCTCACCTATCTCTCTATACTTTCCTCTCCCTCCATCACTCCCTACAACACTCTTTATTG
>VDFB02047397.1:96739276-96756660 GCA_007258455.2 Sequoia sempervirens | reverse complement strand
TCTCTCTCTCCTCTTCTATCTTCATCCCCTCTCTAGGTCATCAACTCTCTATCTCCTCCTTCCCTAGGTCTCTCCATCCATGTCTAACTCTCCCTCCATCCCTTGTTACTCCTCTATCTCTTTGTTCTTTTGTCTCTCCTCTTCTCTCTCCCTCCCTTTCTTCCCCTCCCCCTCTCTCTCTCCCCCTCCCTCCTTAAACCCCCATCCGTCTCTCTCCCCTTCCCTCCTTAAAATTGCATCTCACCTCTCTCTCCCCCTATAGGTCTCTCACCTCTCTTCTCTTTCCCTAGGTCTCTCCCTCCCTCCGCATCTACCTCTCCCTCCATCTCTTCTTACTCCTCTCTCTCTAATGATGCATTTGCATTGAAGCTATGTGGATCACAACATCTACACTCTGAAGGGGGTAAGTGCACAAAGATGAGGGGCCAAAAAGGGGTCTTAAGTGGCCACTTTTTTTCTTCTAAAATTAGGAAATACTGACCTTGGATGAGAAATTGAGGATCGTTACACTCAAAATTTTAAGATGCAACAAAAGAAAGGGTCATAGTGCTCTGAATCTACTTTCTAAACTACTAATTTTATTTGAAAATGGTAGAGATTAAGGGGTTAAAAAAACAGAGCCACATAAATTGGTCTTGATTTTGTCAAAAAAACATAACATAGAATTTGTTGTGGCTCCCTCAAAATGTTAAATTTTTTTTAGTATTTTTAAAATGACTTTAGTGAGAAATAATCTAACATGTTGTTTATCCTTGATTTTTTTCATAATTTTTGAATGAATATATGATTTTTTACTAAGTTTCAAAGTTAACACATCCTGAAAAATAGAAATTTGGTTGTGCTGCCCCTATAATTTTTGAAAACTAATCAAAAATTATTTTTTTAAATGTGTAGAATGGAGTCCATTTTATAAAAATTTAATTTATTTGAAATTTCAATGAATGGTTAAAAATAAAGTAAAAAATACCAAACCTTTTTTTCTTACAAAAAATGGATACACCAACAAAAGAAATTAAAGATGAAATCCTTAACATAGTCAAAATGTGAAAAAAATTACATCGTTATATAGCTAAGAGAGATCTTAACATTACCCAGGTGTTTATTTTACTCGAACTTGAAACACATGCAAAGCTGATGGTTAGCACAAACGAGATTATTTGAAATTTTGTAGAATATGCAAAAACACATTTTTGGCCATTGGAAAGGAAGTCTGAGCCTTTGGGTTGGAAATCCAAAGAAAATTCAAGCCAAAGGCTTGGAGATTCCCAAAGTAGGGAAAAATGCAAGCACGTTATAACACACTTGTGTTATTTGAATGCATTGACAAAACACAAGCACATTATAACGTGTTTGCGTTTTGTGAATGCATTGAAAAAACACGAGCGTGTTATAACGCACTCACATTATTTAAATGCATTGACAAAACACAAGCTCATTATAATGTGCTTGTGTTTTGCGAATGCATTGACAAAACACAAGGGCATTATAACGTGCTCATGGTTTGGTTTGCATTGAATGTTTTTCCTTCTCTTTTTTTCTCTTTCTTCTTGTTATCTTTCATGGAAACTATATGTACATGAAATAAACATTTAGATATGGGAATTTACTTTCTTATACTTTAAGTTATATTTCATGTATATAGTTTCAAGATGTTTGAGAGAGGTTTCAGATATCTAGGAGTTATAATGCAAATTCTAGTTTTTGGAAGATCTTATAATTTTTCAGACTTAGTCAAATTTTAGTAATCAACATATTAAATTTTAGTAATGGGTCAGTGCAAGATCATGGGGGTCCAAACTCTACCCTTAAGTGGTAATAAAATTCAGAAAAATAGAGTTAGACGACTTGACAAAAAAATTTGAATAAGTTATTAACATAATTTAAAAAATATGTAAGAACAAAAATTTGTAGAAAATTGAATATAGTTTATAAGATACTACTCCTTTTTAAGAAAAAATTAAATCTATTTGGTGAAATTTTGAAATTTCAATGCAATAGTATTAAATTTTCAGGAAAAAATAAAAAAACGGGTGTATGTCTGACCAACCTAAGTACAAGAAAAATATATTTATTTTTGAAACTTTCAATATAGTAGAGGACACATGCATGGATGTGCCATATTTTTTTTCTATTTTTTTTCCAAGTAAACAATTAGTTATGAATTTTTTATTAAAACTTTTTAAAAGTATTAAAACTTGTTTGTCTAACCACCAAAACTTGGTCAAAAATTCATGAAATTCTTTTTTTCTTTTTTTATCCTATAGTATGGGAAGCATAAAATGTGCTGCATCTTTTAGATTCAAAAAATGTTAAATCATTTTAGAATTATATATGTTTTTCAATCAACCTCTCAATCTCAATCAGGACTTTAGTCACAATGCATGTAGAAAATCAATAATAATTATCTATTTAATTCCAAATAAGGCATATCTTATTTTGGCAAAAGCTAACAATTTTATTGATAAACCCTTTTTGTTTCATCAAATTAGGTATAAAAAGAAATCATCAGGTCACTTTTTTTGTCATATAAGCCCTTGTTTTGTTAATCCACCCCATTCCTTCATTTATCTATCATTATTTATCCACCCTCCATCCATTGAGGCTTTCCATTCCTCCCTCCTCCCCCCTCTCCTACCTCCCTCCATCCTCCCTACTTTTCATTTCTATCTCACCTCTTTCCTTTCCTTCTTCTCCCTCTTCTTCCTTATCTCTCTATCCCAATACCTCTCTACCTACCTCTACATCCATCCCCACACCCTCTCCACACACACCTCTTTATCCTCCTCCTCGCCACCTCCATTCCCTTCTCCCCTCCATCTTCCATTTCCTCCTTCCATCCCTCCACTCCTTCCCTCCATCCATCCACCTCCTCATTCCCTCCTCCTCCCTCCATCCTTATCCCCTCTTTATCTACCCTCCCTCCATCCTCCTTCCTGTTTGTTTGATCTGTCTTTTCTTCCAGTCTTGCCTGTCTTGTTCCTCCTGCCCCATATCTCTATCTCCTCCATCCCCTCTTTCCTCCTCTCTCTATCTCACTATTCCTCTCCTTCCTCCCTTCCTCCCCTCTTCCTCCACCCTCCTCCATTCCTTATCTTTATCCACCTATCCACCCTCCTTCCTCCTCCTCCTCCTCCTCCTCTTCTCTCTTCCTTATCCACTATCTCCACCTATCCCTCTCACCTCCATTCCCTAACACTCTTTATTTCCTCTGTCTCCTTTCTTTCCTCCCTCTCTCCATGCCTCCTCTTTCATTAGTTATCTACTCTCTGCATCTCATTCACTCTCCATCTTTGTCTCCCTTTCCTCTCTACCTCCCATCCATCCTCTTTGTCATCTCTCTATCTCACCTCTCTCTCTCTCTTTATCTATCTATCTCTCTTTGTCTCTTTGTCTCTTTATCTCTCTCTATTTGTTTGCCTATCTATTTATGTCTATCTATCTGTTTGTTTGTCCATCTATTTGGTTGTCTATCTTTATCTCTCTCTCTCTATCTATCTATCTATCTATCTATCTCTGTATATATTTGTCTCTTTGTCTCTTTGTCTCTATCTCTATGTCTCTCTCTATCTCTTTGTCTCTATCTCTCTATCTCTCCCTATCTCTCTGTATGTCTCTATCTTTGTCTCTATATTTGTCTCTATCATTGTCTCTATGTCTTTGTCTATGTCTATCTCTGTCTCTCTATATCTCTATTTGTCTCTTTGTATCTCTCTCTATTTGTCTATGTCTCTGTCTCTATCTCTAGCTCAGTTTGTCTCTATCTTTTTCTATCTCTCTCTATCTCTATTTGTCTCTTTGTATCTCTCTCTATTTGTCTCTGTCTCTATCTCTGTCTCAATTTTTCTCTATCTTTGTCTATCTCTTTGTCTATCTTTCTTCCTTCCTTCCTCTATTTGTCTATCTCTCTCCCCCCTATTGTTATCCTATCTATCCACCCCTCCCATACCTCCCTCCCTCTCCTTATCCTCTTCTCTCTCCACCTCTCCTTCCCTCTCTTATCCCCTTCCACTCTCCACCTACCTCCTCCATCCTTTGTTGATGATCATCTCTGTTTGATGTTTGATCTCAATGTCTCTATATGTCTATGTCTTTGTCTCTGTCTCTATCTCTGTCTTTGTCTTTGTCTCTCTCTATCTCTCTGTCTTTGTCTTTGTTTTTGTCTCTATCTAAGTCTCTCTCTCTCTATGTCTTTGTCTCTATCTTTGTCTCTTTCTCTATCTTTGTCTTTGTCTCTATCTCTATCTTTGTCTTTGCCTTTGTCTTTATCTATTTGTTTGTCTACCTGTATCTCTCTCTCTGCTTTCCTCTATATTATCATATCAATCTCTCTCCCTTCCTCCCATCTTTCTCTCTCCCCCTATGAGGGTTGAGGGTGTAATAATTAGTGTTTAAGGTATAGGGTTAAGTGTATAGGGTATGGGGATCAGTGTTCAGGATATTGGGTATAAGGTTTAGGGTATAGGGTATATGGATGAGGATTTAGGGTGTAGGGTTTAGGATTTAAGGTATAAGGTTGAGGGATAGTGTTTAGGGTTGAGGGTATAGGGTTAAGTGTATAGGGTATAGGGATTTTTGTTTAGGATATTGGGTATAGGGTCGATGGTATAGGTTCGAGGTTATAGGGTTGAGGGTATATAGTTGATGGTATAGGGTTGAGGGATAATGTTCAAGGTTTAGGATATAAGAAATTAACTGTGTATGGTACATGGATGAGGGTGTAGGGTTTATGGTTTAAGGTATAGGGTTTAGGGTTGAGAGATAGTTTTCAGGGTTTAGGGTATAAGGTTAAGTGTATAGGGTATAGGATTAGGGTTTAGGGTATTGGGTATTGGGTTTAGGGTTTAAGTATAAGGTTTTTGGTTTTAGGTTGAGGGATAATGTTTAGGGTTGATGGTATAAGGTTGTGTATAGGGTATAGGTATTAGGGTTTAGTATATTGGGTATAGGGTTTAGGGTATAAGGTATAGGGTTAAGGGTTGACAGTGTAGGGTTTAACATTTATGTATAGTGTTGAGGGACAATGTTTTGGGTTTAGGTTATAAGGTTGAGGGTGTAGGGTATATGGATGAGGGTGGAGGGTGTAGGGTGTAGGGTTTAGGGTTTAAGGCATAGCGTTGAGGGTATAAGGTTAAGTGTATAGGGTATAGGGATTAGCATTTAGGATATTGGGTATAGGGTTTAGGGTATAGGGATGAGGGTGGAGGGTGTAGGGTATAGGGATGAGGGTTGAGTTTGTAGGATATAGGGATGAGGGTTGAGGGTGTAGGGTTTAAGGTATAGGGTTGAGCATATAGGGTTAAGTGTATAGGGTATAGGGAATAGAATTTAGGATATTGGGTATAGGGTTTAGGGTATAAGGTTGAGGGTATAAGGTATAGGGTTAAGGATTAAGGGTTGAGAGTTTAGGGTTTAGGGTTTAAGTATAGGGCTGAGGGTATAGAGTTGAGGGACAATGTTTAGGGTTTAGGGTATAAGGTTGAGCATATAGGGTATAGGGATGAGGATTGAGGGTGTAGGGTTTAAGGTATTGTAGTGTAGGAAAATGCATACCTTGGAATTTTCACATGTGTTTGGACCCGCCTTTCTTTATTTATCTTTATTTATGCCTTAATTGGTCCTATTTTTAATCCACAAGCCTAATAAATTATATCCTTTTATGGCTAATCCCAACAAACATCAAAGAATAAAGGATAATTTATTGATTTTAGCAGTGTGTCCTTGATTTTGGTACTGGGACTAAGACACCACCTAGGGTGTCTTTGTCCTCCAAAGGTCTTGGGACCCTTTTTTCAAATGTACCTTAGAAGGCACCCTTTTTAGAGTCTGTGCCCCGAGTTTCAAGCCTCGAGACTAACATTCCATCTAGGTGTCTTAGTCCCCCTTAAGTTATTTTTAGGATTTAATTTCACATCTTGGCGGGATTTAGCCTCCTTTAACTAATGAATTCATATGTCGGCTTGTTGTGGTGTAATTTTAGGATATTAAGCATGTATAAGTATAAATACAAGGTTCTCTCACTCATTTTCTGGAGAAGAAGTTTACAAGTGACCTAAGACTTTTGTGAGAGCATTCCTAATAGAAATTTTGAGTTCACAAGAGTATTCAAGATCAATTCATCAAGCATTTGGAGCCATCATCAAGATTCAAGCATCATGTCAAAGATATTCTTGCAGATCATGTGTGTTTTTGAGCTAACATTTGTGATGTGGGGTTTTGATTCAAGCAAGCAATTCAAGCCAAGATCTATCAAGCATTCATTAAATTCAAGGTATACATTCAAGCTAGCCACTTCACACAAGTTTGTAGATTTCATGATAAGGGTTTGGTGAGTTACAACATAGCACTTTGTCCATTCATCATTTCCCCTCATTATTTCATTTCATTCCAAGGTTTAATTACCAACAAGGGGTTTGACCAAGGCAAACCCCCATTTACTAAAAATCAACAAGATTTTATTCTCTTGTGTGTTTGTGTTTGCAGATTTAGGTTGAAGACTTGAAGATCATTTGAAGAGAAAAGTTGCATTACAAAGTTGTCATCTTCATGGAAAGTCACCTACAGGCCAGATCTGGAAGTTTCAGGACCTGAGATTTGAGAAGAAGAAAATGCAGACATTGAGCCTTAAGATCACTTTCAGAAATTAGTGGAATTTAGATTGGGACTAAGACAACAATAAGGGAATCTTAGTCCTCTTAGAGGTATTTTTTAGAGATTCCTTCAGATCTCGTTCTTACATTTGAAGATTTTGTGTTTGCCAAGAAAAACAGGAACGATACTAAGACTACAGTAAGGGCGTCTTAGTCCTCCTCAACATATTTTGACAGCATTTTTGCATTTCCATAATCCTTATCACATTTCCATACTTCCCAGGTACATACATCCTAACTTGTTGTTACTTAATTTTTTCATTTGCACTCATTATTTGGCTTGCATTACTAGGTTTTGTGAGTTGAATGTCGAGTTGTCTTTTCCAAGATTTTGCTTGGTGGTGAACCCTTCAAAGCCTAAGGAATCTTCCTAGGTCTCCCTTGTTGTGAATGGACTCTCCTCTGTGTTGATAGCCAATCTAATTTGGGATCCTAGGTTTCCTTGAATGAACCATTCCCAATTAAAGAAAATTTAGGATTAGCGACCCCTTTCTTGTATTGTGAGTCCCTTTTCCTCATATTTTATATGGTTCAGGTATAGGGTCGAGGGTTAATGGATAGTGTTCAAGGATGAGGGTATAAGTTTAAGTATACAAGTTGAGGGTATTGGTTTTAGGATTGAGGATTTAGGGTTTAGGGTTTAGAGCACAAGGTTGAATGTATGGTTTGGGGTTTAAGTATAGGGTTGAGGGATAATGTTCAGGGTTTAGGTTATAAGGTTGAGGGTATAGGGTATAGGGATGAGGGTTGAGTGTGTAGGGTTTAGGGTTTAAGGTATAGGGTTGAGGGTTGAGGGATAGTGTTCAAGGTTCAGGGTATAGGGTTAAGTGTATAGAATATAGGGATTAGGTTTTATGATATTAAGTGATTAATAGGAAAAAAATGGATATATAATATCACTCTTTCTCCAATTAATCATTCAAGGATGTCCTAGGAATCCTAATTGGATTGACTAACAACCTCACAAGGTGAGTCAATTCTCAATGATGAGGACCTAGGAGGGGGCTTTTTCAGCTTTAAGGGGTTCACCACCAAGCAAATGCTTGGAAAAGACAAATGAACATTCAGCCTACAAAACCTAGTTATGCAAGCTAAATGAGAGATGCAAATGATGAAATAATGCAACAGGGAGATAGGATGTGTGTACTTGGGAAGTTTGGAGATGCTGTGAGGATTCCAAAAATGTAAAGAAGTTGTCCAAATATGTTAGGGAGGACAAAGACGCCTTTACTGTTGTCTTAGTCCCGCTGCTGGTTTTTGAGGCAGATGCAAGGTAAAAGCACAAACTTCTGTCACACTTTATAAAGGAAACGACCAATGTTGATCCAACTTTTAAGCTTGAATCACTAAAAAACTGGCATATATGTTTTGAATTTTGAAATGATGTAAACTAGTAAAATATGTATTTTTAGTATATTTTATGTTTGTATTTTTAAAAAAATAAATAATATTTTAAGCTAGTTTTTAATAAATTAACACTATAGTTTAGTTGCTGATAAAATGTTGAAAAATGAAGTTGCATGAGACGTCAAAATTTGTATAGGAAATATTATTTTTCTTCTTTCAATTTTTTTGTGTATTTATAACTTGAAACTTTAGTGCATGGATATATTTTTTTCCAATTTTGATAAATATATTATTTTAAATAAATATTAAAATGTGCATGAATAAAAAACAAATGTTTCCATCGGATATCAACTTTCATATTAAATATTTATCTAAAATGGAAAAAAAATTATACCATCTTGAAATAGATTCTTTTATCCAGTGCATCATATTTTTTTCTATTTTTTTAATAAGTTTTAGTATTTTTCCTTGGCATGGTAATCAACCTCATATTTTTTGTTGATAACCTACTTTTAGTAAAAATAAATAATAAAATATAAATAATAATTAAACTATTAAAATAAATATATTTTTTAAAACTATACTTATGAATCTACAAAAGGGTATTTTTATATATTTTTAAAAAAAATGTTATTTACATTAGCAGGAGTTATTGAAACTTCAAGTTTTTCAAATAATTTTATTTTTTTCATAAATTGGACTCAAAGTGGTGCTCCATATATTTTTAGCAAACATTTTTTGTTGAAAACGTTGTGGATGTATCTAACTTAGCTAGAATGAATCTTACTAGATCATATGTTTGACTAAAATTGATTTTTAGTTAGAAATACTTAAATTTAGTTGTGTTGATAAGTTGGCTAAAAGGGTGACACAACTTTGTGCTTTTACCTTGCAGAATCTTCGAATGTCGAAACCGGATCTGAAGGAATTTCTGAAAAATATGCTTGGGGGGATTAAAATGCCTAAGGTGGCATATTAGTCCTGTTTTCAATTTCTAAAAACTCTAAATGTGATCCTGAGCTCCAAGGTCTATGCTTGCTTCTCCTCCGATCTCAGGTTTCGAAACTTTTGGATTTGGCCTATAGGTGAGTTTTCGTGAAGATGACAACTTTGTAATGTAACTTTGTAATCTTTCACTCCAAATGATCTTCAAGACTTCAACCTAAATCTGCAATCACAAATATGCAAGAAGGGAAAAACTTGTTGTTTGTTAATGAATGGGGGTTTTCCTTGGTCAAACCCCTTGGTAATTAAACCTTGAAATGAAATAGAATAATGAAGGAAATGGTGAATGAACAAAATTCAATGCTACAACTCACCAAACCCTTGTAAAGTCTACAAACTTGTGTGAAATGGCTGCAATGGATATGGATCTTGAACCAAAGGAATCATCATGAATTGCTTGCTTAAATCAAAACCCTACATCACAAATGTTAGCACAACAACACACACGATGCAAGAAACTCTTTGATATGATGCTTGAATCTTGAAATGGCTCCAAATGCTTGATAGAATGCTCTTGAATGCTTGAATTCTTGGATGCTTATATTGCTTGTTAGCTTGTTGGGTTGTAAAATGAGAGAAGGAACCTTGTATTTATACTTATGCTTAATATCCTGAAATTACATCACACCAAGCTGACATATAAATTCATTAAATAAAGGAGGCTAAATCCCACCAGAATTTGAAATTAAATCCCAAAAATAACTCAAGGACTAAGATGCCCTAGGTGGCATCTTAGTCCCAAGTCATGAAACTTGGGTCACAAACACCAAAAAGGAGCCCAATTAAGATGCCTCAAAATTAGGGTCTTGAGACCTTTGGGGGACAAAGATGCCCTAGGTGGCATTTTAGTACCGACCCAAAAATTAAGGACACACAGATGAAATCATTATCATTTATGCATTGGAGAATGTCAGGATTAGCCAGAAAAAGATGTAATTCATAGGGCTTGTAAATGCAAAATAGGACCAATTACGCCATAAAGAAGCATAAACAAAGCAAGGTGGGCCCAAACAAGTGTGAAAATGCAAGGGTATGCATTTTACTACACTATATTAGGTAGATGGTTTAGGTTATTTTGTTTAGGGTTTAGCATTTAGGGCACAAGGTTGAATGTAGGGTTTAGGGTTTATGTTTGGGTTGAGGGTTGTGGGTTTATAGTTGAGGGATAATTTTTAGGGTTGAGGGTAAAGGTTAAGTGTATAGAGTATAGGGAATAGAGATTATGATATTGGGTATAGGGTTTAGGGTATAGGGTTGAGGTTATAAGGTATAGGGTTAAGGTTTGAGAGTGTAGGGTTTAGGGTTTAAGTATAGGGTTGAGGGTATAGAGTTGAGGGGTAATGTTTAGGGTTCAGGGTATAAGGTTGAGGGTATAGGGTATAGGGATGAGAGTTGAGGGTATAGGGTTTAAGGCTTAAAGTATAGGGTTGAGGGATAGTGTGCAACGTTGAGGGTATAGGGTTAAGTGTAGAGGGTTAGGGATTAGGGTTTAGAATATTGGGTATAGGGTTGATGGTATTTTGTTTAGGATTAAGGGTATAGGGTTTAGGGTTTAGAGTACAAGGTTGAATTAATGACTAGTTTAGGTTTTAATTATAGTGTTGAGGGATAATGTTCAGTGTTTAGGTTATAAGGGGTGGGCGCATGGAGATGGGTAGCCAATTTGTGGCCACTTTCAAAAAAAATAAATTGAAATGTCATTACACGAGCACATTATGGCTTGGTGTGATGAGCCTAAGGCTCAGCCCAATGAGCCCATAACGCAAGCGCATTATAACACACTCGTGTTATGACATGTTAAAAGAAAAAAAAAAGTGAAAGTCATTCATTCTACATTTCAACTATTTTTTTCTTGTGCCTGCAGCCAAAACCACCATTTTTCGTGCTTGGGTTCTAGGAGGCATTGTGCAAAAATCTTCACCAAGGGTTGCCATTTCTTCACAAGGATGAAACCATGACGAGGAGGTGTGAGAAGTAAGGATTGTTTTCTTTTTCTTTTTCTTTTGTTAGTTTTAGGTTGAATTTGTTAGTTTTAGATTTCATTTGATATATTTTTTTTTGAATTTGTAGGAGATGTAAATCAACCTGCAAACCCTCAAAATCCTCAACAAGAAGATCAACCAAATCCTCAAGACCAAAATCCTCAAGAACAAAATCAACCACAACAACCTCCTCCACCAATCACTCAACACCCTCCTGGCACTCAACAAAATTTGATGAGTGAAATTGAGAACAACAAAAAGAAAATCGAGGATTTAATTAGTAGGTTGAGTGATCCAAATGGTTCAACCATAGAAAGAATGACCCTAACAAGTTCTTTGAAAGATATGTTAAAAAATGTAGATTCAATTAGCAAACAAATAACTGGATGACACGATAGGAGGCAAGCGGCTAGGGCTTATTATGCAGATAAACTATCATATAAAGATGTGAAGGATTTAAAAATTACAAAAAGTGATTTGTGCTCATTATTCACTGACCCATGCACAAATCAAAATCTTACACTCAATGGGAAGAGGTTTCCTATTCATTGGTGCCACCACCAACATAATAGGAACTATTTTTATGATAGGTGGTACATAGTCTTTGATTACCCACCATGCAACAATTGTGAAGTCTTGCAGTATTTCCTCAGGAAACTATACAGTGGGTTCATATTGAACAAAATCCCAAATTATTTTGATATGAGGGACTTCCAGGGGAGAGGTGGGGGGTCGGCTCAAGATAGACCTAGTGCACAACTGAATCCTACGCGGCAAGGGAGACGAGCTCTCACTAGGTGACCTCATGAGCACGTTGTTATGCCTTCCATTGCGAAGGAGAGTGCTAACGTAGAGACATTGCAAGCGATTAGCACTTTGACCCAGAGTGTCATCCATCATACTAGCCCTATTCTATAGTGCCATCCAGGGGAGTCTTCGAGTGGTAGCCTTTGAACCCATGTGTGTCAATCTTGCGGGGCAACTTGTTCATATGACCCCACTGACACTCAGGAGGTTGCTACACAAGATCCATCTACAACTATGGAGATGGAGAGGGAAACTGACATTTTGCATGAGGCATATGGCATTGATAGTCAGATAAAAGTTAACATGTTCATTGAATTTAATTTATTAAATTTTGATTTTGAAATGCAAGATTAACTAATTTAGTTTTATGATTTTAATAAAACTGCAGGGTCACAGTGTTGAGAATGGATACACCAGCCCTCCACCTACTTATTTATGCAGTACACCTATTGGTGGGGTATGCAACTAGTAAAAAATTATAAATTTATTACATGTTAATAGCATTGTTTAATGAATGGTATTTTAATATGTGATTTTGGATGTTGAAGGCTAATATTGGAGGTTTCCAGGGAACACCTCCCAGTGCTAATGGATTTACTCAAACCTACACATAGGTAATAGAATAAAGAGTTTAACTAATGAATTGTACTTAATAGATTTGTGTAGTTTATATTCATATCATTGATTACATTGCATTTCACATCATTCAAACTCAAAGCATTACTTCACATTCCATAACTAATAACTAGATGTTGATAGGTGACAAAATTTCAACTACAATATAGTTGTTTAGAAAGTCAACATAAGTAGTGATGCAATTACTTCACCATGAGACCACATTTCTTCGAGGAATTTCTTCAAACAACTCACCACCTTTTCTATGATACCACATTTTCCATACATGTGTACCAAAGCATTCTAGCAAACTACTCACTTCCTCGCAACTATGGCTAAAAGCCTAAAATAGGTACTTTCCAACAAACTATGGATGCTTGGAAAAATATCTATCAAAGCATAATAGTAAGCAATAATGCCATAGAGAAGGCAATGAACTTTTTGAAAAAATTCCTGAAAGAAATGCGGTCTTATGGTGATGGAATGCCATGACGTGCATTTGTTTGTAATGGCTTTCCATCACCATAAGACCCCATTTCTTTGAGGAATTTTTTCAAATAGTTCACTGCCTTCTCTATGCCACCATAGTTATTGTACATGTCTATGAAAGCATTTGATCAAATGGTTCACTAGCTTGCTGCTATGGGTAAAATCCTAAAAACATGTCCTTTCAAACAAGATATGGATAGGGAAAATAGTAAGCATGAGAATAAAAAATATATAGTTTAATAAGTACTCCAATTTTTTTTCATTATCTCATACGTTATAAGTCATGATGTGGATTGGTATTGTAGTTTTTGTGATTGAATAATTGATTGTTTTATTTTCAGTTGTCTCAAGTCGAAACACCTCCAAATGTGGCGAGGGAAATGGAGATCGGTGTTTCATCTACTATACAATCCTCAATGGATCTGATAGGGGAGGTATGAGGTAAATTAGTAAATTTCAATTTGCATTTGTTGTTATAGATGTTAGTGAAAAATCAAACCATTATTGATTAATAGTTTAATTTCTATTTGGATGGTTTATACAAGGTTTGAGCACGCCTGAGCATGGGCATGTGAATATTTCCCTCATGGAGAGACATCATGAGATGGCAGTAAGTGATTATTTTGTTAAATATATCATTTTTTATAATGTAATTTCTATATATTAATGTCTTTACTTCTTATTGTAATAGTTAAAACTTCACCATGAACTAAACACTAGGAGGAGCAGCAGGAGCACTCCTCAAGCACAACAAATAAGTGATAGACCTATCACCATCCAATCGACAAGCAAAGGGAAAGAATTTATTTCTAGAGCATGGAGATCAATGACTTTTGATTCAAGAGCCCTTTGTTGTATGCCTACATGGCAGTTTTGTACATATTTTGTATTGGATATATTTGACATTGTATGCCTATATGGCATTCTCGTAAGCCTATATGGCTATTTTGTACCTATATTTCATATATTATATCGACATATATTGATGTATGCCTACATGGCTATTTGGTTAATACAAATATTTTTTATCGATGGTGTCCATATTTGCATTCTAAATTGATGGTTCAATAGATATGAGTTACGTGTATTCAAGTGTATACTTTACAACTTACATGTGTTCTAATGTATACTTTGTGACTTACGTGTTTTCATGTGTATACCTTGTATTCGTGCATATAATTTGTATTAATTTTTGTATACTATGTATTCGTGTTTATACTTCAACGCTTACGTGTTTTTGAGTACTTGTGCTTCCCTTATTCACATGTACATGCTTGACTTATTCATGTGTATACTTATTAATTGGTTAGCCCTAGCATTGATCATTGTTATCCTTCATGGTTTGTCTTGAATATTAATTGATTGATGCTAAACAACTTTATCTAAAAGCATAAAACATGTTTTCAATTGGTATTAAATGAAATGATTCATAAAATGATTCCAATATATTTAATCCTTTGATTGGAACAACTCAATTAAGCAAAGGATACATAATCTTCACAACACTTGCAAAACATAATATTTAGAGTAGATGAAGTAGTTAACTTCTTGATACATTATCATACAAAAATTTATATTCAATAGTCTTTAAATATTTTCACAGCATAATCCTAATAGTGCAAAATGAATTGTTATGTTCTTGATGCATCACCACATGAACACGTCGAAAGATTTATATGTCAATTTTTTGCAATATTATTTCTTGTATACGAAATGGACTCAAGAGAAAGAAAGTTATAATTTACAATACAAATAAGAAATGGACTCAACGTTGTCCTAGACCCCCGAATAGGTCTATTTAACAAACCAACGCGCTCTCAATCACTTCTCCAATTGGAAAACACCATTGGGAATCATTTACCAAATTATGTTGCCCCTTGACTTTGCCCACTTTTACTCCTTCAAACCTCTCTTTTTCATTCAAAACCCTTTTATTCCCAATTAGGGCATCATGCCATAACATACTTTTGACCTTCATTGTCCTTGCAGACCATTTGAACACATCAAAATCCACAACCTCGCCCTATTTCCAACCTATTCTAACTTATTCTCAAGCAATTTCTTTTTTTCACCTCGTCTAGCCTTGCTTTTAAGGCCTAAATTCTAAATTTTCAACAGGGGCAGTGTTAGTAATCTCTTCCAATGCCTTTACCAATGTTATTTTCTTATTCGTACTTATGACTCTGAGATAACAAAAACTAAGAGAGGTTATTGTAGAGGGTTCCGACACAATCCCATAGGCTCAAACAGAGAGTTCATAAGCATGATGGTTTTTTATTAATAGCCTGTCAAAGTTTGCTTCCCTTTTGCACTTTGGACCCATAAGGGATCAATCTGGTTGAATGTAGCTTAGAGTGATTCTGTGTGTTTGGGTGAAAAATAGGACCATTCCTAGCATAAACATACCTATTTAGACACGTTGGAACAGTTTGTTTGGTCACACGAGTTGTAGAATGAAAGTTGCACCAATTTTCAACTTTGTACTGTTTGCATTTGACACTTTTTCCATCAAGTGAAAATCTAATGCCATGGGAAAAACACTCTGAGATAGCCAAAACCGAGAGAGGTTTTTGTAGAGGGGCCCAATGCGATCCTATAGGATTAGATGAGAAGTTTCTAAGCATCACGATATCCAAGTAACATGTTGAAGTTTTCTTCCCTTTTACACTTTGGACCCTTAAAGGATCGGTCCGGTTGAACGTAGCTTGGAGTGTTTCCACATGTTTTGGTTTGAAAGAGGACCATGCCTAGTGTAAACATACCTATTCAGACGTGTTGGAATAGTCTATTTGGTCACACGAGTTGTAGAAAAAAAGTTGCACCACTTTGCAACTTTGCACTGCTTGCATTTAACACTTTTTCTATCAAGTGAAAATCTACCACCACGAGAAAACCACTCTGAGATAGCCAAAACTGATAGAGGTTTTTGTAGAGAGGCCCAACGTGATCCTGTAGGATTAGACGAGAAGTTTCTAAGTAATATGGTATCCGAGTAACAATAGTTTAAAGTTTGTAGTCATTTCGCACTTTGGACTCTTAAGGAATTGATCTGGTTGGACGTCGCTCAAAGTGATTTCGCATGTTTCGGTGAGAAAGAGGACCATTCCTAACATAAAAATACCTATTCATACGTGTTGAAACAGTTTGTTTGGTCACATGAGTTGCAGAACGAAAGTTGCACCACTTTGCAACTTTGCACTGCTTGCATTTGACACTTTTTCCATCAAGTGAAAATCTGCTGCCACGAGAAAAATGCTCCAAGATAGCCAAAACAAAGAGAGGTTTTTGTAGAGGGGTCCAACGTGATCTTGTAGGATTAGATGAGAAGTTTTTAAGCATCACGGTATCCGAGTAACAACATGTTGAAGTTTGCATCTATTTTGCACTTTAGACTCTTAAGGGATCGATCCAATTGAACATAGCTCAGAGCGATTCCGCGTGTTTGGGTGTGAAAGAAGACCATTACTAGGTATGTGCAGGATCATCATGGAAAAAATAGGCCCTTAAGTGGCAAAAAAATTAAAAAAATCAGAGTTAGGCAACTTGACACAAAATTTTGAATAAGTTATCTATATTATTTCAAAAATATGCAAGAATAGAATATGTAGCAAATTGAATGTAGTTTCTAAACTACTAAGTTTATTTATTTTAAAAAAATTATTTGGTGAAAATTTGAAATTTCAATGTAGTGGTACTTAAATTTCAAAGGAAAAAATAAAGTAGGTGTCGAATACCTAATACAATAAAATGATAATACTTTTATAAGATTTTAAACATAAGTAGAGGACCCATTTCTGGATGTGATGCACATTTTTTTTGTAATTTTTTTCCAAGTAAATAATTAATTATGAATTTTTTATTACAACTTTTAAAAAATATAAAAATTGTATGTCTAACCACCTTAACTTGAACTTCATGATTCCAATTTTATTTTTTAATCCTATAATTATCTGAAACATAGAATCTGATTGCATGTTTTGGATTCTAGAAATGTGATACCATTTGAAAGCTATAGATGTTTTGATCTGACCTATCAATCGGGACTTTAGTCATAATTCAAATAGAAAATAAAGAGTAGTATTTATTAAATTCAAAGTAAAGCATAATTTATATTGTTGGAAGCTAAGAATCTCCTTTAAAGCCATTTCGTAATTTTGGGTATAAAAGTTGTGACCACATATCCTGAATACCCATCATATACGCCCTTTTTGTCGTGATCTTGTACACTCAGTAAACATACCTATTTAGGCGATGTTTGAAATGTAGTGTTTTGGTCACACGAGTTGCAGAACGAAAGTTGCAGCACTTTGCAACTTTGCACTGCTTGCATTTGTCACTTTTTCCATCAAGTGAAAATTTGTCGCCACGAGAAAACCAATATGAGATAGCCAAAATCGAGAGAGGTTTTTGTAGAGCTTCCCAATGTGATCATGTAGGATCATACAAGAATTTTCTAAGCATCACGGTATCTGATTAATGACATGTTGAAGTT
>VDFB02047397.1:96660719-96739176 GCA_007258455.2 Sequoia sempervirens | reverse complement strand
ACATGTACATGCATGTATATACAATCTTACATACAAGTAGGCATACATACAATATACATGCATAGATACATACATACATACATACATACATACATGACATACAGGCATACATGTGCATACAAACATACAAATATATAAACATACATTCAATATGCATTTAACATAAAGCAAGACATAACGCGAGTGTGTTATACCATGCTCACGTTATGTCTTGCTAGACATGCTCCCCACAAACAAAAACCATGTCAAAACTAACATATAATGCGAGCACGTTATAACGCACTTTGGGAATCCTCGAGCCTTAGGATTGGTATTTTCCTTGGAATACCAACCCAAAGGTTTGGAGGGAATTCCCAACGACTAGAGACGTGTTTTTGCAATTTCTACAATATTTCACATAATTGGGTGCGTGCTCACCGTCAATATTGCACGTGGTTTGATATCAAAGAAATTGAACATCTAGGTAAAGTTAGGTTCTCTCTTAGCTATCCAACGATGTAATTTTTTTCACTTTCTGACAATGTTAAGACATTCATCCATAATTTCTTTTGTTTGTATGTCTCTTTTTGTGCAAAAAGTAGTGTTTGGTGTTTTTTTTGTTATAAATTAACCGTTCATCAAAATTTCAAATAAATTACATTTTTAGAAACTATACTCCATTCTACAAATTTTAAAAAAAATCAATTAGCTTCCAAAATTTGTAGGGGTAGCATGACCAAAATTCTATTTTTCAGGAAGTGTCCAATTCAAAAATTAGTAAAAAATAAAATATTCATTAAAAAATTATCAGAAAGATCGTGCATCAACTACATACTATTACCTAACTTCTGACTGTAGCAATTTAAAATATACTAAAAAAAAGTTCACCATATGAGGGTCGTACAAGAGTTGCTATGTTATGTTTTTCTGACAAAAACAACACCAATTTGTGTACATCCCTCATTTGAACCCCTTAATCTCAACCATTTTCAAAATAAATTAGTAGTTTAGAAAGTAGACTTTGAGCACTTGAATCCTTCTTTTTGTTCCATCTCAAAATTTTGAGTGTAAGTATCCTCAATTTCATGTCCAAGGTCAGTATTTCCTGATTTCAGAAAAAAAAAGTGGCCACTTAAGCCCCCATTTTGGGAACCATCTTGGTGCACTTACCCTAAGGTTGAGGGTATAGGGTATAGGGATGAGGGTTGAGGGTGTAGGGTTTAGGGTTTATGGTATAGGGTTGAGGGTATAGGGTCAAGTGTATAGGGTATAGGGATTAGGTTTTAGGATATTGGGTATAGGGTTGAGGGTATTAGGTTTAGGGTTCGGGTTTAGGGAAAAAGGTTGAATGCAGGGTTTAGGGTTTAAGTATAGGTTTGAGGGTTACGAGTTTACGGTTGATGGATAATGTTCAAGGTTGAGGGTATAAGTTTAAGTGTATAGGGTATAGGGATTAGGGTTTATGATATTGGGTACAAGGTTTAGGGTATAGGGTTAAGGGTTGAGAGTGTAGGTTTTAGGGTTTAAGTATAGGGTTGAGGGTATAGAGTTGAGGGATAATGTTTAGGGTTTAGGGTATAGGATATAGGGATGAGGGTTGAGGATGTAAGGTTTAGGGTTTAAGGTATAGCGTTGAGGGTTGAGGGTATAAGGTTAAGTTTATAGGGTATAAGGATTATGGTTTAGAATTGGGTATATGGTTGAGGGTATTGGGTTTATGATTGATGGTTTAGGGTTTAGGGTTTAGAGTTCAAGGTTGAATGTAAGTTAAATTAGGGTTAAAGTCTAGGGTTGAGGAATAATTTTTATGGTTTTTGTTATAAGGTTGAGGGTATATGATATAGGGATGAGGGTTGAGGATGTAGGGTTTAGGATTTAAGGTATAGGGTAGAAGTACAGTTTTCAAGGTTGAGGGTATAGGGTTAAGTGTATAGAGTATAGGGATTAGGGTTTAGGATATTGGGTATAGGGTTGAGGGTTGAGGGTTCAGGGTTCAGGGTTTGGGGCACAAGGTTGAATGTAGGGTATAGGGTTTAAGTATAGGGTTGAGGGTTGCATGTTTACAGTTGATGGATAATGTTCTGGGTTGAGGGTATAAGGTTAAGTGTATAGGGTATACCTGGATTAGGGTTTAGGATTGGGTATAGGGTTTTGGATGACACTTCCAATTTTCCTTCATTTAAAAGCAAATCTAGGAAGTTTACTAAACTTAGAAGAATCTATGGAGGATGTTCTTTAAAGATTTTTGAGTGATAATCTAACCACTATTCCCAACATGCATCAATTTGATCCCAAAAAGCCTCTTCCTAAAACATACAATGACCAAGAATATTATTATTTTTGTTAACAAAAAGGCCATTATACTCAATCTTCTTGTGGTCACAAAAAGTAAGGTATAAGATTTAATAATTGTAGCATTGAAATTGTCACCCTTGAGAATTTCACACTAGGTTTAGCTCCCCCTATGTGTTTGGACCTAATTATGCATTTAATTACCCATTTTATAAACATCTTCAGAAAATCAAACAATGGGAAATAAAAATATGTATTTAATATTTACCCCGACACTTTAGACCCCAAAAAGGAAGGGTCTAGTCTAAGGCACTCCACGCCCCAGACCAACCCTTTTTGGCTCCAATTTCAATATGTTGACCTATCAATATTTTATTATTTGAATTTTTAATTTCATTTGTTGGCTATCAACATTTGATTTTTGAAAAATTAGAAGAACTACATATAAATACAAAGTATTTTCACCACTTGAAATACTACACAAGCTAGCAACCTAGAAGAAGCACACTTAGAGAATATATTGAGCAAGTTGATCATCCTAAAAGTAGTTAAAAGTAGAACTATCAACATTATTGCAACATCTATTCATGTCAAACATCATGCCAATCATTTATCATGTGTTTATGTAAGTTTTTTCATGGTTTATGATCATTTATTTTGTGAGTACTAACACTTGCAAGACTTCAATCAAGCTATCGAATTCTCCTTGAAGGTGATGAGTACATGAATCAAGTCCATCAAGGAAGGTAAATTTGAGTGGTGAGTTGCGGTATTAGTAAATTTAGCTCTTTGCTTTCATCCTAGTGATGGATCACGTAGTGTGATACGAAACGTTGATGCAAAAAAAATTACACAATCAAATCCAAAAATTTGTGGTATAATTCATTACTTGTTTATCATTTAGCCTCTACCCAACCGAGGGTATGCTCTCTTTTTATATCAACATAGCCATTGTGGAGGTATAAAGAGTAATTGATCATCGATACTTTCAATTCCTACAAGTTGTCAAGCCACAAAAACTATATTTCTCAGTGATAGACAAAGTTTTGATTTTTGACCTTAGGATGATTAGAGCTATAGACCAGAGACTTCAAGTCCACTTTTTCAGATCTTAAAAAGTAGAAGGATAGTCTAGGGTGCACCACACCCTAGAGACCATATAATTCATCACCAAATTTACACACCGAGTTCCTTTGTGTTTTCTTTCTACCTTTTTGGATTCTATTTTTGTCTTTCTATGTCCAATTTCTCTGAAATCATAACAATTTTCTACATTTTCATAATTTACTTAGGAACATCATTGCATATTAAAAATAATTTAATTTACAATAAATCATCAACACACACAAAAACAACTAGTGGATTAAAACCTTGATCCACCATTCTAACTCTTCCATTGAGGTTTGTAGTCAAGTAGGTTTTGAGATCATTTTTTAATACACCTAATGTACAAAAATTGGGAGAAGTGTGATTTAGGACCTAGATCCATTTTTCCAATCAAACATTTTAGTGAACCCGACTGTTTCTTATGCAAGTTAGATCTTTTGAAATCTAAAACATATCATTTAAAATGTGAGTGTGATCTTAGGTTGTTTACATTTATCATTTTTGTATGCTTATTCATCATAAAAATCATTGAAAAAAGTAAAAATTACATTACATTTTGCATTCATAAGACAACTGGAGTTAATTTCAGTGGTTACAAAGTGGATCTAGTTCATTCTTGCATTGAAAATTAATGAAAGAAGAAACATCATTGTATATTAAAATTATATCGTTAACAAAGATGTTTTGTAATTATAAATAATCCTAAGGGGGTATCAACTTACAACACAAAAACTAAAATCAGATGACATAATCACTAATGTGTTCATTTTTTTCCTTGGGCGTATTTAAATAGTTTTGAAATTATTACTTTAAGCCCCATACTATCTTTGAAAAGTGTTAAGAACACCTTATTCAAACCATTAAACGTGAAGATGGATCCTTGAGGAAGTGAAAATAGCCACTAAATAGAATAATAACTTAATGGGTATCTTTGGAAGTAAATAGTTAAGAGCTAGGCCATAAGGAGATTGGAAAATGGATAGAAGCTATATGGTGGGATGAGTAACAAGGAGATGGGTTAATCTTGGAAGTAATACTGAGAGTATATGCACAATCTGCAATGGATGAACCAATATTAGCATAAAGAGCTTGAAAATTCTCTAATCTAAATAGGTTATTGATAAACACATTAATATGAAACATATTAGTTAGTTGTGTAATATTTTTTGTAGTTGCCAAACTAGTAAGTTCAATTATAAAATCTTTATTTTTCACATGAGCATCATGGTCATAATCCTTATTATTCTTAATTTTAGAATCATAATATATCTCATGTCTATGAATAGGATGGTTGTGGTAGGGTTTAGATGACCACTAGCTTGCAATAGAATATTAAGATCTTGAGTATCTTTTAGAATATAAACAAATTTTAGGAAACAAGAGCTCAATAACACACTTAAAAATTGAAAACTTAGATATATAAATTACCTATCATATCGACAAGTGAAACCATAATATGGGGTAGCCAAGGGCTAGTAGGGTTAGCCAAATAGATTTCACTATTAAAGCTCAAAATCCTAATAGAAAATAATATTTTAAGGTGAATAGAATAGAGCACAAAAGAAAAAAGTTCAATAAAATCTAAAAACAAGATGTAAAATTAAAAATATAGATATGAAAACCCTAGGAGTAAATTAGGTTGTTTAAAATAGATTAATATCATAAAAAATGTAAAGGAAAATAAATTTTCCTTATGCTTAGTCTAGGATAATCGAATGGAATGATTACAACTCGACACAAAGGAACCTAGTCTAATAATTAAGTGTTGTGGTACTTATGTGGTCTAATATATTATGTAGTTAATTTGGTTATGGAAGTAAGCACAATAGACATGGGTACTTAGCTCTATGATGAAATAATTAATTGTCTCTAATGAGATCTTAAATTTTGAACAATTTATTTAACTTGCAAATGATGCCTCTATTAGTGTAATGGTTTGAATTTTATTTCTTGATTTTTATTTGTCTTGTCCATGAGTTAGGGTCTTGTCTATATAAAAAATCCTATCCTTTTATGCATGGTTTTGTCCCTTCTCAATGTGTACCTTTAGTCACAAAATTCACTTGATCAATATGGGTAAGTGCACAAAGTTGTGACACAATTAAGATGCCACTTTTTTTTACCTAAATTGAACATTTGGTGTGCACCAAATGGATTAGATGATCAAGCCTAAGGCTTAGTCATACCAAGCCAATTTGAGGAGTGCCAAATTTGGCGCTAGCCAAATGAAAATACATTTTTTAGAATGCATTTTCTTTCTCTTTCTTTTTTCTTTTTCTTTGTCTTTGTCTATCTCTATCAGTGAAACTATATACATGAAATAAACATTTAAGTATAATTGAAATTTACATATAGAAATTTACTTTCATATACGTTATGTTATATTTCATGTATATAGTTTTAGGATGTTTGAGAGTTGTTTCAGATCTCTTGGAGTTATAATGAAAATTCTAGCTTTTGGAAGATCTTATAATTTTTTAAATTTAGTCAAATTTCAGTAATCAATATGTCAAATTTTAGTAATTAGGAGGTTAAATTTTAGTAATCAGAAATTTGTATCATCTTTGTCTCTCTCTCTCTCTATCTCACTCATCACTTATCTCTTATGCTCTATACATCTCTCTCTCTCTCTCACTATCTTCATCACTTTATCCATATCTCTCTCTTGAGCTCAAGAACTACCTCTTTACCCCCCTCTTTCTCCAATCTATCTCACCTTGCTCTCCCTCCCTCCTTCTCCCCCTCCCTCTCTACTTTTTTCTATCTCACCTCTCCCTCCCTCCCTCCTCCCCCCTCTCTCTCTCCACCTCTACCTCTCCCTCTCTCTCAATCTCCACACCTTCCTCCCCTTTTTGCATCACATCCTGGTGCACATCAAAGAGAGAGAGAGAGGAGGAAGGGTGGGAGAGAGAGAGAGAGAGGAGGGAGGGAGGGAGAGGTAAAGAGGTATATGTGAGATAGATATAATTAGAGAGAGAGGGGGGGAGGGAGGGAGAGGCAAAGAGGTATAGGTAAAATAGATAGAATTAGAGAGAGAGAGATAGAGAGTGGTGAGATAGAGAGAATTGGAGAGGGAAGGAGTGATTGAGAAAGAGAGAGAGAGGGTGGTATAGAGGGATAGGTTAGATAGAGAGAAATAGAGAGGTAGGGAGTGATGGAGGGAGAGGTAGGTAGAGAGAGGGAGAGGGGAGATAGAGAGTAGAGAGGGAAGGAGAGAAGGATGGAGAAGGAGAGAGGGAGAGAGAGAGGTGAGATAGAGAGAGACGAAGAGGAGAGATAAAGGGGGAGGGATGGGGAGAGATAGAGAGAGACAGAGAGAGATAGAGAGAGAGGTAGGGAGTGATGGAGGGAGAGGTAGGTAGAGAGAGGGAGAGGGAATCTATAGAGGTAGAGAGTGGTAGGGATTTATAGAGGGAGAGGTAGGTGGAGAGATGGAGAGGGGAGATAGAGAGAAGTAGAGAGGGAAGGAGAGATGGAGGGGGAGGTAGGGATGGAGAGAGAGAGAGAGGTGAGAGAGAGAAACAGAGAGAGAGGGATGGGGAGATAAAGAGAAGTAGAGATGAAAGGAGAGAGGGACGAAGAGAGATCTGTGATAGAGAGATGGGGAAAGGGAGGGAGGGAGAGAGAGGGGGGGAGATAGATAGATGTAGAGAGAAAAGGACGGAGGGAGATAGAGAGTAGAGAGGGAAGTAGAGAGGGGGGGAGAGAGAGAAGGATGGATAGGTAGAGAGGTAGTTCTTGAGTGAGTGAGTGAGTGAGAGAGAGAGAGAGAGTGTGTCAGATAAATGGATGGAGATAGTGAGAAATAGAGGTCCAAAGCATAAGGGATAAACAATGAGTGAGATAGAGAGAGAAAGATGATACAACTTGTCGATTAGTAAAATTTGTCTTCCTAATTACTAAAATTTGACATGTTGATTACTAAAATTTGACTTCCTAATTACTGAAATTTGACATGCTAATTACTAAAATTTGACTAAGTCTAATAAATTATAAGAACTTCCAAAAACTAGAATTTGTATTATAACTGAGCCAAGAGATCTAAAACCACTCTCAAACATCCTGAAACTATATACATGAAATATAACTTAAAGTATAAGAAAGTAAATTTCCATATACTTAAACTTAAACGTAAATTTCCAAATGTCAACTTATACTTAAATGTTTATTTCATGTATATAGTTTCACTGACAAAGAAAGACAAAGACAAAGAAAATGCATTCTAAAAAATGTATTTACATTTGGCGAGCACCAAATTTGGCACTCACCAAATGGTTTGCATTGGGAAATACCAACCCAAAGGGTTGGATGACCATTTCATGCCAAAGACTTTTTTTTTAAAAAAAGGTAAAAAAATCACATATTTTTGGCTATGCTCTCCATTAATTTTGCACATGTTTCAATCCAAATATATAAAAATACCACGATGACGTTAAGCTCTCTTAGCTATCTAACCATATAATTTTTTTCATGTTTTGACTATTTTAAGGTTTTCATCTTTAACTTTTTTTGTTAGTGTGTTCATTTTTTGTCAAAAACCAACATGTGGTATTCTGGGTAGAGTTTTTTACTCAATTGAATTTTGAAACAAATTACATTTTTAGAAACTAGACTTCATTCTACATGTATTGAAAAAAAAAAGATTTTTCATTAGTTTTCAAAAAGTTTAGGGGGAGCATGCTCAAATTTATATTTTTCAGGATGTGTCCACTTCAAAAACTAGTAAAAAATAATAGTCATTAAAAAATTAGCTAAATTTTTTGACATAAACTACATCTAGTGTTAGCTAATTTCTCACCAAAGTAAGTTTTGATTTTTTTTTTTAAATTAACATTTTAGGGGAAGCACACCAGATGCTATGTTATCTTTAAAAAAAAAAAGGACCACTTTGTGTTCTCCCCCTTTTTGAAACCCTTAATCTTCACCATTTTCAAAAAAATAGTAGCTTAGAAAGTAGATTCAAAGCACTACAACTCTTGTTCTTATTGCATCTTCAAATTTTGAGTGTAACTATCTTCATTTTCTTGTCGAATATCAAAATTTTCTAATTTAAAAAAAAGTGGCATCTTAAAATCCCCTTTTTGTGTCACAACTTGGTGCACTTACCCATATATGTTTGTCCCACTCCTTTTTTATTTCTAAGATCAATTGTATTTAAAAACACCTTGGAAGGATTGTGTAATTTTGCAAAGGGGCATGTTCTTGGAATTAAAGTTCAACCCTTAGAAATTTGTGAGATCAAAGATAATAGGCATGCAACCTAAAATATTATATACAAATTTGTTCTTCCTTTGAATGCATCAAGGTAAAGTATTTCACTATTAATTCTTCTTTTTTTATTCTAGTATGATAGAATATGTGCAAGGGATTAAATATTATTGATTATGTCAAACGCATGTATTTAAATACAAGCACATAGCATCAAATCATGTAAACATATATGTAGTCAACTCACAACAACAAATACAATAGGTAGGAGATGGCTAAAATTTAAAATTAAATTTTAGAAGAGTAGAGATCAAGTATGTATCTATTTAGTTAACCTCATGATGGTGAAAATGACTCTAGGTAGGAAAATAAACGTAGCTATATGAGGGATGAATAAATTGAGGTATGTATGGAGTCATAAATACCATGATAAATGAATAATGTATTAGTATATGCATGGATGTATGTAAATATATAGTAAGACATGTGTATGACATAGGTAGAGGTTAAGAGAATGATCCATCTTCACACAAGATTATACACACACTCATAATCTCATCTTTCTTTATTAAGAAAATTTTCTTAAACAAAATTTATGGAAGCAATCAACTTCGTCTAAGAGAATATTAAATAAATTTACCCTTTATTAGATTTATCATTTAGATCAAACATTAAAGTTAAAGCTATTAAGGTTCATTGTGATGGGAAAATTCAAGTTTTCTTATCCATTTCCCTATAATATAGAGAATAAGACAAATCTTGGCTTGGATTTTAGAAAGGCTACCATATTCTAAATTAACTTTTACACAACACTTTTACAGATTCCTAAAGTTACACAAATGCCCTATCAAAAATATTATATGGGATGGTGTACATGCACTACAAGCTCCATGGAATGCACTCTAAGCTATGTAGACTGAATTTGCACCTTTTAAGAACAATTATTGGAGAGGCTAGGTCTTGTTGTATCACTCACATTCACTTTATGTGTAATGTGTTATATATAGAATAAATAACCATATATTTAGGATTGTTAAGGATTTATTCATTTGTGTTTAAGACTTTGTATTTAATAAGAAATAGCACAATGAATAGTTGTGCAAGTGATGTTAAAAATAGGTTAGCTATAAGTTAGTAATTTTAGGACAATTTGACTATTTTTTAGAAAGAATTTCCTACCCTTATTTTTTACATAAGTACATTTTAACTTTATTTTTAGTTGATAATCTTGAAAGATAAATACAAGAATAAATGTGTTTTTATTCTACATATTTACATTTAGTTTTAACTCATGGTAACATAGATAGTAGTTTGAGGTTTCAAAAGTACTAGCATACGAGATACTATGAGGGTGTGTTTGTTGATCCATGGAGATTATTGGATGAGTCATGGAGAAGCTACGATTTATTTGAAACCACATAAAATTAAAAAGGTGTTGTATAATAAAAATAAATAAACGGGGGCTATTAATTTAGGCAACTAGTGTATTGATTGAAGTAGTCAACAAGAGAAAATATGGTTGTCACCATTGTTTACAAGGACTATTGCAAATGAGGTGAAGCTTTAATTGTAAGATTTCTACTATTAGAGAAAGTGCTTGACTATAAGAAAAAATAGAAACAAAAAAATGAGAGCTAATCACATTGTAAGTGAACATTGTTGTTGGTCAAAAGAATTTTCAAGATGTAATTTTTGAAGCATCAAAAAGCATAATACAAAAGATATGACCCCATTCATTATATGAGACTCTCTATAGATTATGGAATAATTTGTTGACACTACTAGATTCAATATTTGGAAGTTGAGAATGGAGAGGTATTTTTCTTAATAAGGACATGCTCAAAATAGTTGAAGATATTGAGACTAAGCCTACCCAAGATGCAAGTTTGATCAGTAAGTGGAAGGCAAAGGAAGGAAGTGCTCATTCTTGTATACATTTAAGTTCAAGTGATAATGTGATTTTGCATGTAAGTTAAAAACAACAAAAGGATCTTGAGAACAATTGATTAAATTATATGAAAACAATTGATTAAATTATATGAATCAAGAGATGTAAGTACAAGACTATATCTATATAGAAGGTTTAATTTTAGTTTTAAAAGTTGCAGGAATCATAGAAAATGTCATAACATATATAATAGTTTAAATCTTTCAAAAATCAACTAGCAACATGTGGGTTAGTGATCTCGAAAGAAAATGTTATGAAACTTCTTGGGATTTTTTCATAATCATATTCTAGATTGGTTGTAGCTCTGACCACTCAAACTAATTTGGACTTGCAAAAAGTAGTTAGAGCTCTACTTCAATAAAAAAATTAAAAGGAATGATGTGGGTTTGAGTGATGAGATTCATTCAACTTTATTTTCAACAAGAGATAAGGGTAAGGCAAAGAAGGATGAAATTTATTTTTGGTCCAAGTGCTTTCGTTGTGGAGTTTTAGGGAATTTCAAGGAATAATGCACAAAATGGTTGGCATGGGTAAATGAGAAAAAAGAAAGGGAAGAAGTTGAAGCTAATACCACTTCAATCAATGATAAAGAATATTCGTTTATATAGCTATTACATGTCCAAAATAAGGAGTTTCAAAGTGTTGGTATAGCAACTACACCTCCAAAATATGGAGTTTCAAAGTGTTGGTATGTAGACTTATAAGCAACTCAACATATGACATATGGGAGAAGTTTTTTTACATCATATAAAAAGCTACCAAAAAACTGGTCACTCTTGAAAATGGCAATACTTGTACAAGATGATGGAAATTGGCAATGTCTTATTAAAGATGCATAATGGTACATATAAGAAAATCAAAGATGTATGTCGCTACCTCATCAAAGAGCCTCTTGTGAATTAATAAGACTATTGTTGTAAGGAAATTAGTACAATTTGACAGCCATGTATATGTTTCAAATGATTTGGAAGTAGTGACCATTGCTAAGATGGCAATACAACAATACAAGAGGCATTAGTAATATAAAATAATGAAAATTGCAAGCATGGAGTTACACCCAGTAAGAGCTTAGAAGAATATCTAAAGCTTATAAGTTATTGTGATGCAAATTGGCAAGGGAGTATTATTATAAGCTTTATTGTGATGCAAATTGGCAAGGGAGTATTAATAATAAACATGAGGCATTTAGTTATGTGTGTTTAGCACTTTTTCTTTAATAAGAGAACATATTGAATAGATATCCAAGTGCTATCAGAAATATGTTAGTGGTAAATTAGAGAATAATTTTAGGACAATTGGATTGAGTGTTTTAGAAAGGCTCTCCTACCTTATTTTTCAAGGTAAGCATGTAACTCTATTTTTCAATTTGATAAAATAAATAAATATGAGAATAAGTCTATTTTTATTTTGCACATTTATATTTAGTTTCATATCATAACAAAAGTACCATTTGTCGACGGAACTTTGCTGCTAAATTCTCTTTCAATTTCCATACATGCTATAGTGATTTTCCTATAAAAAACAACTAATTTTTTGGTGGGCCATGTTCCAAAATTAGCAGAATTTGTAAAAATTTAGTGAGATATTTTTGCATAGAAATAGTTTCAAAGCTTTTGGAAATAGGTAAATAAAAGGTATTTTATTTATAAGTGAAATTGTGATATTTTATTAATATTTAATTATATATTTTTAAATGTAAATTTATTGAATGGTTCAAAAACATGTGTAGTCAAAATAATTCATTAATACTTATTATATTAAGTAAAAATAAAATAAAAAATCGAAATGATTTAAAGTTGTCAATAGGGAAGAGGATCCAAGCATGTTTCAATAGTTGTTATAGGTAGCATTGGTCGATTTAATGCTTAATATTTTTAAGCATATTGAACCAATCGTTATGACTTTAAAATTGTTAGTGTTGATGACGACTACCAATAATTGAATAAATGTATTCATTAGATCTAAAAAGCAACAGATCATGTGTTGTCAAATCACAATAAAACATGACTTAGTGCAACAGGAAACTTGTCAAGTAAGCTGCTATAAGAAAATTGGAGTGATTTGAACTTTCCACGAGAAATTTTGAGAAGGGCGGAGTTAGGATGCTCAACTACAGGATCCTACCTTTGAATACAAAAGCGTAGATTGTAAACTTTTTTCATATTCGTTTTAGTTGATTGTAAATTAGCCATTAAAAAAAACAGAGCATGATTACCCTTCTATTTCTGCTGAAACATGCGTTGCTAATTGAATTTTAAAAATCTGCTACACCTTTAATACACAAAAGAAAGTAAAAGAAGAACTGCAAAATCTCAAATCCATAACAAATATTTTCAATTGCCATAGCCAAAACCAAGATTTTCTGAAAAAATGTTACTATATAAAATAAATAAATAAATACAAACGTCAGATGTTTACGGATCGAGAAAAAAAAATCCATTTATTTTCTAAGGGCTAAACAATATAATCAGAAAATCTCCCAATTAAAAAATGCGCTGCAAAGCCTAAAACAAGAGCGATCTTCTTGGCTATCGAGACAAGATCACCACGAACAAAACCCGCTCATTGTTATCAATTCAAAACGCACTTGAGAAGGTCTGTACTAATCCCTATGCCCAACGCCTCAGTGGAAAAGGCAGGCCATAAAAGCAATGAAAGATCCCACCACACCAGCGGCTACAGACGGCATCGCCATGGAAGCTGCGCCCGTAATCATTGCTGGACTGGGCGCCTCTGCTTCCTCTGCACTCACCACCACCATCATCATCATCACAACAAACACTGCTATGCATTCCAATTTGAGTGCTGCTCCTGCCATCTTTTGAGAGAGTATTTCACAGATCACAAATTACCTACAAATCGAATATCTGCACCTCTTTGATCTCTCACGCTGGTTTGAAATGTAAAGGATGTGAAGTTTGCGAGGAACAAGAAAGAACAGGGGAGGGATATTTATGGTGCTTCAGCACCCCCGCTTCCTCTGCCGCCTATAGAACGCGCTTTGCAAAAAAGTTCTGCAGAAATGACAGGTGTAAAGGTTGTGTAGCGGCCTAAACACGTCTCGAATGTGGGTTGGAATAAACTCATGGTTAGTCTGTACATCCGTCTCCTGCGGTCCGTACCACAACACATAACGTGTATTAGGTCCCAACCGCGTTTGGGGTCAATGGAAACTTCAAGGTTGTACTAACACGTGTTCCAAATTAATTGATATTTTTTAACAAAGAAAGACTAGGTAGCATTTTTTTTATTGAATAATGCAAAAAAGTTAATACAATGGATATCTCTGTCAAAGAAAGAGCTGGAAGAAAACCTTCATAACCAGCTGTCAAACAGCAAAACAAAACTGTAAAGAGATGAGACAATTCATGTGAATAACAACTAGTAGAACATCTGAGATTACAACTTGAATTTGAACAAAATTTGAACGGCTCACAAACATGTACAAAGAATTCGACATGTTTGTAAATAGTGGGTAATTCATCTGATATTTATAAATAGGAAAACAAAACTATATATGAGGAGAAATCAAGATATTTTATGTATGTATGTTGTGTCCCTAATATTATCTATCCTTGGTAGGGGTATTAGTAATCATAAGTAGTTAATTTTAAATATTGTGCCCCTAATATTATTTATCTTTCATAGCCGTATTAGCAATGATAAGTAGTTAATTTTAGATATGTGAGGTTCAATAGAAATAGAAATAGATTAATAATAATTAGCTATTTGATTATATTTGTGTAGGGTTTCACTCAAAAAATTGTATGATATTGGGAAATTGTCTTACATTAGATTTAGAAAGGTTTCAAATATTGATAAACATTGTTATTGGGTAGTAAATATTGTCCTCCACCAAACAATTGTGTTTTCTTCTTATCAATATTAAACACCATTATTGTCATTAATTAGAGGACCACATAGTATTCTAGGTTTCAATTATGTAGTTGAAAATATCATTTCCAAAAGCGCTAAGAAGGCATGCCAAGTTATTAAGAAGGAATATATGCCTTACAATATTGGTTATTTGAAGTCTTTTACTGAACATTGGATAAAAAATTTAGAGATGAAATCTAACAACATTGTCAACTGAGTAGCTATTTAATAGAGCTCAAAGTGCATGTACATTGTCTCATACAAGATCTGATTCAATTTTGTAGAATATCAATGTCATAGATATTGTGTGTGATGGTGTGAATGCATATTATTCACTATTGATATGCATTTTATCCATTTATATATTATCTATCTACACTCAAATACAATTGTCTAGAAGAAAATTTATAAAAAAATGTAGATGCAAAAGATTGTTGGATGAACAACATTTGAAAAATTATAGTGAATTGAAGAGCAATATCAAGAGTATATTTACTACAATTTTTCACTACTTTCCAAATTTATTACGATATTTAAAATTTGATATTGATAGAAATTTTGGTTCTTGTCAAGAAGTCCAAAAACTTAAAATATTTAGCTTCTGAATTATGTTATTTGGTTTCTTGTTTTCCAAATTTCCTTCTATAATTGATGCATATTTAAATAACCTAGATAATATTTTCCTTACTTTTTAGACACTTTAATGTGAATAATTTAGCTTTTGAACATAAAATTTTAGCATATCTCTACAAACAAGGTGAATACAAATGACCTAAAATTTCTCATCTAATTGAAAGCATAGTGGATTAAAAAATGGAGGTTTCCAAACTTAGTTGTCGGGGTTGAATTTTCTCAATTATACTACATAGTGTATTTTAGGTCTTAGTATCGATTATTTAAGTTAGTTGCATAACCTATCATTAGAAAGATGTGAGAAAAATTGAGAGAGTTTTGTTCTTTGTCCAGTCTTTCCATATTAATTTTTCATACACACTAGATAGATCTTTTGTTAAAATATGGCACTCTATTAGATGCTCAGATTGGGTGTAGAGCTTATTTATTAATTATATTAATTGAGTATAAATTGGACAATGTTGTCTTGTGGACTCAATTTACTAAGTCACTATGATAGTTAGAATCAACTCAAGCACAATGTACAAATGAGTCCAACTTTGGACAACACATTGGATCCTTGCTAATAGGTGCCCATCGAGTCACTCTTATTCTTATGGAAAATCTTATCGATCGGGGGTTGGTTCTCTTCATGTGGAAGAAGAAAACTATGGATAGTAATAAGATTGTTATTGTTGATGGGGTCATACCTACAAGTTCACTTACTTCTCTAGGGAGAAGCACCTAATGGTGGACTATTGTGATTATGTGTTAAGTTTGAGGTGGCCTTTGTTGAATGTGTCATGTCCTGATGGAAGGATTTTACTCATTTTACCCTAACTCTGGTTAGTGGTTACCCTAGGGATAAAATTGTGGAACAAAATGGAAGAAATCTCTCAGTTACAACAAGAATGGAACAAAGAAAGAACATAAATGATAATGAAGCATGGTAGGGAAATTGAGAAGAAAAAATCAAAAATCAAGAGACTAATGATAAAAATAGAAGAAATGACTAACATGACTATTCAACTAATAAGATGCAGACCACTTGCTAGGGTCTATGCCCTATTCTTGCAAGATTTTTTTTTTGAGTTTTCAATTTAGTTAGTTAATTAGTGATCTTCCTACTACAATATCATCAACAACATTATTTTTTAAAATCTTATCAAGAAGCCATACTAGACACACAAGATCAACTATGTGAATTTTATTTGCATAATATGATTGTTCCATATGATATTGCTTGGAACCCACTAATTTTTGTGTGAGATGTTCAGATAAAGGCATTAGCCTCATTCATCTTAAATGAACATCAGAGAGGCCAGTTGTGATGATATTATCATTAAAGGGAGAAATCACCTCAACTAGATATTAAAGCATAAGCAAAGGATCCCAATGAGGTAGTTGAGGAATGGATTGACCTTGTGGACAAACCCTGGGTGGAAAATAAAATCTTGGAATGCAGGGAAAAATATTATAAAGGATTTAAAGAATTGGTAGTTGGAATAAGAAAGAGGCACTAAAGTTCTCCCAAGACATATGGAATGAACTAACTCAAGAATTAAAAAAGAAAAGCCCTATTCTATTTTTAACTACTTGGCATCAATCATAAGGGCACATAAGTACATCAAGGATTCCATACAACACTAGATTACTTGGTTCCCTCTAACATTTCATCCTCCTCTTCTCCTTTACCTAATTCCACATTAGATAGGAAGGAAGGAAGAGCAAGGGACAACAAAGCAATTCGGATGGGAGAGAATATTTACACAAAAAGGATTCTACCTAAAGTACATGGGGAAGGAGTCACTAACACTACGAATTACAGAGAACTTGCATTATAGTATAACTAGAGGCCTTGAATTGCTTGAGGACAAGAAAAAGGCTAAGTTTGGGGGAATGATGAGTCTTGGAATTATCCTCTTTTCCTTATTTAATTTTCATACTTTTCATAATATTTCTAATGGTTTCAAAGACATTACCCAGACCTTCCTACTTATTTTAAGTATTTGAAGCATTAAGGATGATATATCATATTGCTAAATGATTATGTAAATATGTGAATTTCTATGAAAGTTAAATAGAGTTTTATGTTGATTATGGTTATTAATGATGAAGAGATGCCTTTGAAATAAACTATTTACCCTACAACAAAGGATTTGTCAACCCGTAATAGAAAATTTATCAAACCATAGAAAAGGAGTTTAGTTAACTTGTAGATAAGGATTCCTGTCAATCCATAGCCAAGGGGATAATCGCCTACAACACATGCAATCTTTCATAGCTAATGGAGGTAGTGGTCAAATATTGTGGAAATAATTTATTTATAAATCATTATATCTTTTTACTTTATGTTGTCACCAGATAGAGATAGTCGTGGAGGTAAGAAGATATTTGTAATAACAGTGGTCATGACGCACAATAAGTTATGCCATACTAAGCACGTCTTTAGTTATAATTGTCTTCTTTATTCAATGTAGAGTCGTAATATGATTTTGACACTCTCACATCCATTAGTTTTCCATTACTATTTAGAATAAGACCGGTCCTCTTCCTATATTTTTAGGAGAGTTGACAGTTGTTTACAGTTTGTTTTCAATCCAAGAATAATCAAACTCTCGAGATCTTGTATATATGTCTAATCTTGTGAGAGGTCAAGGATTTAGTATTCTCATGTTAAGTAGATTTGGATATAATTACTTTTCTTGTTAATTTGATATTTTTTTCTCAATTATCTATTCAAATTGCAATAAATATAAATTTAGTCATTTATATGAAATTCTAGGTTAAGATTTAGGAGGGATATTGTGGGATTGCAACAACTCAAGCAAGGGCCACTTGAGGTAACTATAAAACTCTGTGTAGTTTAGGTTATTAATTATAGTAGAATAAATTGCTAAGTTGTATTTCCTAGTTTAAAGTTAAATTGAATTTTTGAGTAGTGATTAATTATTATTAAAGTTATTTTAAGTAAGTTGCAGCATAGTTGAGTCATTATCCACTATCTTCATAGGAGTAGTTACCCATAACAATTGTTATTTAGTTAGATTTCCTTCTAGATAAATTTATTTCAATCAAGTTGCTTTCAATTAGAGTTTCTTTTGTTAACTCTTCTATATACATTTGATTAGGATGGCTTAGGATTCTTAGATGCACATACAATGCCAACATCATCCAAGAAATTATGATTCTCTAGTTGATAAATTAAATGTAGCACATCTAGGATAGTGAATTGCTTAATAGTGGATCAATTGGTTTGAACATTGAGTTGTATGTATGCATTGTCTCCATCAATTTATTGAGCATAGATGGAGCTAGATAGTAACAAATCAAATTCAACAAGGGGTAATGAAAAAATATATTAAAAATATTAAAGATATTCCTCTTGTTGAGAGAAAGGAAGTGGGTACTAGGATAATCCATAAGATTTGAGGAAAGAAGAGCATGAAAAAGATAGGTAATGGTAATTATCAAGAGGAAACATCTCACATAAAATTGGTAAGAAGTGGTATGATCAAAGACTTTGATTGCTTCCTAATAAGCACATATCGCACCCATGTTCATAATGCAATATAATTCATGGCCAACCCTCCTAAAGGGTTTAGAGCTCCAAATTGTTGAAGATGTGTTCCAAAAGGAAATTTGTAACCATGTTCAAGAAAAAATATAATCATCCATTGATCAATATTTTTAGTTAAACAAGATGCTCATGGAACAAGATTTTAGAAAATTCAAAATATTTTGATGGGAAATTCTGGAGGTTTCAAAGCAATCAAGGATTTTGATGTCCTATTTAGAGCATATTTGATAAATTTTCCATGAAGACTTATATTGTCCAATAAGAAAAAATTATAGAAATGTAGGATGTTCTTATAGTTATCAATGAATAAGGATATAGATCCACATTACAAAATTGAAAGTGAAATTGCAACACTTGTAACTAAACCAATGATTAATGTATGGAGAATCAAAAGAGGCTAAATTTTTAGGTAAAATATTTTTAGTCATAATAAAAATAGAGAGGGATCTGAATTTGTAACTTATACTGAGTCATACATAAAATTTGATTATGGATATGACTCGTCAAGGGAGAAAAGATGATGAATTTTTTTTTCCTCACTTCTCTTTATTTGAAATCATAACTCAAGTAGGAGATAATATGTCTTATGAAAGAATGAATTTGATAAAAAAATTATGGTGCTAGAAATTTCTTCAAGTGTAGGATTTTCAGCCTCTAGTTATATCATATAAATTTAGCAAAAGAATAAAAGTGAGAAAATTCAACATATAAATTATCCCAAGGAATGATTAATAGTTGCAGGGACAGAGGAAGCGACTGAGTTGAGTACATTTGCAAAGGATCTATAAAGAACTATGGATTAGCTAGTAAAACCATTTAAAAATGAGAAGTAGGATGCATCCCATAAAGAAATAAATACATATTTTAGGGAACCTCATGAATTTAATTTCACATATTATTCAACTAAACAAGAATTTAGTAACATGGATTTATGAGTTCTCAAAGATGAATTGGGTTTTTGAATCTGCATTTCTTGAGGGAAAGAAAAATTGAGTGGGGTGGACTCATCATGTCCCTTTTATTTATAATCTATATTGTATTCCAAAATTCACATTTCCTAACTCAAGTTTCTTACCTTATCCAAAATTGTGTATGGGTTCTTCCCCTTCATTCCTAATGCATCTACGCAAGATCCCAAATTTTTCTAAGTATGAGGGCATGACTAGTCTACCAAGTCTATGTAATTCATTGGCATTACAAAATTTCCCTTCATGGTATGACCTTCCTCCCAAGTCTTCTTTCTCTTCTAGAGCTCAATTGGGTTATTGGACTTCCCCATTTAGTCATTCTCTTTGTTTGTTCCCCACCTTTTTTCCCTCTTCCATTGGGGCTTTGAAGTTTCCCATACCACCTTACCTCTCTGAAAACACCTTGCTCCTTCATAAAGCTTTGTTGGGAAGTCATACTCCCCCACATCGACATGCCTCACCTTCGAACCCAAACACCCAAACTTTGACTCTTCTACCTCTTTTCACTATTCACCTCCACCTACCTCCTTGCACATTTGGAGTGTCATTAATTCTAAGAGTGGTGGCATATCTTCTATAAGGATTTCCCACAAAAAAAAATATTATGCAATAAGGAGGACATCGATTCATTTGTATCTCAAGTGGTACACACAACACATATAAAGATGAGTATTGTTAATGTGGTAGTTAGGGTTTCAAAATCAAAGGGGATCCTCATTGTACTTGTTGAGGGAAAATGTAGATCATAAGAGACCTTCCTCAACACCTTCCAAGTGTATTTTGGTAGAGGAGGACACCATTTCTAGCTTGATGCAAAGAGAAGCCACTCTCTTAGGTATGGGAAACCATTTTGTGTATGAAGCCTAGGATGAAGGCCACTATGTAGTTTTTGATGATTTTCCCAAATGTTTAAGATTATATAGATGGAATTGAGAGACCATCTTTGAACAAACCAACAAAAACCCTAACCAAAAATTAGTGTGCACACTTATTGCTCAAGCCTCTAGATATAAGGATGAAAACCCATGGATTTGTGAAGGTTGAGGAACAAAAAACCTTTACATCTTGAAACCTAAAAAATAGTAGATCTATGTTTAGGGAAATAGAACAACCAATTTTCTACAAGTTTCACTCAAGGAAACCTTAGAGATCTCAATCTATGGGAAGAAACTAGAAATTCACAGTGACAAGTCTAAATCCTTCGAAATACAGAAAAAGTGTTATACCAGGACTCATATGCCACAAGTGGCATATTAGTCATGTTCTACTTTTTTAGAAAATTAAGACCTAAATCTATTCTCCTGCCTTTGCTCTTCCTTCCAAACCTGATTTCTAGATCTAAACCTATTAAAAACCTACAAAACAAAATATAGTATTGATTTTCTTATGGGGGGTTTGCCTCAGTCAAACCCCTAGTTCAGTAGTTAAACCTTGATAGAAACAATAGATCTTGAAAGTAAATATGAGTGCCAACCCTAATCTTAAGTGCATCTAAGATTAAGAGATCTAATATGCAATGAAACCCTATTCTAATGTGCTAGAATAAGATACATGAATGAAAAATAGAGATGGATTTACTTTGGGAGATCTCTAATCACCCTAATAAGCCATAATAATGTGTCAACCTTCCTTTAGGTAGAAAGTAGAATCATAATGGAGGATGGAATCACTTAGGAAACAAGTCATTAGGCAACCATCATGATTTACCATCATCAATGGCTAGTTGCATCTCCACAACCTAGAATCCATCATGATTCACCATAGGCAACTATCATCAATAGTTGACAATGCTAGATCTTGAATAAAAGTGAGCTTGAAGACCAACAAAAAATACTATAATGTTGCTCCAAGACTTCAACTTTGCCCGCTACTTGCTTTTGAATGCTTGAATGAAAGTATGCTTGAGTGCTTGTGAATGCTTAGATCTTGAATCCATCTCTCTAGGTGAAAAAAATGACCTGAAACCTTGTTTTTATAGGCACTTCATCTAACTTACCGTTTATTAGATCCCAAATACCAACATCAACCAAAAATTTAAATTAAAAGCCTTAATTTCTCACTTAAACCCTAGAAAGGGGCCACATGGGACTCATACGCCACTTGTGGTGTATGGGTTCCACCTAGGCGGACTCATATGCCCAAGGTGGTGTATGAGTCCCACCCTAGCTTCTCGGGGTGAGAAAATGTCAAGTTGTTAGAAAATTGAACTTTTTTAGTGATTTTTTTAGGATTTCAACTAAAATAAGCCTTGGGATCTGAAATAAAGGCTCTTAGGGGCCTATTAATGATGATTTTAAGGGTCATGAATGTAGGAGGTACTAAAATAGGTCCAAATTAAGTGTGAAATTGTACCATCTCCAAGAAGGGCGTATAATTTTCTACACTACATTCAACCCCACTTTAGCGCCCATGTGACTCTATGTGCATATGCAAGCTAAAGGAATTCGAACAATAACTTCATTTCATAAAAGGATACTCATATGGATTCATTTGTGAGCATGAGAGAATGAAGCCCCCACTATAGCTATCTACAAAACCACAATGTTAGGAACCGCATCTTACAACACCAATTTGTTAGTCGTTCAAAGAAATCCTCTTATCTTATTTCTTTATGAAATCAAATTTGAGGGTACATGTATGCCCCCTTGATTCCGCTTGCTTTACGAAGGTGGAATCAAGGTAGCAATCTAACCACATTGAATTGCATAAGTCATATCATAGGGTATTTCCAAGTACCATACCACATAGTGATAGACATTTGGTGAGATTGGAAATGGAATCACGAATCCAACACAATAAACGACATAAAAGACAAAGCTCTCGAGCCCTCAGTATGCTAGTTTGAATGAAAAAATGCTTTTAACCCTAATATGAAAATGACCTAATTTGAATATATATATAAGAGTAAAAAGTGAAGCAATTTGTAATCATTTTTTCTTTTACCTTCTTGTAGTTTGATTTGGTGAAGATCGAGTGATAATGCCAACCGTACGAGCATACGTTCCTCTGAGACTCGATAACCTACATTAGGTGGTAGCACGAGGAAACCTTCAACATCCAATGAGTGGATTCTTCCCTACCTTAGCTTTGTTTTTACACATTTATCTTATGTTTTACACATTTCTAGATAGATCTAGGACCTTGGAAGAAAAATTCACAAAGCATCCCTTTTTTTTGCAAAACTTGTCCCTTTTTTCACAAAGTGTCACATTTCTTTGCGAAGTGTCCCATAAGGAGAATAAAGTGTCTAGGATCCTTAGAAAAGTACCCTAGAGCAACTCTAGCACACTTTTTGACTGTTTGATGTATAAATTTAAGATTTTATAATACTTATAGGAGATATTTCTCTTTTTTCTAGATTCCTCCTCAATCGTGACATCTTGGTAATAGATTATTTTGTCGGTTATGAGACCTGGTCGCAATGCTATCGGAGGAGGATACACAAAATTTACAATCTACTAGATTATACTGGGTGTATCTCATGCCTCCTATGAGATACCATGATTCCATGCTAATGGAATTAGTAGAGAGGTGGGATGAAAACACCTACAACTTTCAACTTCCCACCAGTGAGATGACGATCACTCTGGAGGATGTGCATCACATCCCTCGAGTTCCCATTCAAGGCGAGACTATCCATTTCGTAGAGGATCATACATACATGTAGATGCGGGAAGATGTACAATACTGCCTTGGAGGACCTGTTCGAGATGAGATCATGGGGCCATGTATTGAGCTATAGTGGCTACTCTATGCACGATCGCCACTTTTGAGACAGATTATGATTTTCACTTAGCACTAGTACTAGTCCCAGATGGCTGGGGAGCACACCTAGATGGATGCCTAGTTTACATGATACGAGAGATGGAGCATCACAAGATCATCTATGCATTGGGTCGTAGCATGCTAGCACATCTTTACTATGATCTAGGATGATTTGCTTATCACAAGGTTGAGAACATGGTTCATTGTATACTTCTACATGTTTGGTGCCTAGAGCATATCACATGCACCAGGCAGACAAGATTTACATTTATATGTTTCCTTGGATACCCACACTCATTCAATTATCCACTAAGATGGGTGTGGCAGTATGGAGATCTACTATTTTGGAGAGTCGGATTTGATCTCTTGGAACAAGAGGAGATCTTATGGAGACCCTACGAGTTGATACCACAGTGGCCATATGAGACCCAACAATTGAGGCAGATGTAGAGGGACAGGTTTTCATTGGGGAGGCATGATTACATAATAAGACCATTCTACTACGATCGTGTCATGAGATAGTTTAGAAAGGTATAGGTGTCACCAGTAGCATGACCATTTTATAGGCTATCAGTGTGGAGTGCTCAAAGGGCAGGAGATACGAGGTGACTCATAGTCAAAAATGTCATCTCCAATGACTCAAATGACTCAGATCTCAACATGTCCCCAATCTTTGACGTTGATGATGTTGGTGCTACAGATGCATATGAGGAGTGGTGGGATGCAACATGACTAGCGCCAGTATTTCCTATGGATCAACCTATAGGCTTTGTGGGGCCTCTTCTAGATGAGAAGGATGAGGAGGAGGCAAGTGAGGAGACAAGGGTCAAGGTTGCAAACCTATTTACAGATGAGGTAGAGGAGGACTATCACAAGGAGGAAAAATTAGACTACGAGGATGAGGACTAGGATGAGGACAAGGACAAGGGCCAATTGATGAGTGAGGGAAGTGACACAATAGATGAGGTTCCAGTTTCCCACAAGTGGAGAGATTTAGCTCCCACCTGTGTCACTAGATCAAAGTCAGCAGTCACAACATGTGCTAGCACTTATGAGCACAAAGAGGCTAGCACATCTTTTATTCCTCCTACACAGGACAAGGATATTTTTACACAACCAGCTAGAGATCTAGATGATGGCATTATTTATGACTATGCTTATGCTTATTTTCTTGCTTTTGATATATATATCATGATGTGTATTGATTAGCTTCATGAATTCTATCTTGCAGGGTCTAAGAGAGAGTTATATGATCTCTATTGATAGGAAGTCATAGAGATAGTACCCCCTTCACTCAGAGACAAGGCTATCAGCATAGACTACATGCCCCAAATTATCATGGAGCAGCCTCCAAAGCTTTTTGAGCCTTTTGTGAGGTTGAGAGGAGCATACGAGGGTGCTACTAGACGTGTTGATTGAGTTGAGGGTGATCTGTCAGCACTGCAGACTACCTATGAGGAGCTTCGATCATCTTGAGATCCATCAAAGGTTGAGAGAATTTGTGCAGAAGTTGCCAGCTTGTAGGCGGATAGAGATTGCATAGAGTGAGAGCGCCTAGAGGCCATCAGACGAGAGGTTGTGGTTGTTGGATGAGTAGGGGGTCTACAATATGCACTGGATTCTCCTATTAGTTCATGATCACATACTACCATCTCTCGACAAACATTCTCTCGACAGATGCGATCACCAACTCCCAAGGGATCTAGTAGCCGCAAGCCACACTAGCATTGTATATTTTATGATATGTACTAAAACTTTGTGATGACATATATATGATCATTTATGGTTAATTGTTTATGCTTATGTGTTTAAGTTATATGCCAATGTGATTTATCAAATAATCTTTGTAAGACTATCTAATAAATGTCTCCATGATCTAACACATTTTATGTGATCTAATTAAAACTATCCTAGTTTCTTTTAGATGCAACATTATGATTAAGTATGTTATGCTAAATTAAATGCACCTATGATCTAATTAAAGAACATTAAATGTATATAAGGATCTAATCTAACACAACATACAAGATTAGCTTGACTAGTATGAAACCTAAAGTAACCACCTAAAATTAATTTAAATAATTACTTTAGTATTCAAGACACACAAATGGTTGTTGGTTGAGAATGAGGCAATGCGAAAGAACATAGAATGTCATATACTAACTCTAACACCATTTCTTTATCATTCACACTATTCAAGAAGATCAAAAATAGTATCAGCACAAATGTGCGGCATTGATAGGTTCTTTAAGAGGTGTACCATCCATTTCAGTTCATGTGTATGCTTTGAACCCATAACTTTCATCAATTATGTAAGGTCCTAACCAATTAGGGCTGAATTTTCCTTTTTCAGTTGAGGTGGCATTAACGTTACGTTGATTCTCAAATAACACCAAATCACCTTTAGTAAATGCATGAGGGATGACATGATCAATGTACCTATGTTGCAATTTTCTGGAATAAGCTTGGAGATGCTCAAGAGAATTAATGCACCGTTCATCAAGCATTTCAAGTTGATGCAATCGTTGTTCTTTATAAGTATTGTCAGGAATAAGTCCTTGAAGAGCGATTCTTAATGAAGGAATCTCTAACTCCAAGGGCAGTATTAACTTTGTACCATAGACAAGGTTATAAGGAGTATTCCCAATTGAGTTCTAATACTTGTATGATAAGCCCATAACGCATATGTTAACTATGTGTTCTAATCCTTAATATCTTTGCTTACTATTTTCCTTAGGATTTGCTCAACAGTCTTATTAGTTGATTCAACTTGACCATTAGATTGCAGGTAGTAGGGTGTTGAAAAACGATGTTGGATGTTAAACATTTCTAAGAACTTCTTCATGTCATTATTCTTAAATGGTGTCCCATTGTTCGAAACTAATGCGGAAGGAAGTACAAAGTGAGCAATAATGTGTTCCAATATTAAATGACATATTACATTAGCAATTGTTGAATGAAGGGGAATGGCTTCTACCCATTTCATGAAATAATTTGTTGCGGTAATTATGAAGGTATGTCTGGCAAAAGGAGGTGAAGTTTTTCCAATAAGGTCCAGACCCCATACTAAGAATGTCCAAATAGGGACTTGGGCATGAAGCTCAAAAGCGAGAGTGTGAATCAAATCACTATGTTCTTGAAACTTATGATATTTCTTAACGTATTCAAAGCAGTCTTGTTCCATATGTCTCCAATAGTATCCTATGTGGATTAGCTTTTGAACTAATGATCTTCCTCCAAAATGACCTCTACCAGCACCTGCATGACCTTCCTCAAGTGCTACATGGGGATTTCATAATGTTTAAGGTATCTAAGTAAAAGACCATCAAAGGACCTTCGATACAGCACGCCAGCAAGGATTATATATCTAGATGTGATTTTTCGAAGGCAATCTCGAGTATTCTTAGTTGCCGGCTCAAGAAAGGTACCTTCTTTTAAATAAGTAAATATAAGTGTATACCATTCACTAGAGCTTTCCGTGATGGTTGATAACCCTTCGACGACTGTATTTTCTATTGATGGTTTCATAATTGTATGGAAAATAAATGTGAACTCTTTTGAGGGATCTTGAGGTGATATAAGGGAAGTTGCACTTGCCATTGCATCCGCATGTCACTTATCTTTTCATGGGATGTTAGCAATGGTATATGAATCAAAGGTGTTTAACAAGGTCATCGTGAGATCCTTATATCTTGATAAATTTTCATGCTTTGCTTGATACATTCCATTTATTTGCTTAATGACTAATTGTGAATCACCAAATATCTTAATGTCTCAGGCTCCCAGAGTTAAAGTTAGCACATAATCCAACAATTAATGCTTCATACGAGCTGTTGTGTTATTTGTGCATAGGAAGTTTAAGCGATAGGATAAAGGAATAGGTTTTCCTACAGGTGGGACTATTATAATCCCTGTGTCAGAGCCTGTTCTACACTTAGAGTCATGAAAGTATAACTCCCATGTACTAGTTTTGTAGACATCAAAAATATACAGATTGATATCGACACTCGATCCTGATCTACTAACATCGCTTCATCCTAAATTATCCCTCTATCTAACCATTTAATCAAATAGCCTTATTTGATTAAAGTCATCATAATTCTCCTTTTAATTAAATAAATCCCTCGATTTAATTAAATCATCATCTCTGTGTAATTAGCTAGGTCATTTCATCTTCCTATCTTTGATTTAATTAAATAATTCATATTATTTTATTAAATCTCTAAAGTTCATCTAATTAAATTAAATAAGTCAAGCATTTATCTAATTTAATCTAACAGATCACCCCTTTTGGTTAAATAAATCAAAATATTTATTTAACTAAGTCCTAATCATTTTCATCTCTTTTTGATTTATTTCAATCCTAAAATCTAAATCAAATAGTCAAATCAGCTAAATCTCCCCTTAAATTAATCAAATCCTGATTAATTAATCCTAATCACTCAAATCCTCTAGATTTTGCAACTTGCACATGAAAATCAATTTAATTGTTTTATAAATCACCTATTTTCATTCAAAAAAGGAATCAAAAAGGGAATATTCCTCAAATTTGAAATCTCCCCCCAAAAGGACATGTACATCCAACAAGGCATTTAAAACCTCTTACATGTCCTTTGCCTTGAGCCAAGTGGCATTTATTGCATTTTCCCTTCCCTCTTACATGTCATTTCAACAAATTTGAATTTCAAATATTGGCATTTATTGGCACAAACCCCAAATCTTGCACAACCATCATCCATTCATAGCTTGACAAGTGGCACCATATCATTGGATGAATGTTAGTCCCACATTGCTCAAATTTGGGCATTCATCCATCTTGAAATCCTATAAATGAAGAGCTCCTCTCCTCATTTCATCATCCACAATCCAAGCAAAGTTACCATGCTAGAATACTTAGCCATTTCCATCTTGAGTTCTTAGCTAGGTTATTGCAGATTTTGTTTGGAGCTCTCACCATTTCATCAAAAGTGGATCATCAATCTCTTCAACATTCGAATCTTGCATCTTAGGGATTGGGAAAGGGCCAAATTTCCACATCAAATTGGCACCAATTCCCCCATGGGATTGAGAGTTTGCATATCCAATTAGGATTTTATCTTGTTTTTATCATTTGCATTGTGTTCTTCAATATTTTCATTCCTAGTTTGATTTGTAAATGGATTTCATGGGGAATCCTTCTTTTAACTTGTAATTCCTTGTCTAACTCATTTATTCATGTTGTTGTGTAGGTACTAGGAAAAGGGTTCGCACAAGTTTCAATCGTCAACACATTATCATCAGGGAATGAGTAATTATTAGGTAACGCTAGAGCAAAAGGAGCATCAACTAATTGGTTGGTCAAGTCTTGTCCTTTAATTGGTTTTTGTGAGACAAACTTAAGGTCAAACTCAGTTAACAATATAACCCACTTAGCTAAATATCTTGATAAATCTATTTTAACAAAAAGATATTTTAAAGGATTGAATTTCGCCATCACATGTATTTCAACAAGATCCAAGATGTGTATCATGTTGTGTATTTTTCTATTGTTGTGTATCATGTTTCATAATCAATTAGAGTTCAACTAATGTAATAAACAAGATGTTCTTTACCATTTTCATCTTGTTGAGCCAACAATTTTGCGAGAGCATGGGCCGATGTTGTTGTATACAGGATGAATGGTTTGTCTTGCATAGCAGGTTGTAATACAAGTGGAGTAGCAAGGTAATCTTTCAAACACTCAAAAGCCTATTTACAATCCTTATTCCAATTAAATTGAACCTCTTTCTTAAGAAGATGCATAAAAGGTAATGTTCGGTCTACTAGGGATGCTACAAAATGACGAATATCCTGAATTCTTCCTTGTAAAGTGTGCAATTGTGAAATTTTTCTAGGAGGTGGCATGTTAACTATAGCATCAATTTTCTTCGTGTCCACCTCAATGCCTCTGTGAGATATGGTAAAACCTAAAAAAATTCCACTATCTACATGAAAGACACTTTTTCATGTTTAATCTAATGTTGTATTTTTGCATTCGCTCAAAAATCTTTGGAAGGATATTCACATTTCCTTGTCGAGTTAAATATTTGGCAAGAATATCATCAACATAATCTTCCAAAATCTTATGTATTTAATCATGAAATATCAATGTCATAGCTCGTTTATATGTTGCACCTATGTTCTTTAGTCCAAAAAGCATGACTACCCAACAAAATGTTCCCCAAGCTATAGTAAATGTTGTTTTGCATTGATCTTGAGGGTTGATGAAGATTTGATTATATCTAGGAAATCCATCTATGAATGACAATAAAGTATGTCTCATAGTCGAGTCCACTATCATGTCAATATTAGGAAGGGAAAATCATCTTTTAAAGATTCTTTATTTAAATCACGAAAGTCTGTACACATCCTAATATAATTATCAAGTTTCGCAACTGCAACAATGTTCCAAATCCAAGGAGAATAATCTATAGGGCGTATAAAACCAGCTTCAAGGAGTTTCTCAATATCGGCCTTGACCAATAAGGCTATCTTAGGATTCATCTTCCATATCTTTTGTCTCACTAGTTTAGCATTTTCTGCAAGAACTATGTTGTGCGTTACTATCTTAGCATCAATACTCGACATATCTGAGTAAGTCCAAGCGAAAAGTTCAAGAAATTCATGAAGTAAAGTTGCATGGTATTCTTGTTCATCATCATCAAGGAACTTTCCTATCTTAATCACTTTCTCCTCATTGTTAATATCCATCGGTATGTCAATTGTATCCCCCAAAGGAAATGCACTTTGTTTCAAAAATTTAGGGTTGTATTCTTCGTTGTCTTTATCAATCTCCTTACTTTCCTTTTCTTCGTCTTCTTTCTTAGCACTAATCACAGCACATGTAAACCATTTCGTTTTAGGAGGAGTAAATGGTTTATCATAAACTCCTAACATTTCTTTCAAGGCTTCATCATCTTCAAAGTATTCCAATGATTTGTTGCAAGTTGTATCAATCAATTCAGGATGTTTCAAGGTGAGAGTTGTTTTAGGGTTACACATGATGGTGTTTATGTTTAACGATGGTCTTTTAGCTTCGTGTGTTATCTTAGAAGGGAAATATCCCAAACCACTTTTTTCTTCTTGTGTGTTAGGCTCTATAGGAACACGAATTCCTTGTTCTTTCATTCCACATCCTTTTCCAATATAGCCAAGTTGTTTCATAAGCTCATAAACCTTTCCATAAAGTTTCTCCATTTCTTTTAGGTTTGGTGGTTGTTGATAGTCTATCTCATCAAATTTTGTTGTATCTAACTTGTGTCTTCTTCTAGAGTAGATGAGGTGGATGCTTGTGATTTTTCTTCCAAATTCTGTGTTGACATTACCATTGATTGCTTTCTTTTTTGTTTCTTTTGTTGTAATTTTGTATTCTCCCATAAATGAAGGTGTGAATTCCAAGGAACCCCAATCATCGTCTAATAACTTTGTCACTTTCTCTATATCATGTTTCTCTTCTTTCATAGATTCTATGTTCAAAGTTGGAATTAATGTGTTTAGAGGATTTGTCGCTCCTTTTTCAACTTGTAAGCAACTTTCAGGCTCGGGGTCTATTTCAACTTGGTACAATTTATTGTTATAAAAATATTTCATGATACAATGAAGAGTTGAAGGCAATGCATGCATCTCATGAATCCAAGGTCTTCCTAAAAGGATATTGTATGAAAGATCATGAGGCATAACATGAATAGGAATTTGTAAGGTAGCCTTTCCAATTGTAATAGGAAAAGTAATCACACCAATCGAATGCTTTCCTACAATGTCAAATCCTCGAATCGATAAGGAATCAAGTTCAATTATTGATTTATCCACACGATCAAGTCTATCCAAAAGGTTCACACTACACACATTAAGAGTGGAGCCATTATCAACAAGGGTTATTTTTATCCCTATCATATTCAATCTAGATATTATCATGAAGGCATCATTTTTCTTTCTCATCTCCAAGGGAGGTAGCTTGTGTTGATGAAAAGTAATGTCTATGTTAACCGCATTCATTCCTTGAATTAGAGCTACTACTATTGGTATGTGGCAATTGATCATGCTATACTATACACCCTGACATGTATCCTTGCTAGGGTCCGAGGCTAAGCTAGGCCCCAAGCGAGGGTTCGGGGGTGGCAGCCCCCGAGAAAAAATTTCCTCCTACTTTTTCGTGTCGTCACCGAAAAAAGGAAAAATCAATGAAAAAAGAAAAAAACCCGACTTTGTAGAACCCTAATTTGGAAGCTTCTAAGCTTGTTAAAAAGGGGTTCAGATGGGTGTTATAGTATGACGAAAAACATGATCATTCACAAGATTGTAATAGGTTTTTGCACTAGATAATAAAATCATTGGATGACTGCGGTTTGGTGGATGTAGCCTGGATTGGGTGAACCACGTTAAATTCTCTGTGTTATAATTTATTTTGTGTGTTTTCGTTTCTCTGTTTATTAATTAAATTTGCATTTAATTGTTAGACATCTGCCTTTCTAACCCTAACAGCTACATCACTTGCATTTATATTAGAGGGAATCACCACTTGTTGCGAGGTTGTTTGAAGTATAGTATGATAGGTGAATTTTGAATTAGGTCCCATAAGGATATCTTTGTAGGAGTATTCTTAATTTTTTCAACAAGATTTCACTCCTTCCCACTATGCAAAGGTAAACAAGGATCACTAGGTAAGATGGGTTGAGGTAAAGTTAAGGATGTTGAAGTTGTTTGTCTTGGTTGTGGATTGTTTCTAGTGTTATATGTATGAGAAATTGTATAATAAATTGATTGCTTTGAAGCATTATTCATAGGTGGTTCAAGAGTGAAAATGGTTTTATTTTGAGGTTTGTGTGAAGGTGGGTAAAGGATGTGTTGAGGTTGAATCACATTAACTTCTCTTTGTTTCAGTTTGCTATAACAAGCCTTAGTGGATGAACCTTGCTAGATGAAATACTCAAGGGCTTCATCTAACATGTCAAATTCATTACTACTAAAAGTCTTGAGGGTTAGGTTAACTTGGAAAAAGAGATATGACATACTCAAATAATTGTGCTTTCTTCAAGTCATTCATTAGTTTATAGGTGTTTTTGGTTTTGTTTTCTAATGAATGCCAAATGTAATCTAATCTAATTAAACTATGAACTAATAATGGAAATTCAAAGTACAATAATCTAATTCTATCCACAATTAAAATGAATCTAGATTAAGCTAGGTCTAATGAAATGCATGCAACAAAAACTCAGTAAACGGAAACATAAATCTAAGAACAATCTAAAACATGTAGAAACATGGTTTTTAATTCTGTAAAATGCAGTTTCACATTTGACACGGGACTAAATCATCTAGAGGGGTGTATGATTCCTAGTTAGGGTTTTTCAAGGGTTTAAATGTTAATAAATAGTCAACACAAAATACCTAGAAATCGGGAAAAACCACCTATACTGGGATTAAATCGCCCAAAGGGGCGTATGAGTCCCAAATTAGAGTTTTTACACTAATTTCAAAAAATTCTGAGTGAATGTTATGCTTTCTAATTTTGATGGTGTCTAAACTAACTGAAATTATAGATTTCAAATGAAATTCAATAATGAAAGATGCAAAAATGCAACCTATATGCACTTTCACTAATGCAAGATTTTTAAACCCTAGATGTAAATTAACTAATGAAAGACCTAATACAAAGTTAATGCAATCTAGATCTAGGAGTATGATGCACTCTAAATCATAAAATAAGGTGTTCTAAAGGCTAGGTTCAATAAAATGAAACGTAGAAAATGGTCGCTCTATGTTTAGGGAGATAGAACAACAAATTTTCTACAAGTTTCACTCAAGGAAACCTTAGAGATCTCAATCTATGGATGGAAATCAGGGAAAGACATCTACAATAAGGTGTCCTAGGGTGTGATTAAAGACTAAAAGGGTTTTCACCACCAAGCAAGGGTTTGGAAAGACAAGAAATGTAAATGGTATGCAAAACCTAAGTAAATGACCTAGGAATGAACTTAAATCAGAACAATAAACTAAGAAAGTACAAAGGTGCACTTGGAAAACTGAATATGCTCGATACAAGGTTTGAAATCCTAAAAATCTGGTTTTCAAAGCATACTAGACTCATATGCCAAGCTGGGAAATTTAGTCCTAATTTAGGGTTTTTGGGCATAAACTAGAATTTCACAGTGACAAGTTTGAATCCTCCAAAATCAAGAAAAAGTGTTATACCAGGACTCATACGCCACAAGTGGAGTATCAGTCCTGATTTTAGTTTTTAGAAAATTAAGATCTAAATCTGTTCTCCTACCTCTGCTTTTCCTTCCAAACCCGATTTTTGGATCTAAACCTACTAAAAACCAGCAAAATATAATATAGTATTGATTTTCTTATGGGGGGTAAATTGCCTCGATCAAACCCCTAGTTTGGTAGTTAAACCTTGATAGAAACAATAGATCTTGAAATTAAATATGAGTGCCAACCCTAATCTTGAGTGCATCTAAGATCAAGAGATCTAATATGCAATGAAACCCTATTCTAATGTGCTAGAATAAGATGCATGAATGAAACATAGAGATGATGACTTACTTTGGGAGATCTCTAATCACCCTAATAAGCCATAATAATGCATGTACCCTCCTTTAGGTAGAAAGTATAATGACAATGGAGGATGGAATCACCTAGGAAACAAGTCGTTAGGCTTGGCTCAATGGCTAGTTGCATCTCCCCAACCTAGAATGATCCATCATGATTCACCATAGGAAACCATCATCAATCCTTGACAATGCTAGATCTTGAATGAAAGTGAGCTTGAAGACCTAAAAAAAATCCTATAATGCTGCTCCAAGACTTCAACTTTTCTTGCTACTTGCTCTTGAATGCTCTTGTGAAAGCTTAGATCTTGAATCCATCTCTTTAGGTGAAAAAAATGATTTGAAACCTTGTTTTTATAGGCACTTCATCTAATTTACCGTTTATGATATCCTAAATGCCAACATCAACCAAAATTTTGAATTAGAAACCTTAATTTCCCACTCAAACCCTAAAAAGGGGCCAGATGGGACTCATACGCCACTTGTGGCGTATGGGTCCCACCTAGGGGGACTCATACGCCAAGGTGGCATATGAGTCCCACCCTAGATTTTTGGGGTGAGCAAATGTCAAATTGTTAGAAAATTGAATACTTTTAGTGATTTAGTCAAGATTTCAACTGAAATAAGCCTTGAGATTTGAAATAAAGGGTCTTAGGGGCCTAGTAATGATGATTTTAAGGGTCATGAATGGGAGTACTAAAATAGGTCCAAATTAAGTGCAAAATTGTACCATCTCCAAGAAAGGCGTACAATTTTCTACACTACACATCTCATGTCAGAGGATGAAACCTCTTCAGTTGAAGGAGTGATCTCTCACAAAGGTTCCATTTGAGCTTTAATTATGGAAAAAAACAATGATATAGTGCCTACATGAAAGTTACAATTTTCATCCAACTGTAAGCATTGTGCTTCCATTTTCCATAGCTATTGTAGCAAAATATTGTAAAAATTTATAGTTTTATTCCATTTAATGTATGATATGTATTTGGATTTCCTATGAATATCATGCCCTTAAGATTGTTGTGCAGTTGTGCAATTGTGAGATGTTATTCTTGTGAAAACTATATTTTAACCTATTATAATTGTGGCAGCAATATTTGTAAAGCATTCTAGACCATTTGACATAAATACAATTGTCGTTTATCTTCCATTATGGATTGTTATTTATGTGAATGTCATGACAAATTTCTATTTTTCTTAGGTTATGTAGAGTTGATTAGGGTGTTTTATTTTAGGGTTATATAAAGAACTCTGAAGCATATTTAGGAATGGATAATGTTATACAAATATTACTATAATCTAGGGTTTTATTTAAGGTTGTTAATGTTATAAGTAAACATTGATACAAATTTAGGGTTTGCATGGTTCCAATTTAAATATTTGTAGTATGTTAAATTATTTAACCTAAATTTAGCATGAGACACTTTAGCGGTGTTATAGCTACCAAAACTACCACCATTGTTCTCCATTGGACCATTAATGCATAGAAAAACTAATGCTAAGATTCCTAAGGAATCTAATTGTAATTGAACATTTCTAATAACACCCTCGACATTCAAGGACATTTTACATGAGTGTTTGAGATAAATGAATTATACATAAGATTGCAAGGTAAATGGTACCTTAATCCTAATAAAAGTCACATATTGAAAAGAGCTAGGTTTCTTGTATTATCTACTTGTCCTAGAATAAATTCCCTACTAGTAATCACACTTTTGTGAGTAATGGGTACACCAAAGGGGTCTTGAAGGTCAATTTTTAGGTTCTTAATCAAATGGCATGTTGTGTTCAATTTAGCTCCCCATGGACAATCACTTTTTCCAATTATTTATATAGATTCTAGTAGTGTCAATTACAACACCATGAAAATCCTTCATTTGCATTAAAGAGGAAAAGCATTTTGTAAAGAGAAGGGTCGGTACCCTTAGAAGCTTAAGTAGTGGTTCATGAATCTCTCATATTTATTTTACTTACCACAGGTTATGAAATCAATAATTTAAGTTCTCTTATTTGTGAGAATTCATTATTTAATTGTTGCTTTCTCAGTATACCTTCTATAATGATTGGCTATGAAGGTAGCCACCCAAGATCTAGAGGCCTAATAGAAAGCACAAACATAAGAGAGATAGAAACAATATGCCAAGAATAAACTATATTCTACTAATGATGCAAATAGAATACAATGTGCTATGCAAAAGTACATAGGAGACCCCTTAGTTATATAGCCAAGGTGAGAACATAGAAGGGCAAAAGATTATGACAAGTTTCATAATCTTATGACATGAGGCAACTATGAAAAGCTATCACTCCACATAAAGTGGAAAAGTGATAATCACCACAAATGGTGGATCACCCACAAAAGGTGGATGTGATAAAGTAATAACATGATAAGTCCACCAAAAGTGGAAATTATCCAACTACCTCCTATGTGGTCCCTAAGTGAACTTAACTAAGGTGTAATTATGACAGAGGACAAGGTGCAACACTTTTAATTACACCAACACCCCCCCTTAAGTGCAACTTAGGGAGAATGTACACAAAAGCTAACAATGAAAGATGGGTCTCGGCTACTAGGCCATGTTAGGTACCCATGTACAAATGCAATGCAATATCTCATAAAGCAGAGAAAAGGAGAAAACCACGTAGGAAAAAACTCCCCCCCAAAAGAGAGATGAAAAAAAAAAAAACTGCACTCAAAAAGAAGAGAAAGGAAAAACCTCGAGTGAGGAAAAATCCCCCCACAAAAGAGAGAATTAAGAATTCAAGTGACCTTCTTAGATGAAACATCTCGCACCCCCAAGAGAGCTCAAAAATGATGATATTTACTGGTGCAGGAGCACCTAGGAACACTAGTCATTTAGAAAGTCTTGAATGCATCTTTTGTTTTTGCAATATTACCATAAAGGTCATGTTGACAATTTAGATAGAATTAGAGGTTTATGAATAATTCTTAATCTATGGTGATCAGTAGATTAAGAAGTGGAAAGGGTGTATGAGTTTAAACACTCATTTTACTTAGGTTTCTAGAAAATTGGCAAAAGATGCAAAAATGCTCCATTTTTGCACCTTTGCCACATAATAACTTACATGTTCGACCAAGGGTGCATAACTGAATTAGGAACCCTTTAAAAGGTGTGCCTCGACCTGAGAGCAAGGTTAGAGGCATTATTATTTTGGGAAAATTTTGTGAATTGGAAGAAAAAACAGTGCTTTTGTGTGTTATTTCTGATTTTTGCTTCAAAGTAGAACTTAATGAATTGAAATTGTTACTGTGTTTAATGGAGGATGTAGATTAGTGTTTTCTCAAGTTTAGTGTGCCATCTTTTAGTCTTTTGAATTCATTTTCAATCATTGTTTGTAAATAGTTGGCTTTAACCTTGTTGCTGGTCTGAACCAGATTATCTGTAAAGAATGGAGTGCTAGACCACTTTCCCACCGTACAAATTGTACGACCCTTTGGGAATAGTGACTAGACTCCATGTGTGTACATATGGTAGGTTTTATGGTTTTTGTGAGTGCAGGAACTGTTAGAAAAGTCTTTCCCTAGGTGAGCCAGGAAGAGTCTGGCTAGGGAAGACCAGGAATGCAGAGCACATAACTTGCAGGGGTGATGGAATTTTGTTGAATTTTCTTTTTGAGAAGTTGGATGTGAGTCTTACCAAGGTCTGGTGAACAGGAGGAACCTCCACCAATTCGTTTGATAGGTAAAAGACTTAGCAGATTGGAAGCAGCCAGAAAAGGCTTGAAAACCCTAGATTTTGCCCAATTTCAAGTTGAGGCCTTGTACGGCTGATGAAGACTCAAGACCTTGAAAATCCTTGAGAGGTGTCTATTAGAAGCAAGAATCTCAAAGAAATATTGGTGGTTCTTTGGAGAAATTAAGAGAGACAACCGGTTTTCTCAGAAATGGAGACCTAATTGGGGCTCTTGGCTAGTAGCCCTTTTAACCCTAAATGAGGGTTTGGTGAAAGCGATGGAAAGGTGGAGTTTGGTGAAATTTCAAGAACCATAGAGGATGGTTTGAAGCTATTGAATACATCTCTACACCCCTGCAAGGTCTAATTGAGAGTTGAGGTATTGTTAGTCTTTAGGGCAGATTAAAGGCTAAGGAAGAGTTAGAGCTTTGGCACCAAGTTTGACTTGGTTGATAGGATTTGACTTGATAGTTGGGTTGGAAAGGTGAACCAGGGGAACCTGCACAAACAGTGGGTACTATAAGTTAAGGTGGTGGAGTGTGACACCATGGGGGTCTTCCCTAGCAAGATCCAGAGCATGGAACAATGATTGTTTCCATCCAACCCAACCCTATCAGATTGGTATCAGAGAAAGTTAAAGATTTGGGAAGAATCTTGTATGTTAGACCTTGAATCTAGTGGTTCTACCATCATGGTGACAAATACTGAATTGGACAAGATGGTCGAAGAACAAGAGGAAGAAAATAGGCTAATGAGGGAAAGAATAGCCCAACTTGAGCAAGTAATGAGGAATGCACAGTTAGAAGGAAGGGTACCAAAGGAAGAAGAGGTTGCAGAGGAAGACAAGACCCCTGAACCTGACCTTGTTTTGAAAGAAGAGCCTTTCTTGAAATCATTGAAGGCATACCACTGTTTAGTGGAAAAATGGAAGCTGATTTAGTTATGGATTGGATAGAGGGAATGGAAAACCATTTTGAATGTGATGGAGTCACTGAAGCACAGAAGGTAAAGGTGGCCAAATCAAGACTAAGAGGTTTTTCCTTGACATGGTGGAAGTTCATTCAGACAGAGAGGGAAAAGGAAGGCAAGCAGCCTATCACTACTTGGAAGGGAATGGTTGCCAAGGTAAGAGAGGCATACATGCCAGATGATTATGAGATTCAGTTGCACAAGAAAAGATAGAGCTTGAGGCAAAGAGATCAAGATGTAAACACTTACACTGAGGAGTTCCAAAAACTTTGAATGAGGTCTAATGTTTCAGAAGATGAAAGTCTCAAGGTGGCTAGGTATCTTAACAACTTGAAGTGGAACATCCAAGAGAAGATGATTCTTATAAGTCCTAAGACAGTACACCAATGTTACCAATTAGCCATAAATATTGAGGAAAGAAGCAAGAGGAAACAAGATCAAGCTTCCAAAAGTAGAGGCAACGGCATAGATCAAAGAGGACATAGAGGTGGATACCAAGGTAGAGGGACTGAACAAAGAAGTCAGGGAGAGTCTAAACTCACAGAGCATGGAGGTGAAAAAACTTCTAGAGGAGGATATAACAGAGGTAGAGGACCTCATGGAGGTTCAAATAGAGGAAGAGGAGCAGGAAGAAGTAGTTCATACTTTGCCACTATGAAATGTTATAACTATGGTCAAGTAGGTCATCCTGCTTATAGGTGCCCGGAGAAAGAATCTTCATCAAATACTAAGAAGAGAGTGGAATATGCATAAGAGGACACCATGAGTGTCAAGTCACCAGAGGTTAGTCACATTGAATTAGAAGTGGGGGAGAATCTGATGTTTAGAAGAGTTTTGATCAGACAACTGGTCAAGGAAGAGCCAAAACAGAGAAGAGCCTTATTTAGAGTAAGATGCAGGATATTAGGAAAGGTGTGTAAGGTTATAGTGGACTCAAGGTCTACTGACAACATAATCTCAGAGGAGGCAGTGATGAAATTGAAGTTGGAAAAGGTACCCCAAACTAATCCCTACAAGGTGACATGGTTGAACAAAGGACAGAGTGTTCTTGTCAATGAGGAGACAACGGCGGAGTTCTCCATTGGAGGGTACAAAGACAAATTGATTTGTGATGTATACCCATGGATGCATTCCATCTTCTATTGGGAAGACCATGGCAATATGACAGAGGTGCCATCTATGATGGAAAATCCAATACTATATCATTCAAGAAGGATGGAAAGACATTCAAGTTGCAATCACTTTCAGATGAGGAAGAAGGATAGTCAAAGACCCCTAGTGTCTTATTAAGCAGTGGAAAAGTGTTCATCAACAACCTACATCAAGGAGGTGAAGGATATGTGGTCATGGTGCAACCCAAGGGAGAGGACAAGACTGAGAAAACAGTCATACCCGGAGTAGTCCAGAAGTTGCTTGAGAAGTATAAGGACATAGTGAGTAATGGAACACCAGCAACCTTACCTCCAAAGAGAGCCATTAGTCATCAGATTGACTTCATACCAGGGGCTTCATTTCCAAACAAATCAGCCTACAAGCTTACCCTAGATCAGAACCTAGAGGTAGCTAGACAAGTGCAGGAGTTGTTAGATCAAGGATTGATTAAGAAGAGCATTAGCCCGTGTGCAGTACCAGTGGTCTTAGCAACCAAGAAAGGAGGCAAGTGGAGACTATGCACTGATTCTAGGGAAATAAATAGAATCACAATCAGGTATAGGTTCCCTATTCCTAGAATTGAGGACTTGATGGATTGTCTTGGAGGAGCTCAGTACTTCACCAAGTTGGATCTCAAGAGCGGATACCATCATATCAGAATCAAGGACGGAGATGAGTGGAAGATAGCTTTTAAGACAAATGATGGGTTGTATGAGTGGAGAGTTATGCCATTTGGCCTCTCTAATTCCCCTAGTACATTCATGAGGCTCATGAATGAAGTGCTCAAAGACTTTACAAGGAAATTTGTGGTAGTATACCTTGATGATATACTCATTTTTAGTAAGACAGTAGAAGAACACCTAAAACATGTGGATTTGGTTCTTAGAAGATTGCAAGAAGAGAAGTTAGCCATCAACCTAGAGAAATGTGAGTTCTTCAAATAGGAGCTTGTGTATTTGGGGTTTGTAGTATCCCAAGGATCATTGAAGATGGATCCAAGCAAGGTGGAAGCTATTCTAAACTGGCCTACACCAACCACAGGGACAGAGGTAAGAAGTTTTCATGGATTGGCTCAATTTTATAGAAAATTCATAAGGAAATTTAGTGGCATATGTGCACCAGTCCTAGATACAATCAAAGGTGGTTTAAAAACTAAGTTTAAGTGGACTCAAGAAGCTGAGAAAGGTTTTGAGAAACTGAAACAATAAGTGGCAACTCAACCTATACTTTTGTTACCTAGTTTTGACAAGTTGTTTACTATGGAATGCGATGCTAGTGGAGTTACAGTAGGAGGAGTGCTAAGCCAAGAAGGAAGGCCTATAGAATTTTTTAGTGAAAAGCTCAATGAAGCTAAGGCAAAGTACTCTACCTATGACCTAGAACTGTATGCTTTAGTTCAGTCACTTAGGAAGTGGAGGAATTACCTTCTACCCAAAGAGTTTGTAGTCTTTACTGACAATCAGGCACTTAGCTATATCAACACTCAAGAGAAGCTGAGTAATAGGCATTTGAAATGGATGGAATACATCCAAGCTTTTACCTTCACCATCAAGTACAAGAAGGGACAGTTGAACAAGGTGGTAGATGCACTAAGAAGAAGATTGCTGATAGTGCAAGAGATACAGATCAAGAGCATTGGAATAGAGAGTTTCAAGGATCTCTATGGGGAAGATGAAGACTTCTCGGAGGCCTACAAGGTATGTTCTGATTTTGAGAATCATTTTCATAGTGAATATTTGGAGTATACATTGTAAAGTGGATTGTTATTCAAGGGAAATCAGTTGTGTATGCCAAAAGGTTCTATGAGAGAGAATCTTATCCAAGAAAAGCGAAATGGTAGTCTTAGTGGTCATTTTGGTATCAACAAGACAATGGAACTAGTGCAAAGGTTTTACTATTGGCCCAAGTTGCCAAGGGATGTCAAGAGGTATGTGGAGCAGTGTGTAGTTTGTATGAAAGCCAAAGGGGGAGCTAGCAATGCAGGTTTGTATCAACCTCTACCCATTCCAAATAGACCATGGGAGTGTGTTAGCATGGATTTTGTTGTAGGACTCCCTAAGACTAAGACAGGGTTTGATAGTGTTTATGTGGTGGTAGATAGATTCAGCAAGATGAGTTACTTTATCCTTTGCAAAACCACTCATGATGCTAGTTAAATTGCTCATCTTTTCTTCAAGGAAATTGGAAGGATCCATCGATTTCCTTTAAGCATTGTCTCGGACAGGGATGTGAAGTTCATGAGTCATTTTTGGAAGACTCTATGGAGTAGATTAGGTACCAACCTGTCTTTTGGATCAGCTTACCATCCTCAGACCGATGGAAAAACTGAGGTGGTTAATAGGGTGTTAGGTAACCTTCTAAGATACCTAACCAAAGAGTATGGATAGACATGGGACTTGGTTATATCACAGGCTGAGTATGCATACAATGACAGTGTGAACAGGACTACAAGGAAGAGTCCTTTTGAAATAGTATATGGAATGCACTCGAGAGGTGTGTGTGAGCTCAGAGATATAGGAGCTATGCAGCATAGGAGTGGACATGAGAGGACTTCACTCAGACCATGAAAGAGATTCAGGAGCAGGTAAAGAAGACAGTCACCAAGGCTACACAAAAGTTGAAGGATAAGGTAGATTTGACAAGAAAAGATTTGCAATTTGTAGTAGGAGACTATGTCATGGTTCACCTCAACAAATACAGGTTGCAGAAGGGTACATCAGCCAAATTGTAGATGAAAAGAGTGGGACCATGCAAAGTGTTAGCCAAGTATGGGAAAAATGCATGCAAGGTGGAGTTACCTACAAATTTAGGGATTTCACCAGTGTTCAATGTAGCTGATTTGATCAGATATAAGGGATCAGTCAATGATTTAGATCATAACAGTAGGGAGATCTTCAAGGATGTAAGCAACATAGCCTTACCTACTCCAGACAAGCTACAAGCAGAGAGGATCTTGGAGTCAAGAGTGAAGAAATCTACAAGGCATAAGGTGTACATGGAGCATCTTCTCAAATGGAAGAAAAAACATGAATCTGAGGCTACTTGGGTAGATGAAGCTGAGTTTAAGAAGCAGGGAATTGATGTGTCACTGATCTCTCCTCACATTCCTTAGTGTTTGTGTAGGGAGGGGGAGAATGGTGCAGGAGCACCTAGGAACACTAGTCATTTAGAAACTCTTGAATGCATTTTTTGTTTTTGCAATATTACCATAAATGTCATGTTGACCATTTAGATAGAATTAGAGGTTTATGAATAAGTCTTAATCTGTGGTGATCAGTAGATTAAGAAGTGGAAAGGGTGTATGAGTTTAAAAACTCATTTTACTTAGGTTTCTAGAAAATTGGCAAAAGATGCAAAAATTTCCATTTTTGCAACTTTGCCACATAATAACTTACATGTTCGACCAAGGGTGCATAACTGAATTAGGAACCCTTTAAAAGGTGTGCCTCAAATTGAGAGCAAGGTTAGAGGCATTATTATTGTGGGAAAATTTTGTGAATTGGAAGAAAAAACAGTGCTTTTGTGTGTTATTTCTGATTTTTGCTTCAAAGTAGAACTTAATGAATTGAAATTGTCACTGTGTTTAATGGAGGATGTAGATTAGTGTTTTCTCAAACTTAGTGTGCCATCTTTTAGTCTTTTGAATTCATTTTCAATCATTGTTTGTAAATAGTTGGCTTTAACCATGTTGCTAGTCTGAACCAGACTGTCTGTAAAGAATGGAGTGCTAGACCACTTTCCCACCATACAAATTGTACGACCCTTTGGGAATAGTGACTAGACTCCATGTGTGTACATATGGTAGGTTTTATGGTTTGTGTGAGTGCAGGAACTGTTAGAAAAGTCTTTCCCTAGGTAAGCCAGGAAGAGTCTGGCTAGGGAAGACCAGGAATGCAGAGCACATAACTTGCAGGGGTGATGGAATTTTGTTGAATTTCCTTTTTGAGAAGTTGGATGTGAGTCTTACCAAGGTCTGGTGAATAGGAGGAACCTCCACCAATTCGTTTGATAGGTAAAAGACTTAGCAGATTGGAAGCAGCCAGAAAAGGCTTGAAAACCCTAGATTTTGCCCAATTTCAAGTTGAGGCCTTGTACAGCTGATGAAGACTCAAGACCTTGAAAATCCTTGAGAGGTGTCTATTAGAAGCAAGAATCTCAAAGAAAGATTGGTGGTTCTTTGGAGAAATTGAGAGAGACAACCGGTTTTCTCAGAAATGGAGACCTAATTAGGGCTCTTGGCTAGTAGCCCTTTTAACCCTAAATGAGGGTTTGGTGAAAGCGATGGAAAGGTGGAGTTTGGTGAAATTTCAAGAACCATAGGAGGATGGTTTGAAGCTGTTGAATACATCTCTACACCCCTGCAAAGTCTAATTAAGAGTTGAGGTATTGTTAGTCTTTAGGGCAGATTAAAGGCTAAGGAAGATTTAGAGCTTTGGCACCAAGTTTGACTTGGTTGATAGGATTTGACTTGATAGTTTGGTTGGCAAGGTGAACCAGGGGAACCTACACAAATAGTGGGTACTATAGGTTAAGGTGGTGGAGTGTGACACCATGGGGGTCTTCCCTAGCAAGATCCAGAGCATGGAACAGTGATTGTCTCCATCCAACCCAACCCTATCATTTACTCTTAGTGAAGGGTTTGGTGAAGATATCTGTAACCTATTCTGTTGTAGGACAATACTGCAAATCAATGACTTGCTCCTTGTTGATGGTGCCAAGTTGACCCACAACATGTAGGTAAGATAAAAGTGAAATATCTCGCCTCTCCTAAAAAAGACAATCAACAATCAAACTAATCACCTTCCAAGGTCGTGGATGTTGGTTCACAACGTTGTTGTTTCACAAAGTGGTCAATATAGCTGTAATGTTCAAGGGGCCTGCTGGTGTTGAGCTTCTGGATTGTTATGAGATCAAACATATATTTAAACCTACTTTAACCGGTGGTTTTAAAGAAATAGAAAAAGATAGATCAAAGCTTTTAAACTATAGAAAATGTTGATTCATCCAACTTAATCAAACTTGTTACCTTCCAAGGAATTCCTAAACTAAAACTGCAGAATAAAATTAACTTGTAATTAATGCACAGTTTCCTTCATTCACAGTGCAAACTTCAATAATAGATTGCAAATCATTTAAACAAAACATAAGATAAAATTTCATTCCTTGAAATTTTTCCAAATCAAATAATTAACCCAAGATAAATACCATTCTGGAGAACAATATGAAGTAGATTTAAATCTGGATGCTTCTACTGTTGGTGAAACAGATAAACAACATTTACAAATCTGGCAAGATCGCCAGTGTACAAAAAACCCATGTCTTCGAATTATCTCGATGATCTATACTAAGAAAATATGGAAGATACATCACTTCCTCTTCCTATTGAACTAAAAATGCCTAACTTCCTGCTAAACCCTAGCTTGCTAACCTTTCTTAACCGAAAGAAGATGAAAAAAAATATCCTATTTATCTATCTTAAGAAAAATCTCTCTATGTGTGTCCCTTTTATTAAAGAGGCAAAAGTGCCATATATACAAAACGCACCAAAAATGCGTCGGCCACTATTTTAGGGTTTACAAAATAAGTCAGTTCCAAAAGGGTTTGAACAAAGTCAAGGATGCATTAAATGCATATACTCTGTTCATGTCGGCGAAAGATCTCCTTCAAGCATGGTTTCCAGATCTTTTACAATCATCATCATTAACTCGCAGCCCTCGTGTCCACCATTAAGACATCACGCGCTTCATCCTCGACCTTTAAAACTGCTCCACAAAGTTGCTTTGAATGTTCTAAAGCACTGTAATTAATGTCGATCTTCTTTTGCTAGTAGACATCCCATCTATCATCCAAGACTCGCAACTTCTTCCTTTCTGCTTTCCTCTCATTCTAGATCTTTCTGCAAGCTGACCCCCTTGAGAAGCATCATCCGACTTTCCTATCCAGATCTTTACAGATGAACACCACTGTTCACCAAACCGATTCATCATCTTCGATCACAAAGTAGATCCATACCGCTCACAGTCTATTGATCTTCTTCACAAGAACGGTCACAACAATCAAACTACCAACAGTTCACCTTCAGCTTCCTCTGATCAGCTAAACACATACCACGTAGGATTTTCAGGAGGTCAAAAGTTATTCAAACAGAATTGCATGTCGGTGAGACACTAGTCGTGTCTCCCCGATGACAACCTTGTGAACAACTGTTGGGGAGAGTTCTCCTCGAGCGGAGAGAGATAGAAAAACTCACGGAAATCGAAATGTCTTGGTGACCCGAACACTTCAAATGACCAGAACACAATCGCTAGTCAGCAAGACTTCTAGAGGGTCTAACCGACTTTATTCTTTTAGGAGTTTTATGCCAAATCTGATTGAGGCACGCTTTCCAACAGACTTCCTTGAGAAACAACATCAGATGTTCTCGACATGCTTTAATCCTACAAAACAATGCCCTCATCAGTCCTCTAAAAGCATAGAAAAAAATCATTCTTCTCCTACCTTTCATACCTTTCCATTTCTCAAATTTAGCAAAAACTCGACTCTGGCGGAGGTGGGACCAAATCCAAACTAGAAACAACACTTACCTTTAATACCAGCGGGGGTGGAGCCAAGATGAAACCAGAACTGGGACCGGAGTTGGAACGGGAACTAAACATGGAAATAACCATCATTTCCAAGTTCAGTCCACATTCTGACTTCCTGTCTGCAAAAGGTAACGTAACCTGGGAACAAACAAAAGCGGGATCAGAGCAAAAACCGATCCCGAGCGAACCACAACGGGGGCGGGAATGGAACCAAATCTGACACTGAAACTTTTCCAAGTTTCAGGCTCAGATTCCATCTCGATCTCGCCTCCAACTATATACAAAGAGACAACAAAAAAGGATGAAAAAAGAAAAAGGGAAGGGAAGAAAAACATCCCACAACCAAATGATCAGAACAAAAAGGAAAAACAAATGAGAAAGTTCGATGGAACGGGGACCAAAACTGGGACCGGAACGGAACTGGAACTTGGAACTTAGAAAAGTTTCAGAGTTCAATTTCGTTCCGCATCCCACATCTGCCAGAACAAAAGGAACAAATGCAAATGAAACCAAATCGGAACCAGAACCTGGAACTTAGAAAAGTTTCAGAGTTCGGTTTCGGTCCCGGTTCCACGTCCGCCAGAACAACACCATAAATGCCCAAGGCAAAAAAAAAAGGCCAAAGGAAACATAACAGAAAAAGGGGGACCAATTTTAAACAAGTTTAAAATGGGGTGGTTATGCAAGGCATTACACTCCTGTATCAGCTCCCGAATGTAGTGCATATAAATCTTGATGTGCTTGGTCCTCTGATGGTGAACCAGATTCTTCAAGATCTGGATGGCACTCTGATTGTCATGATGAATGACTGTAGGATGTGGAATAGTGAAACCAAACTCAATGAGACTATTCTAAAGCTAAATAGCCTCAGTAGCGGCATTAACAGACCCACGATACTCAGCCTCAGTCGAAGAAAGAGCAACAACATGCTGCTTCTTACTCTGCCAACAAATGGGGCCATGACCAGGATGAAATTTGTAGCCAGAAGTGGAATTATGATCATCAAGATCGACAACCCATTCAGAATACGTATATCCCACTAAGGTAAGTCTTGTACCTATTTCATAGTGAATCACATGATGATGTGTACCATGTATGTAATGCAAGATGCATTTGGCTGCTTTCCAATGAAGCTCATGTGGTTCCTACATAAAGCGTGAAACCATGCCAACTACAAAGGAGATATCAAGGCATGTGTGAGTCAAGTAGATGAGACTCCCAACAAACTGACGATACAAAGTGGCATCAACAAGTGGAGTAGAACACTTAGCCTCAAGCTTGACTCCTGAAAGAAAGGGAGTCAGAGAAGGCTTACAATCAGCCATGTGAAACTGAGCTAGAAGATCAAGAGCATTCTTGGGATGAGAAAGAGATATCCCAGAAGCTGACTGTGTGATCTCAATCCCAAGAAAATAGTGTAAAAGGCCAAAGTCAGTCATAGCAAATCTGTCCTGCAAAGCATATTTGACACTGCTAATGATGGATGAGGTACTCCCTGTAATGATCAAGTCATCAACATAGAGTACTAGTAGCAAATGAGAATCATCCTGTCACAAAATGTAGACATTTGGATTTGAATGACACCTGGTAAATTTTGCGGAGAGAAGAAAGGAATACATCTTGGGATACCAAGCTGTAAGGGCCTATTTGAGGCCATAGATAGACTTCCTCAATCTGCAAACCAAAGAAGAATCTTGTATGAATCCCTGTGGCTGCTCCATGTAAATCTCCTCATGAAGATCCCTGTGTAGAAATGCACTCTGGACATCCATATGATGTAAAACCCAACCATGACTTGCAGCAATAGCAAGTGTCAAGCAAATGGAGTTCATCTTAGCAACGGCTGCAAAGGTCTCTGTATAATAAACACCTGGAACCTATGAGAAACCTTTTTCCACAAGCCGAGCCTTGTATTTATCCACACTTCCATCCACTGCATTCTTAGTCTGATAGATCCACTTACATCAAACCATCTTTCTCCCCTTAGGAAGAGGAACTAAATCCCATGTGTGGTTCCTCATCAAGGAACTATACTCTTCCTCCATTGTTGAATCCCACTCAGGAATGCTTGAAGCATCCTTCAAGGATTGTGGATCTGAAGCACTAGCAATAAAAGCATGTGGAAAATCCTGATGTTGTGACTGAGTCCTTCGAGTATCTGAAGGATCCCCAACAAGAGAACCTACTGACTCAAGAGTTTGTCATGCCCAACGAGGTCTAGTAGGAGATGAAGGATGAGACTCAACTACAAGTGGACCCTACGAAGGTGTGATCCTATGAGTCAAATTTGAGGGATATTCATCATCTGAGTCACTATCATCACTTTCCACTATGGAGGAAGGAAGAGGAGGATTAGAGGCCAAGCTAGGAGATCTTTCCTCAAAGTGAACACTCCTCTCAATGAATAGCTCATGTTTCTCTGGATCCAATATTCTATATGCCTGAACACCTTCAGGATATCCAACAAAGATGCAAGGCCTACTCTGAGGTTCTAATGCCTTGCGTTTCTCTGGAGGTATGCATGCCCAAGTTGGACACCCAAAAACTCTGAAGTGTCTCACAACTAGTTTTCTACCACACCAAGCCTCAAAAGGAGTCATACCCTTCAAAGCCTTATGGGGAACCCGATTCTGGATGTGAGTGGCAGAACTAATAGCTTCTTCCCAAAATTGAGGATCAAGAGAACGAGCATGAATCATGCAGCTAGCCATCTCCTTAAGGGTTCTATTCTTTCTTTCAGCAACACCATTCAGCTGTGGAGTGTAGGAAATTGAATATTGAAGAGTAATCCCCTCAAGAGTACAAAATTCCTCAAGTCTATTGTTCACATATTCCCTTCCATTGTCTGTGTGAAGAATCTTCACTTGCTTCCCTGATTGCTTCTCAACGTGAGCCTTGAAGGTTAGAAATCTGTCAAACACTTCACTCTTGTGAACAAGAAAATAGACCAATGTGAAGTGGGAGTAGTCATCAATGAAGGTGAGGACATAGCGGGCCTTGCTAAATGATGGCACTGGAAATGGACCTGCTACATCACTGTGAACCAATTGAAGAACTTCCAAAGCTCTCCAAGAATTCCCTTTGCCAAAATTCTCTTATGGATGCTTGCCCATGGAACAACCTAAACATACACCTTCTGAAAAGCTAATTTGAGGGAGTCCTGTAACCATATCCTTGGAGCTAAGCTACTGAAGATAGTGGTAATTGAGATGTCCAAACCGCTCATACCATAGCTTACTTTCTAAATTTGAATGAGTGAGCAAGGTTGTAGAAGGAGACTTAGGCACAAAGTGGGAGAATGAGTAAAGCCATGTGTTGTGATTGGCTTGTCCCACTGCAACCAAGGCATCATCCTTAAGTTCTTTAACCACAACTAAATCTGGTAGAAACTCAACTTTCTTGCCATCTCCAAAGTGAGTGATTTGGTAGATTGAAAGAAGATTGGTGCTCAAGTTAGGAACATAGAGAACATTCTCAAATGTTCCATTATCCATGGCAACCGAACCTTCGCCTTCAACTTCCACTTGAGTATCATCACCTATGAAGATGTGAGGTACCTTAGATGGCTCCAAAGAAGAAAACTATTCCCTTGAAGAACCCATGTGATGAGTGGCACCCAAGTCAAGTATCCATTGTTATAAAGAACTTGAAGTAGCCACAAATGCTTGCCCTTTTCCTTTTGATTGTGAGGAAGTGGAAGGAGATGAATCCTTCTTGTAGGCAGATGGAAAATTGATGTTGTTCTTCTTGATGATGTTTCTCAACTCATCAATTTTCTTAGTGTGGCAATGATGCTCATCATGACCAAACTTCTTACAATATTATGAACAAGTTGGTCTCTCCTTCTTGCTTGAATTTCCCTTCTTGGGAGAAGATGAAGAATTCCCTTGTTGTGGAGAGGATGATTGTGCTTTATCTTGTTGTGTCTTTGGCTTAGACTGCTTTTGCTTCTTGTTGGAACCTTTTCCTTGAGTCCCTTGATTCCCTTGATTAGCCACCAAAGCTTTGGACTTTGAAGACTTGAGAACCCCCATGCTTATCAACTTTGCTTGTTCTAACATCAACATTTTTGTATGCATCAAATGGAGGCATAGTGAAAGAACTACCCACTGTCAAGAGATGGGTTTGGAAGCTAGAAACAAATGTTGCATATTCTAATGGAAGCTTTCCCAACAAATTGTAGACCAACTGTACATCCTTCTTATCAATGCCACAATCCTTAAGCTATGCTCTTAGCTCATTTTCCTTAGTGACATAGTCTTGTATTGTATCAAAATTATTGGGATCTAACATTGTGAGATCATTGTCAAGCTGATAACCTCTAATCTCATCAACTTGGCCATACAATTGACCAAAATGTTCCCAAGCTTCTTTGATTGTTTTACACTTTTCAATTTGAAAGATGAGATATTTTGATACATATTTCCTTAAAGTTCCAAGAGCCATGGTATTTTTAGTGAGCCAATCCATATGAGCAATAGGATCAGCTTTAGGATCAGATGGCGGAACAATAGTTCCATCAATATAATGAGTTAATCCTTTTTCCATTAACTTACTCCAAGCATCAATTTTCCAAGAAGCATAATTATGTGGAGTTAACAAAGGAAACTTAGGAGAACCCATAGAGGAAAAATGAAAGAGAACAAGATAGAGAGAGAGGCACAATCACACAAGACACCCCCCCAAATTCAAAGAACCCCCCCTAAAAAGATGGTTTGGCAGTTTATACTTAGTGCGTGTACAATGGCCACTTAAAAGCCAAGAAAAGTGGGCTTCTAACTTTCAATTTTTTACAACAGCCTTTAGTAGGCTACAATAGACTCAATTGATTGACACAAAAGACCAAACTGAGATCTTATCTTTACAAATTCAAAAATAGGCCAAAATAGACCATATGTTGAAAGCAATTTTTTTTTATCAAAATCACTAAAAATTGATAGCACCACTGTGAAGTTTAGAAAAAATCATGCACTTTAAAAAAAAATGGCACTTGAAAAGGAGTTCGTATGAGCTTGAACAAAGCCCCGGAAGTTGCAAAAACGGTGACAATTCAGCTACACCTATGACAACTCAATTTTTTTAGAAAATATGTGCACCAAAATTAGAAAATAATTACACCACTGTGAAGTACACAAAAAATTATCCCAAATAAAAAGAAAAAGGCATCAAAATGACCAAGATATGAACCTCAGAAGTTGAACTACAAAACTGAGAACTCAATCCATGAGGGGGTTTGATTTTTCAAAAAGTTGCTGATGCAGTGCTGACATCAATGATAGATGACACTAAATTTGACAGTTGTTTAAACGTGCAGACACGTAAAATATACTGATTGACATCGTGCATTCAATCCTAACTTACTAACATCGTTTCTCCCTAAATCATCCCTCGGTCTAACCATTTAATCAAATTCCCCTATCTGATTAAATTCATCAATAGTCCTCTCTTAATTAAATAAATCATTTTGTCTAATTAAGTCACTTTCTCTTGTTAATTAAATCAATCCATCTGATCTAATTATCCCTATTTAATTAAATAATCAATTTATTTGATTAAATCTCTAAAGTCTGTCCATTAAATTAAATAAATTAAAACCTTATTTGATCTAATCTAACACCATCCCTTTTAATTAAATAAATCAAAACCTTTTATTTAATTAGCCTCTATCATATTCCTCTCTTATTTGATTTAAATAAATCCATAAATCTAAGTCAAATAAGTCACATCATCTAATCTCCTCGCTAAATTAATTAACCCTTTGATTAATTTAATCTCATCTTATGTCACATCCTCTAGATAATGCAAGTTGCACATGAAAATAGATTTAATTCATTTATTAAATCTCTATTTTCCTCACAAGGCATCTTTTGGAATATTCTCTCAATTTGAATTCAAAAATTCCAAGTCAATATGTACATCCAACAAGGCAATAACTTCATCTTACATGTCCTTTGCCTTGGAGCCAAGTGGCATTTATTGCATTTTCCTTCCTCTTGCATGTCATTTCAACAAATTTGAAATTCAAATATTGGCATTTATTGGCACAAACCCCAAATCTGCACATCCATCATCCATTCATAGCTTTCAAATGGCACATATCATTGGATGAATGCTAGTCACATTGCTCAAATTTGGGCATTCATCCATCTTGAAATCCCTATAAATAAAGGGCTCATACCCTCATTTCATCATCCACAATCCAAGCAAAGTTACATGCTCAAATATCTCTTTGAATTTTATCCATTATCATTGAGTCATAGCTAGGTTTTTCAGATTTTGGGCTTGGAGTCTTCATTCTTCACCAACAAAGTGGATCAATCTCTTCAACATTCGAAGCTTGCATCTTAGGAATTGGGAAAGGGCCAATTTTCACATCAAATTGGCACCAATTCCCCCATGGGATCATGAGTTTGCACATCTAATTAGGATTTAATCTTTGTTTTATCATTTTCATTATGTTCTTTGTTATTTTCATTCATAGTTTGAGGTTGTAAATGGATTTCATGGGGAATCCTTGTTTTAGCTTGCAATTCCTTGTTTAACTTGTTTAATTATGTTGTTTTGCAGGTACTAGGAAGAGGGTTCACACATTTGGCGCTAGAAGGAGGGCTTGACATCATTATTTCTAATCTTTTCTTGAATTTTTTTCTTTTTTCTTCACACACAGGAAATTCCAATGCGGGGTCATCAATGTCGTTGTTTTGGCACCGTGGGTTCGTCAGTGTCACTATTTTGGCACCGCGGGCTCGCCCGCATCACTATATGGCACTGCTTAAAACACAAACTACACCGCTGGACTCATCCTACCAAAATAAATAAATTTTTAACTCCGCCGCTAGACTCGTTGACTTGCAGGACTTTTTGAAAATTTTCAAAAGAGCGACACTGGACACAAACTGCGACACTGTGCAAAAATTGCGACGCAGTTGAGCTCTTTGTCCTAACACAGAGCACCACTGACTGGTAAGCGGCGCTATGAGGGCACCGTTGGGACAACAAACTGCGATGCCTTCACGAGTTGCGACGCTAGGAGACAGTAAAAAGGGAAAATTTAATTTTAGCACATGCTTTTGATTTATGACTGATTTTTCCTCTGTTTTCTGATTTTCAACTTCTATATTTTCTAGAATCTGACTGATTTTTCTCACTTGTAGGTTGGAAATTGAAGACAAAAGAAAGAGAAGCATGAGAAGGATGTTCGTCAAATCAAAGTGTTTTTAAACACTTTAGTGTTTATTTAACACTATTTTGAGGATTTGTTATCTTTTCATCCTTAGGATACTAATTTTCATTTGGGCTTAAAAAGAATCTTTCAATTTCTTCTTGCAAGGTTAAAATGAACAATAGGATCAACAACTTACTAGATTTTGTTTCTTGGATTAACAAATTGAACAAAATGTCTTTCACTTGTGATTTGGTGCTTTAAAACGAACTCACATTTTGCTTTGTGGATCTAAAAAGAACAAGTGTAGCTTTGTTTTTTGTGAGAGCTTACTTAAACTAAAGCCATTGAAAAAGGACGTATGCACTTCTCTTGTACTTTATAGTGATCTTGAGAATCAAAAGGCCTTTTTCATGACTTTGGGTTAAGACAAAGCAATCACCTCCACACTTCGATTTAGGCTTAAAAATTTGAACATCTTATGCGAGTGTGAGTGGGGGCATTGCGTATATTCTCTCTCTTTGTTGCCAACAAGGATTGATTGAGTTACAAATAGTGTTCTTCATTTGCTTTTGTTCCTAGAGGGCTTGCCTTGGGGAAAAAGTACTCACCCAAGGGAACGACTCAACCGGTAACACTCTAAAGCCAAGAGTATTTCCAACCGGGATATAAATGTGGATATTGGAAGAAACACCAATATCACACGGTTGATTCCGACAAGATGGATCCGAAAGGGGACTCTTTCCATATGGGTCAATCTCCACGAACGGAAAGTCCTTATTAAAACCCATGTGCTAGAATTTTCCAAAATCCTATTATCTATTTGTTGGTGCAAGAACGGTCGTTCTCAAGCCACCCCACACTTTTACGGTCTTCTAGTAGAAATGGAAAACATGCCATGGGAGTTTCATGGATGTTGATGCTTGGCTACCTTGTATAAGTGAGTGTCGTGGAGGGGAGCCAGTGGGGTCAAGCATCTAACCATTCACTAGAGATAAGCGTAGCTAGACTTGTCCAAGTGGGAATCCAACAAATATTGCCTTACACATCCATAGGATTGTACTTATTCTTGGGTTACAAAATGCATTGTTTGATCGAAAAAATCTCAAAAACAAACACTCAACATCATCCAAATTTCAAACCCTTTTGAAGACAAATGCAATTGACTCAATCCATATGTTATTGCTTTCCCTTGGGATTCACATCCTTAGAGGTTTCTAAAGATTGGATTATGTCTTGATTTGTCTCCTTAAGTAAACAATAGGAAAACCCTTGCCTTAAGTTCATTGAATTTCCACATAACATATCTTGTGGGGTTTGAAGAAATTAAGACATTGGACATCTTAGTTTGAAAACCTAATTGAAGAAAGTGTTTTTGGTAAAATAAATTCATTAAGCAAAGCTAAGCAAAAAAGTACTTTCATATGTGTTGAAGACTCCAAATCCCAAAGCACAAATCATTGATTGGAAATCCAAAAATGAATGTTCAAATGAAATCATTCCTTGGTTACAAAGGTCATTAGGAAGCATTTGCATGCTCTTTAATACCTAGGTCTAGGCAAACAAAGGGTACCTTTTTAGGTTCACTTTAGGATCAAAACATATTAAAATATTTTTCATCCATCCTTCAAAACATCAAAACAACGTCATCTCACAAATCACCTTTTGGAAAATCTTGAAATCATCCTTAATACTAGGCTTTGTGGCAAAATCAAAATTATCAAAATCATTGAGACTAAATCCTTGAAGACATTTGCCAAATCACCTTTGGCTAGGCATGTGTAGATGCATCCTTTTACATATACTTAGTCAAAGCTATCAAAATTCATCTTGTCTAGCTTAGTGTATGTAGATGAATCCTTCTTCATATACTTAGTGAAACAATTATCTTGTTTGAATAGGTGTGGGTAGATGCATCCTTCTCCTCGCACATATTCAAATCATCACCCTTTGAATAAAGCTATCCCTTAGATCATTATCCAACATCTTAGGGTCTTTTTGTTCAAAATCCAAATCAAAATTAAAATCAAAATCAAGGACAAAATCTCGAATCTCAAATCCAAAATCAAAATCAAAATCCACAAGTCCTAAAAACCTAGTATCTCATTCAAGATTTATCAAAAGCCAAAACATCCATATCATCCATCCCTAAACATCATCATCATATCATCACCTTTGATCCTCAAGGTATCCTAACAAAAATTTATACTTTGGGAAATAAAACAAAGATCGATTCAAAGAATCAAGAGATTCATCTCCCATATTCTCAGGGATTGATCCTTGTTTTATGGTTCTAACAAGATCTCAATACAAGAAGAGTATGGAAGCCAACAAAGAAACACCCGCTTCAAGCGATCTTAGACAAACAAATGCAGAAATGAATCCAGCTGAATCAAGCAAACCCTTGACCCTTTCATCATCACAAAATCTGCAAGAAGAAAACCAAGGAGAGGACCTTACCTTTGGAATGTCTCACGAAGAAATGACTGAAATGCTTCAAAATCCGGAGAATCATAAAATAATCAACATCATGATGAGACTCAACCCTTCATTATACATGCTTGAACTAGCAAAACAAGGAGTTAAGTTACCTTCGGATTTTGATGTAAGTACTATAGTGGAGACATCCTTTCCACCTATCTCATCCACCATCCCCATTTCATCTACACCTCCATCCCAAAACATCACGCAAAACATTCCGTAAATCACAACATCGTTTGCTCCAACACAACCCAATGTTAATAAGGGAAGTGCATTTCTCAATGCACTTCAAACACATCCCCTTGTTAATAATCAAAACATGGATGCAAACACCACATTGGAACAAAACATACCCGAAAACCCATTACATAAAAATGTTCCTCTCACATTCCATCATGATCCATCATCATCATTTTTTCACGCAACTCCTCAAACACCTTTTCTCACAAATTCACAAGAAGAGGGAGATATGTTCGGAATAGGGGGCATATTCGACACCACGACATTTTCACAACAACTCACACCCCTCACATTTCCACCTCTTCCACCATTACCATTATCATCTGCACCACTCCTTGGTTTAGGGCTTCCCCCTCTACCAAGTATCAATCAAAACAATATCCCAACCATCAATCAAAGAATTGCACCAAACCCTCAAAATTTGTCGTTGATATCGCAACAACAAACGACAAACACACAAGCAATGGCAACATCATCAAATACCCTATTAACATCACAAAGCATGCTCTCTCAAGGACCAATCACATCAACCGCACCATCCATCACGCAAAACACCAACACCACCTTCAAGAAAACTATTCCAAATCCACCACCACCTCCACCACCACCAACTTTCACCACATCAAGCCAATACGATGCAACATTACAAGCTACTTTCGAATGAGGATACCAACAAGTTCAAAAACAAAAATCCGTACAACAAGCTGCCCAAGCCGCACAAGCTGCCCAAGCTGCACAAGCTGCATTGCAAGTGCAACAAGTGCAACAAGCCCAAGCTTTACTGCAACAACAACAAGCCACTCAATCTGCCCAAGCTTTACTGCAACAACAACAAAAGGACACTCAAGCACAACGTCTATTGCAGCAACAAGAAGCACAAACACAAGTCGCACAAGCGCAAGCTCAATATCAAGCACAACAAGCACAAGCGCAAGCTCAATATCAAGCACAACAAGCACAGGCACAAGTACAACTTCTTGCACAAGCATCGCAAGTGCAAGCATGTCAACAAGCATTAAAGCAATATCAAGAGCAGCAAGAAGCAGTAGAATTGGCAGCCCAACAACAAGCGTTGTGGGAACAACAACAAGCATTGTTGGAACAACAACAAGCACAACAACAAGCACAAATCCTAGCGCATCAACAACAAGATCAACAACAAGTGTTGTTCATATAAAAGCAGGTGGAAGCCTACTTTGCCCACCAAAACATACAAATGCCATCAAACAACGCACCGACCAACCCATCCATCCAACCAACGATTGAAACACCCCAAAACACTTTCATCCCACCCCCTAATCCACAAAATGATGTGACGACTCAACTCAGGTTGCTCTCGCAACAAGTGCTTGACCTTCAATCAAGGCGAACAACCAAAACACCAAGCAACTTGTGTCCCTATACATTTGATAAGAGCCTAGAGATGAAACCATTCCCCAAGGGATTTGAAATCCCAAAATTTGACAAATATCGAGGGATGAGAAACCCTGAGGATCACATCAGGGAATTCCAGGTTCATTGCATGGAAGTCGCATACGACGATACTTATCTGATGTAGCTATTTCCTAGGAGCTTGGTAGGCCACTCTATAAAATGGTTCTCTCACTTACCTTCAAGCATTAGAACATTCCAAGAAATTAGGGACGCATGTAACATTGCAATGGATGTTAGTCTCGAAGAACTCTCGGCTCTGAAACAAGGAAAGAGTGAATCTTTTGCTTCATTCCTTCAACGATGGCGATCCAAGGCCAATCAGAGCAAGTGGACCATGCTAGAAGAACACCAAGTTTGCACCATCATAGCCAACCTTGAAGGCCGCTTGGCATTTCATCTCAAGGTTCAAGGAATCACCACATATGATCAATTTATCTCCAAGGTGCTCAGCATCGAAAGAGCCCTTGCAACTCAACCCGCGGAATCAAAATTATACCACAAACAAAAAAACAACCACCCACCATCCAATTACAATGATAAACCTCGCACGTGGGCAAGAAATATAATTTTTACTAATGATGGTGTCGTAGATGCCAAGGTGGTCATTAGTGGTCCATGCCAAAATACACCCACACTGCAAATCCAAAATCAATGCCAAAACACTCATCACACAACATACCAACCCAACAACAATCCAACCATCAATAATCTCAATGACCAAAGGGGACCACCCCAACACAAAACTTATCCCAAACAAAAATACGCTATTTTGGGGGAACCACTGGAGGACATAATGAAAAAGTTGATTGAAAAAAACTCATCAAGCCTACTACATTCGAGAATTACGAAGAACCCGATGTCACACCCCCTTGGTATAACGAAAATCAACTTTGTGAATTTCATAAAATCAAAGGTCATACCACAACAATTGCATGAGACTCAAAAACATCATCCAAGATCGCATCGATAAGAAAATCATAAACATGGAACAACCTACCGGAAATCAGGATCTTAAAATCTACACGAATCTGATGCCGAATCAAGGAAACAAAGGGAATAGAAATGATAAAGGGAAGGGCAATGTAAAATCATGTGTATGAAATAGTCGGTGCCTCCCTAAATGAGGATTGCATGGTCATCACCATCAAAGGCGCCCATGGCGAAGATTGTGGAGTCACCACAAGAGGCAGAAAAGTCACCATTGTAGGATCATCCCAACCAAATAGAGTCCCTTCATCTAGATCCATTCCTAATGGCTACAATGTCTTAGACCAACTTAAGAGAACGCCAACACACATCTCCATCATGGAGTTGTTAAAAATTTCATCAGCACATAAAAAGATCCTTGAAGAAGCATTAGCCTCATCCACTATCCCTGCAGATCTCGATGCAGAGCAATTCCAAGCTATGGTCAGAAATATCATAATGCCTAATCTCCTTACATTCTCTGACCAAGATTTCCGCCCAACCATCTCACAACCGCACTTCACTTGGAAGCCATTGTACACAAGAGCAAAATCAAAAGGGTCTTGGTGGATGGAGGTGTGGATTTCAACATCTGTTCTCTCATCAAGTAGTTGAAAATATCGAAGATTCCATTGACAAAGGTAAGGGCATCACAATAAAAGCATATGATGACCAAGAAAGAGTGTCTCGGGGCACAATTAAACTCCCTATTCAAGTAGGGCCAATGCTCATGGAAACCACATGTCAGGTCTTGGACCTCGAATTACCATATAATATCCTCCTGGGACGCCCATGGATCCATGCGATGAAAGTCGTAGCATCAACCTTCCACCAATGTGTGAAATTTACACATAATGGACAAGAGATTATCGTCCATGGAGATCTCGAACCTTTTTCATATTGCAAAAATCTTGAGGCAAAGTATTACAAAATCCCCCAAGTGCCAAAGAATGATGAGGGCCCATCCACACCATACATCGACCCCGCCACTCTCGCGTCCACTTCTGCGACAGAGACACCCACCATCCCCACCATACCCACCATCTCCGATATCAAGCTGATCATCCAAGAGGATGGTTGTGGAAGCTACAAACTCCCTAACAATGCTTTTACGATAGGAGAGTTACCACAATCTCCTAGATCACAGGGACGTCCACATGAAAATCAAGCTTCCACATCACAAACCTATCCTGAAAACTATCCCGAATTCACAAGATGGGGAGACATTGGCCATGAGGTTATTGAAGCAGATCCATATCACATGTTGTATCAAGATGAAAGACTGGAAGCTAATTTACCAATGGATGAGACAAGCAAGGGCCTACAAATGATGCTTGCAATGGGCTACAACAGAAATCAAAGACTGGGACAAAATGACAATGGGCTCATAATACCTATCATGCAAGAGACACGACCCATAACAAATCTTGGTCTTGGATGTACCCCTCTGAGAATAACCATACGTGGTCGAAGTCCTTTGGTTACAACGATTAATATTTCTCCTCAGCCAATACTAGCACAAGTACGCTCACCAATATCCACAGGTAGAGACACACATAATTTTATAACCGAGGCCTACATTAGTAGCGATGACCAAGATACCGTGACCAATCTACCTAGATTATTCGAGGACACCACCCTATGTATGATTAGCACCCTCCCCTTTGAAGCAGACCAACAAAATCATGAGATCTGAGTAGTCTATCCCCAACTAATTGACTATGACCAACGAGGACCACCAGTTCTTGATACATTCAAAAATGATGAGGCACTCTCAGAATTCATGGGATTGAGGGATAACATTCCAGATGGAGATCACAAGGCAAGGTTTATAATGGACTTGCACACACATGCCTATTACAGGGAAATGATTGAATCCTTTAGTCGCAAAAGTGAGAAACTAAGAATCATATCCAAATCCTTGAGTGAAAACCACACTGTGGCACTCTCTGACAAGAAAATAGTAAAAAGAAAGGACGTATCCAATAGTGAAAACCTCTCTGAGGCGCCCGAACATGAAGGATTCAATCTTCCTTTAAGAGCTATTCATCAGGAGAAGTCAGCAGTCTTGGCCGAAAAATGCAATCCTATCAACCTAGGAACAGAGGAGGCCCGACATATCACATTTTATGTGGAATCACTATTATCAGAAGAGCAAGAACTCCTAGCAGTATTCCTAAAAGAAAGACAAATAAACTTCACATGGAGTTATGCTAACATGCCAAGACTTGATCCAGAGACTATGGTTCATCACTTAGCAGTGTATCTAGAAGCAAAACCGGTCAAACAAAAACTTCAAAAAATGCATCCTCAAATTGCCTTATTGGTCAAAATGGAGCTCAAAAAGTTGTTAGATGTAGGATTTATCTGACCAATCGATTATCCAGAATGGGTATCAAATTTGGTACCTATTTCAAAACCAGACAGAACCATCAAAATATGTATGGACTTCAGAGATTTGAACAAAGCATGTCCGAAGGATGATTTCCCACTTCCCAACATCGACATGATAGTAGACATGACAGCAGGGCATGAGATGCTATCACTAATGGACGGATTTTCAGGATACAACCAGATCATGATAGCAAAAGAGGATCAACATAAGATGACTTTCACTTGTCCATTGGGGACCTACTGTTGGAACATGATGCCATTTAGCCTAAAGAACGTAGGAGCAACCTATCAAAGGGCCATGACATTGATATTCCATGACATGATTCACAAAATAGTTGAAGACTATGTCGACGACATTCTAGCTAAGTCAAGAAAAAGAAAAGATCATATAGCAACCCTAAGTGCTATCTTTGATAGACTAGAGGAATACAAAGTTGGACTAAATCCCAAGAAGTGCGTCTTTGGTGTATAATCAGGTAAATTACTAGGATACATAGTGTCCATGAGGGGTATCGAGGTGGATCCGAAAAAAGTGAAAGCAATCCTCGAGATGGAAGCACCAAAGACTTTAAAACAACTGAGAGGTCTCCAAGGCCGATTTCAATCCATCCAACGATTCATAGCACAACTGGCAGATAAGCAGAATCCATATTCTCACCTACTCCACAAGGGGGTAGCGTACAAATGGGATACCAAGTACGAAGAGGCATTTAACAAAATCAAGGAATATCTACTGACACCACCAGTTTTAATGCCACCCATCCCAAGAAAGCCATTGATCTTATATGTGTCAGCAACAATAGCAGCCCTTAGAGCTCTCCTAGCTCAGCATGATGAAAATAGAACAGAGAGGGCCATCTACTACATTAGTAGGACAATGGTCAGTCATGAGCTAAATTACTCATTCATCGAGAAAGCTTGCCTGATAGTAGTTTTGCATCCCAAAAATTCATACATTACATGTTGGCACACAAGAAGAATGGAAAAATGGGTAATGATACTGTCAGAGTATGACATCAAGTATGTAGAGCGGAAAGCCATTAAGGGACAAGTTATTGCAGATCAACTAGCAGAAGCACCCATTTATTTTGAGAACCCTCTTGTCTCAGAATTCCCAGATGAATCCATTTTTAACCTCAACGTAACTGACCATTGGAAACTATACTTCGATGGTTCATACACACAACATGGATCAGGAGATGGTGTCTTCTTCATCACCTCACAAGGGGATTGCATACTGAAGTCATACAAATTGGCATTTCCTTGCACCAACAATATAGCAGAATACGAAGGCTTTGACTATAGGCCTCAGGATAGCAGTGTAATGGAATATCATAGCTCTCAAAGTCTATGGAGACTCTTAGTTGATCATAAATCAAGTCAATAATGAATATCAGACTAAGGATGATAAGCTCACTCCATACAAGAAATTGGTGGAGACTCTAAAGGAATCCTTCATTGACATAACATTTGAGCAGATTCCAAGAACCAACAACAGAGCAGCAGACGCCATGGCTACAATTGGGTCCCTATTAGACATCCCTCATAATGTGTCAAAATATGAATTTCTGATTGAGCAGCTTCTCGTTCCCACATTTGAGGTACTGGAATCAGAATATGTGTGTGAAATCGTTGGTCCTAGTGATCCTTGGTACCGTGACATCTACACATATCTTCGCATAGGAGCCATACCTGCTGACCTCCCATCAAACCTAAAATGAACCTTTGTCAAAAAGGCAAAAGGCATCGAGTTGTCATCCTAGAGTGATACCTTATACCATAGAAGCATAGAAGGTACCTTTTCGTTGTTTAAGCGTTGAGGAGGCGTAACCGTTCTACTTGGAGGTTCACATCAGGTATGTCTGGTTCACCTTTCAGTGGAATGACCATAAGCCAAAGAAGCTGAGGATGGGGTATTATTGGCCCACAATGAAAAGAAGCACATGATCATGCTAAAGGTGTTTTACAGTAATTAAATGACATGGGGATACTCATCCATGCGCACTAGCTGCAAAGAGCTTCATCTATTATCACACCATGGCCCTTTAAGTAGTGGGGACTCGATCTCATTGGGAAAATCACACCCACCTCATCCAATGGCCACAAATTCATCATAACTGCAACTAAGTACTTCACAAAGTGGGTGGAAGCCATACCCATGACGTATATCACTGGGAAGAAGATCTCAAAATTCATCCTGAACTATCTCATCTGTCGTTACGGTGTCCCACAAGCCATTATCTCAGATAATGGGACACCATTTAAGAACTAGGAGGTTCGCGACTTGTGCAAGAAATTCAAAATCCAGCATCGCTTCTCCACCCCATACTATCCCCAAGGCAATGGCCAAGTAGAAGCCACAAATAAAACCATTCTAAAAATCCTTAAGAAAATAGTCTTGATGACACAGGTCGTGACTGGCATCTGTAGCTTAATCCCGCCCTCTAGGCTTATTGAACCAACATCCGCACACCCACCAGTGCCACCCCCTTCTCCTTGGTCTACGGATTAGAAGCCGCACTCCCCATTGACATCAAGCTCCCATCCCTCAGGATATCACTGTAAAACCTCATCACGGATGAAGAATATTGGGTATCAAGACTAAATGAGCTAGATTTACTAGATGAGAGACACATAGATGCTTTAAATCATTTGCAAGTCTATCAAAATAGACTCAAATGGAGCTACAATAAGAAAATCAGAAGCAGGACTTTCCAAGTCGGAGAACTGGTCTTAAAAGAAAATCAGAAGAATGTCCCAAACCCAAGCAGCAAATGTAAGTTTGAACCTAATTGGTTAGGAACTTTCATCGTCAGAGCAAGTTATAAGTCAGGGGCATATCAGTTATCAACACCCAAAGGGGAACCTCTGCAGGAGCCAATGAATAGCTCCCATCTCAAAAAGTTTTATGCCTAAATATTTCAAGGTATAGAACCAAAAAATCCAAAAAATTAGAAAATGTCTAAAAATGGTCCTTAAAGCCAAAAGCACGGCAAGCGGTCTTGGTGACAAAAAAAAAAAATCAAAAAGCAAAAATCTAAAAATAAAAGGATCAAAAAAAAAAAAAAAAAAATAGTAAAGAAAAAAATCATCCTCTAATGAAAACCACTTTGGTGGCACTTTGGGCAAGTACCTCTATGAAAACCTAGCAAATAGGTGCCTTCCATAAATAAGCACTTTCCATCCACCAGGATCTTTACAGCTTGTTCAGCATCACCCTCCATTTCGCTTCCATCATCCATCGCATCCATGTCTCCATCCATCACTTATCCACTCGCATCCGCACCATAGCTTGGTCATGTGTTCGTATCATGATCCCTCCTAGTACTACTTGGCCCATCCTCAAGGTCAGTTTGTCCTACCTTTATCGGAGTAGTCTATTGCATCACGTTGGGGGCATGTTCTCATCGGATCAGATTCGTGTATATTCTTAAAGTCCTCAAATCAAAAAATCCAAAAACATCAGAAAATCAGAAAATACAAAAACATCAAAAAATTAGAAAATTAGAAAATCCAAAAACATCAAAACATCAGAAAATCCAAAAAAATCAAAACATATCAAAATCCAAAAACAGGTCAAAAAGTTAGTCAAAAAGTCAAAAACAGGGTCGTCTTGTTGAACTACGTCGTCTCTAACCTTGAACATAGGCAAGGTTGATCTTTGATCATCCCCCGAGACACTTAGGTCAATCCTATAGGAGTCTGTCATAATAAACTGACATCTCATCATGTATATCATCATCTGTAAATCGGTCAAATTGTTAGTCGAACTACGTGGTCTCTACATATATAACGTAGGCAAGGCTAGTCTGTTGACCAACCCTCGAGACCCCTAGGCTAGGTCTTTAGGTTAGTCTCTTGGTCAAAATCTCAAAAAATCCCAAAAACATAGGAAAATCAAAAAATCAAAACATTTGCAAAATCTCAAAAAATGCCAAAAACAGCCACAAAACATTGCAAAAACATCAAAAACATCCAAATACTTGAAAAAAATCCATCCGTCTCATCTCGCTTGCACCCGCAATAAACACCACTCATAATAAACTGATCGTCATTATCAACCTTTGGTGAAACAGTCAGAAGCAAGTCTAGCAGATTAAAAGTAGAACTCAAAACGTCAGGTCTTAAGTCTAAGTCAGTGTGTAAGCAAATTGGTCATCTCTTTATATTGGTAACACATCATTTGAATTAGTCCCATATCAATCATCCCTCAGAACACTTTGGGTAAATGAAATGATGTGCCGCCATCCACTAACATGTCCTAGGATGAATCCTTCCTACAATGGGCATTAACTTTTGGAAATAAGTTTCGGTTATCATTCTTAGAAAACACATCCTCTTTCCGTTAGCAATATTGAAGAGCATCAGTTTATTTGTTTACTTGGTCTTTATCTTTTGACTTATCTTATTTGCGCTCATTCCAAGGACGTCTCGATGATATCCCAAAATAGGGGATTTAGAGAAATAGGAATGGGGCAATGATCGTTATCTTTTGTCTGTTGCTCGTGTTGGACGTTCTTGTAATATAACCTCGGCGAATACTTGCTTTGCTAGGTATGTATGGAAGAGGTCTAGGGAAACTTGTTGACTATTACAAGGACAAGTTTACCTTTCTGTGTTTTGGTCCGAGGTGTTTGAAACTTCTGAAGTCAATCCTAGCAAGGTTTCTGTATGTCAGGTGTGAACAAGAATACTCCTATCTGATTGTCGAGGCAAAGCCCATCACACTAAGTACCATGCCATCCTGGCTTTCTATACCTTGATGCATCGTACCACGTGTGTTATCAAACATAAGGAAATCGATCCTTTGAAAATCCCAAATCCTCGGCTAGTAATCATCATCATCATCATTATCATCATCTGCATTTGCATCATCTTGTGTCTTGTTGAAATGACTTCTTCTTTTCTTACTAACCGCACTAACAAGGTACTATGACAGTTAATCATCATCGCCATTATCGTCATCAATCCTGCATCCACAAATTATTAGCATATTGCATAAGCATATCATATAGGAAACATACGCATTGCATTTTAATCATCATAAACAGTTTATCATAAACATTCTTCATAAATAGGTGCATCCATGTCATTGCATTTCACCCATTACATTGCATCTCATGGCATTATATCGATCATTGCATAAACATTCATTTGCATTTCACAACCATTTCATATTACCATCTAAATCATCACATAGTATCTATAAAAGCATTCCATAATCATTTTTGCATAATCATAAACAATAGGTATATAAGCATTTAATTCATTAGGCATACATACTTGCATAATATAAATGACATCATATCATCACATTACGTTTACATTACGCATCAGCATATCACTTTGCATTAAGATATCATTGCATCACATACATCATCATTTAGGATAATAACATTTGTTATTCTAAGCATCTCAATTTCATTATGCATTAACACCATTTCATTAGCATCATATCACGACCATCACATTCATATTACATCCATCCATAAATCATTTCATATATAAGCATTTTCCACACATAATTGCATATACCATAGATCATATCATTTTACATATTAAAATCCATATCACATATTGCATTGGCATAAAATAAACCATCATAAAATTAACATCATTGCACATCATATCATAGGTTAGCATAATATAGATCTGTTAGTCATAATCATTGCATAAACATCATTAGAAATAAATGCATCCATAACATATAGAAGAAGAATCATACATGCATAAATAAAAAGTAAGCAGTACATCGCATCAAAATCAGCTCATATATATCATATCATCAATGTCACTGTCATAGTACAAAGAATAAATCAGATCACTATACACATATATGTCAATCAATACAAAACGCCCATTGGGCTATCAAAAATGAGCCCATAAGGTACAAAAAATGTAACATCTCAATCAAGCCCGATCTCTGTGAATGCTGCCCTCACCCCTATCACTGTGACTCTCTGGTGGAATCTGGCTGGCCCGCTCTGAGTACTTCGGGACCCAATCTGCTCTAGGTACGATGTCATGGTAAGCCTGACGGTAGTACTCTATCTCTCAGATAGCATCCTTGTAAGATTGTACTGGCACTATACCCTGGGAGGAGGAGGCTGTCATACTCTCGATCTATTGCCTCCAGCCTAGCTTTGTGGCTACCTGTAGCTCTGCAACCTATCTCTGCTGCACAGCCTGATCCCTCTCTGCTCTAAGCTGCTCTCTCTCAGCCCTCGCCTAGTCTCTCTCCGCTATCAACGCCTGAACCTGGGCCTGCAGCTATGCAATCAATGCATCCCGACTGTCTGCCTGTCCCTGTGGCTGTACCTGTGGTTGCACGTGAGCCTGATCCTCACCCTCGACTCGTGGTGGTGGGACTGGCGGCTCCTGCTGCTGATCCTGCATATGGACATCTCTGTGACCTGGAGGGACTGGGGGTACACCTATTAGATCCTGTCGAATCTCGACCCTTGGTCCTCGCCCTTTCCCTCATTCTCTCCCTCTGCCTCTGACCCTGCACACCTCTGGATCCTCACCTGGAATGGTCAACCGAAGAGGAGGTCTAAACTAGTCTCTGTAGGCCTATGTGGTCCCTATATCTGCCAAGCCCTGATCATAAGCCCACGGTCGGGCTACCAACGATCGAAAGTTGTCAACTGCCTCAGAGGTAGGAATACCGGGCCCCCATGACACCTGTGTCATTCTACATGCAAAGACGGCTACATAGCCATCATCAAGCTGAACCTGTGGCTCTCCAAACTGACGTTGTACGTGCCCGGGTAGGTATCTCTCAATCATCGTGTGCTCTCGCCCTTGCATATATCGATCCTAGCGGCAGTAAAAGAGCTGAGTAGCATCATCAGCCCATCTGGGCCAACCAAGGTATGGGCGCCAAGTAAAGACAAGCATCTTGTCTAGGACCCGCCTCCAATATGGGATCCCATGCTCGCCAGTGTGTGTAAAGGACACACCGCCTCTGTATAGTGCCACGAGGGCATCCTCCACCCCCATCAGAACTGGAACAACATGTGGACGTAGCACAAAAATGTGCTCCCACACCCAAACATGAACAAGTTTCACTCTAGCCCCCTGCACTTTGCCATCCACGTATATGTACTCGTGGAGGTCCCTGTAAAGTGAAGTCAGAAGGACATGTCCCCATGCGAAGTGAACTGGCCCATCTCGGACCATCCTCTCCCAGCAATAACCCCAGCAGGGACTAAAATATCATCCTCGTCGGTCTGGGGAAACCAAACCCGAAATGATCACTACAACTGCCCAGCGGAAGGGAGGTGCGATAACCCTGTACCGCTCAAGCTCAATCTGTCCCTCGCAGTAGATAATGTCTCATGTGGCGAGGACTCTAATGCAGGACTCGCGTCCCTCCTCCATATCATAAATCACCCGTCGGCCATGAATCGACAACCATAGAATGGGCCAAACGTCCTCCAAGGTGATGGTCGCCTTGCCAGTGGGAAGATGAAAGGACGATGTCTCACTGTGCCACCTCTCGGCCAGCGCTAGGGTGTGTGCAAGAAGTTGAGTCCACGAAACGTGGAAGTTTTTTGCCTTAGCCAAAAAATTGAAATCGGCATGGAAGAAACGGGATCCCGATTTAATAAACGGGATCCTGATTTTTAAAAAGCAGGATCCCGTTACGGTTCGGGATCCCGAGCCTGAGACCAAACGGGATCCCGTTATGGTTCGGGATCCCGAGCCTGTGACCAAACGGGATCCCGCTTTTTAAAAATTGGGATCCCGTTTCCCGTCGAACTCCCAACCAATGAGGATGGAACAGGATCCCGATTTTTAATAAACGAGATCCCGATTTGAAAAAAAGGGATCCCGATTTATAGAGAACGGGATCCCGAGTTATATAAATCGGGATCCCGTTTTATAGTGTTATTTATTTTTTAAAAAAACAACAGTTTTCACTGCTGCGAACGGGACCCCGAATTGCTTGGCGACAGCGACATCAACATCAGCTACAGGTACGCCACTTCTTCACTTTTTTTTAGTTTGAAATGAAATTTTAAAAGAAATACGTTAATTTACATGTTTTTTTTTCAATTTATGTCACGTTTTAATGCTTTTTTTAATTGTTATATTATAATTCAATAGTTGCAAATTAGATGAAAACTTTCAATGAAATTTAAACGTTTTTTAATAAAATTGAGAAAAAAAACATTGAATTGTGTGTTAGAAACAAATTTTAACTTTTAAATCTTAAATTGATCAATTAAACCCAAAAAAAATTGATTTTGAAAACCTTAATTGAAACAAAACAAAAAAAATTGCATTTCAAAACCCTAGAGATTGAAATGAAATAAAACATCGCATTTACAAATCCAAATCGAGCTTTTTGAAACCCTAAATTCAAATCAAACGAAAAAAATTGAATTTGAAAACCCTAGTTTGAATTGAAACGAAAAAAAATCATTAAAAACCCTAATTGTTTAAAACTAAAACCCTAAATTGAATTGGAACAAAAAAATTTGTTAAAACCCTAAGTTTTCTAAACCCTAGACCCTAAACTGTAAAATCTAAACCCATAATACTAAAGCATTTGAAATTTATGAACCCTAGACCGTAATCTTTCATTGGACATACCTAAAATTATGTAGGTTCAATATCAAGAATGGGTCTATTTGGTAGATTTATGAAAACTATTTTGAATATCTAGAATGCCATAAAAGTATAATTATAGCAATTCCAATTGGAAACACTTCCAGATACATATATATCCTAGATAATAATCCACCCATCCTCAATCATAATGGATTATTTGACAATTAAGAGAGATTCAATTTAACCATAAAATTACCTATATTTTAATACTATATAGATTTATGTGGAAGGATAGAAATGCATCAATATGCTTTGTGCCATATTTAATGAATATTAATATTTAAGAAAAATCTAGATAAGATTGACCTAAGTAGATGATTTATGTAAGGGCTTTTTAGTGAACAAGTGACACACCATGGAGATAGGGATGGTACTTAAATTCTTATTTATAAATATAGTTTACCCCCTTTAAATTTGTATTTGGTTTTTATAATGAGTTGAAATTATCAATGTGTTACATAAAAGAAATTTGTGCTTAGATATATTTAAATTATATAATAAAGATCTATAGTTATATAAAATAGGGAATCCAACATGAGGAATAAACCTTTAATGTGCCATTGTGTGCATCTAATTTATGCCAATGATTTAGTAAGAGTGATCGTCTAAGAGGATGAAATTTAAGCCTTGAAAAATTGTAAGATCTAACACTATTTTAATGTAGTTTTATATGTGTGTACATGTCCACTATGTTTTTTGAGTTTATGTTAATGTAAGATAAGGAGGATTGGTGGATATATTTGAAATCTAAAGAAAAAACAAAAATGATGTGAATATATAGATATATATTTGTAAAATGATTCTTTAACTTATCTATATTAAACATTGTATATTATCTCTATATTACTATCATGGCTTGATTTTCATTATGTCTACTAAATGTTGCTATATTTATTCATTGTTGTAATTAAATTATAGGGCTCAATGTGTAATCTATTTTACATCAAATTTTATAGTAGACTTATAATCCTAGAATGTTTGTAAATTTAATAGCTAACAAATAACTTGATAGGTGCAACTAAAAACCAAAAAGTGTGGTTTGATTTATCTCCATTAGGCTGGAAAGCTAAAAAATCTACTAGGTTTATCCCTATTAGGTTGAAAACCCAAAAGTGTAGCTTAATAAACTTACAAGTGGTGAAAACTCACAAAAGCACTAGAAACTAATATTTGCAAAACTACCCTTGACATATCAAAAAAAGCCAAAGGTCACCATATGTCATACCTATATAGGTTGTATAGTTATATTGGATACCTTATAGTATCTCCTATTGGTTATATATGTTTGAAGATGACATTAGCGACACATCCCTACATTTATATGAGATATATTATTAACATGTCGTGTTACACATATGCTAAGATACTCAAATATGGATAAGGAGAAATAGGGAATATATATTAGAAGAGAAAGATATACTAAGCTATCCAATATTATATTTTTGTACTTAGTGCAGAAGAAAAATTCTAGACCAAGAATGCAAGTGCAAACTCAATACTCTACTTCTAATGAAAGGTAAATAAAATAATGAAAGATTAGAGAAGCATAATATGTTCCATAACATTCTTTTATGGCTCTAAATGTATGTGTTGAAGTTTCTCTTTGGTTCTCTAATGTGATAACATATACATACAAATTTTATCATATGGAAACATTTGGGGATGTCATTATTTTATAGAGTTGAGGGGAAAGGAATGGAGGACTAGGTTTTTTTGGAATCGAGGACTAGAATTTCATGAGAGAATTTTTGAATTTGAATTTGAGAGGGAAGAGAGAATTAAATGTAGGTGGTTGGGTTGATGGAGGCCTTGTGTTGACTTGATTAGGTAGACATTGGAACAATTGAATTACCTGAATTATTTTAATTTTGAGCTATGGATGTGACATGATTATCCCCTTAATGGTTGATTAAAAGTTAGGATTTGGGGATTTTAGCTAATTAAATAATAAACTCTAAAGTCTAAACCATAAACCCTAAAGCCATCATTTTTTCTTAGGCTCTTAATGAAATTTGGTTGTCTTAGGTAACTCCACCAAATTTCATTACCTTATGCCATGTAATTGTTTCCTAGGATCTTGCAGCATGTAGATCCCCTTAAGCTATCCTATTACCTTAAACCCTAAACTCTAAAGTCTAAACCCTAGACCCTAAAGCCATCATTTTTTCTTTAAAGGCTCTTAATGAAATTTGGTTGCCTTCGGCAACTTCACCAAATTTTATTCATTTGAGCCATGCCATTTTCTCCTAGGACCTCACTAGACGTAAATCCCCTTAAGCCATCCTGTCACCCTAAATCGTAATTCAATTTTCTTAAGGGGTTGACAATATGACATTTCTTAAGGGGATTAAAGAAGTTCTTAAAATTTGGTGATCAAAGTTGCCCAAGGCCCAACCAAATTTAACAATAATAAGATCCTACAAGATTATACAATATCAATAGTTAATTGTATTTTCATTCAAGTAACATGTGCCTTAGACATATAAATGAGGCTTACATATAATTTTATCATTTGTATTCAATTATTTAAGGCCATTTATATTGAATGGTTTAACTTGGTATAAATTCAAACAATGATCTTAAATAGTTATGAATTTATAAATTTGGTGAACGATGGGTATTTTTTAGTGCATTGCTGAATTTATGACTTTTGTCTATATGGATACTTTAGGTGACATGGATTTTGTGAAGTTGGTGGAATTCTATGAACTGAGAATTAGCCAGTATATAATAGTGGTATAGCATTTAATGACCATCTATTAGACTGTAAGATTTCTCCTCACGAAAATTGTGTGTGTGTAAGCAAGTCATAAAATGAGATTTTGTGAATGTTTCGAGTTTATTGTTTAGTATGTACACATGTATTAAAATTGCATATAGTTCTTAAATTTTGAAATTTGTATGTATGTACATAGTTTAGTTTAATGATGTATGCATGCAAATTATGCATTGTGTTTTTTATTTTGTAAAAATGTACATGTACATACATTTAATTTTAATTTTGTATGGACACAGTTTTGAGTTGAACAATCAATGTATATATATGCATTTCAAATTAAATATATGAGCTAATATATATGTTGTCATCCCATTTCAATTAAATATATGATCTTAATTTTTGTATAATAAAACGGATCCCGACATTAAACTACATTTCACAAACGTGATCTCCATAACGGATCCCATGATAATTCACTTCCACGAGTCAGTTGTAGAGAATCTGGATCCCGTGGTTATAAACGATCCCCAAGTATTTTTCAACGGTTGAAACAAACGGATTCCATTATAAACACGGGATCCTATGATACTAAACGAGATCCTGTGGTTGTAATCTGGGATCCCGCTTTTGAAATTTGAATTTGGTTTTGCATCATGGGCGGGTTTTTGCCAAGGTTTTTGGTTTGGGAATAGCTTTGGAAGTCCGAACCTAAGCCTTCAACCTGGTTTGACCTGCAAATTGAAAGCCCTAACAATGTCAAAGCAAAATATCGACTTTGGACATATGGCTGACGACCTTTTTTTGAAAATTTTCTGACAAAATGAAAACCCATTTTAGATCAAACAATGCAGATTCTAAATATATAATTTGTTTTGCAATTGAATTATTTTTTGCATTTTTCAATTAATTTCTAATAAAATTGGTCCATAAACTTTAAATATCAGAGTTTTTTACTATTTGAATAACTTTTGATCAACATAACATTTTGACAAATGGATTGCACGAGAGCAAACTTTAGACAATTCTTTTCAATTCTAGAAAAAAAAAATCAAAAAATGATAAGTTTAGGTCATCTTATGCATGTTGTACATGACGATTTTTCAAAACGACAAATCTGCCTAATAAAAATTAACAAAAAAAAAATATTCAATAAAAAATTACAAAAAAATATCAAGAGCAAGGTTCAATGAGTCATAAAAATTTTCCCAAAAGGATTTAGAAAAATACGGTAATTTAAGTCAAAATATGGATGTCGTACACGTGCATGGTATGGTACAAAAAAATGACTTTTAAACAGTGGTTTTTTGAAATGCCCATTGAAACTCAATTTGTACAATCTGGGTATTGAAATAAATTACATATTTGGAAACTAGACTCCGAGCACTACATTTTATGATTAGTGATTTTAAAGATTTCATCCTCGCGTTTCCAAATTTTAAGGTCAAATGTACAACACTGAAAATCAGAAACACTTCCACTTCTTAATAAAAGTGGACTCCAACTTTGTACACACTTTGTCTTGAGTATTCTCTCTCTGTTTATAAATACTTCATGTGTGTCTTAATTGATTGTAATTAGAAAGATTAAAAGTACTATCTCACATTCCCCCTGGTGGTTTTGATCTAGGAAAGCCAGCCTGGTGACCTCGCTTTTCTTACACTCATTAATTTAGAAGGCTTGTAAGATAAATGTAATGATAAAATAGTGTTGTAATGTACCTTACACATTCACATTGGTTCTTGTGCCTTCCTAGGCTATGTGGACTTGGCTATGTGTAGGATCATCATGGAAAAAATAGGCCCTTAAGTGGCAAAAAAATCAAAAAAAATAGAGCTAGGCAACTTGACGTAAAAATTTGAATAAGTTATGTATATTATTTCAAAAATATGTAAGAATATAATCTATAGCAAATTGAATGTAGTTTGTAAACTACTAGGTTTGTTTAAAATAGATAAAATCTATTTGGTGAAAATTTGAAATTTCAATGTAGTAACTTACTAAAATTTTAGGGAAAAATAAGTAGGTGTCTATCTAACCACACTAACCACAATAAAATGATAATATTTTTTTATAATATTTTAGACATAAGTGGAGGATTCATGTTCGGATGTGATGCATATTTTTTTGTAATTTTTTTTCAAGTAATAATTAATTATGATTTTTTTTATTGCAACATTTAGAAAATATAAAAAATCATATGTCTAACCACCTTAACTTGGTCAAAACATCATGAAATTTATTTTTTCTTTTTTTAATCCTATAGTATACGAAGCATAGAATGTGATACATGTTTTGGATTCCAAAAATGTGATACTGTTTGAAAGCTATAGATGTTTTTCAATCAACCTATCAATAAGGACTTTAGTCATAATTCAAATAGAAAATGAATAATAATTATTTATTAAATTCAAAGTATATCATAATTTATATTGGTGGAAATTTGAGAATCTTCTTTAAAAACCCTTTTCATTTCATTAATTTTGGGTAAAAAAAAAGTCGTCAGCCACATACCCTACAAATGCCCATCATATCACCACTTTTTGGCCCATCATGATCATGCACATACCTACCTCATTTTAGTGTTGTAAAGTTTATTTAATCACACTTTCACATTTAATTTTGTGTCCCAAGCCCTAATTACTCTTTACATCATAATTAATAGGCCCCTCTTAACCCATATTGTGCATCCTAAGGCTTAAATTGATCAAATACCCAACATAGTCATCATATAAACCTAATTTTCTTACTTCTTGACATTCCAACTAGCAAAAATGCCCCCTATGGGATGCATTCACCATTAGTGGTGAATTAGTCCCATCCAGGTGGGACCCATTCACCATTAGTGGTGAATGAGTCCCATTTTGAGCCATTTTCGGGGTATGAGCAGGAAAAATTATGTTTTAAGTTTAAGTTTTCTCTATGTCGGCCTTGGGGGTCCAATTTACAAGAAAATAAGGTGAATTTACTATAAATACAACCTTCTAAACCCTAATTCATCATAACTTAACTTCATTCATCATTTGTCTTCCATCTAAAGTCAAGCAAGTTAGGGTTTTGTCATTCTAAGTCACCAAGGTAGCACTTTTTAGACATTCAAGGGAAGATCCTTCATGTTTTGCTGCAGAATTTCAAGATCAATCATCATGGCAAGGTAATCAACTCCATTATTATATTTTTCATTCTATTCTTTCATCATTTTGGTTTAATTACCTAAAAGGGGTTTGACCAAGGCAAACCCCCATGCCCTAACATTCAACATCTCTCCCTCTTGTCTTGTGTGTTTGTAGATTTAGGTCCCTTGGAAGCTTAGAAATCATTGAAGATAAAGTTTCAAGGTTTCTAAAGTATTCTCTTCATTCAAAAAATCAAAATATCAACAAAAACTCATTTTCAGACCCATAAATCAAAGTTTTGGAAGCAGACACCTGTAGGAAGTCAAAGTGCAGATCGAAAGCTTCAGAATCTGCTTTTGAATTTTTTTAAATTTTAAAGTGGAATCATTCGATATGGGTGGTGAATGAGTCCCATTTCCATGCTAGTTCTTTTTTTTCTACATTTTCTAATACCCTTTTGATAGAAACAAGTTTCAACTCAGTTTGATAGAACTGGGACTGATTCCCCCATAATGGTGAATGAGTCCCTCTAGGCCTGAAAAATAGCATTAGTAGCATTTCAAATGTGATTTTCAATCTTCATCAAAGTTTTAGGTGCACACTTTCAGTCTGATTCATTTCTATTGCAATCTTCCATTTGTTTGTAGGTGATTTTGTATTACATAATGTGTTTTCAAAAATCATTGATTTCTTAGATTTGGCATTCATATTTGATCAATATCATAGCTTAGTTTCATCTATATCATTTCATTTAGGCATAATGACATCATACATAACATAATTTGGATGAACCCTTTAGCAGTTTTGGCCCTACTCTCTCCTTTTAGGTGAAAAACCCTAGAAGAGCTAGAGAGTCTTGTGGTGCCAAAAATCTACGGTTCATTTTGGTGAACCTGCATTTTAAACATCTTTATTTTTTATTTGGATTCCATTTCCATCCTAATCCTAGCTTGCATTGAAGTTTCATTAGAATTGCATTGGTTAATTTGCATCTAGGGTTTGAAATTTTTGCATTAGAAAAAAGTGCATTTAGCTTGCATTTTAACATAAAATTTTGTTACGAATTTCTAAAATTTCACATCTCCATCTTAGGTCTACATCTTACAACATTACACACATCAAAAACACTTCAATTTTTTTGAAAATTTCATAAAAAACTAGTATTGGGACTCATTCACCATATTGGGCGAATTAGTCCCTGTTCAAATTTTTGACTGTCTGTTACTACATCATAAACCTCATTTATGTGCTTCCTAAGCCTCTTAGTATCATATAGTATAAGTCTGGAAAGTTTTTGGAACATTTTTTTTATGCATTTAGCTCAAAAATATCATTTTAGATTACTCATTCTTCAAATCACTTCATTTGCACACATCCTTACATCTGAAAATGCTTCCATTTCTGCAATTTTGCATAACATTGATAAAAGTACTTTTCACTTTTGCATATACAAATTTTCTATTCTTAAAAATTTCCAATAGTTTGGTAAAAGTACTTTTCATTCTTGCATATACATTTTTTACTTTCTTAAGGTGTTGCATACATTGGATAAGAGTGTTTTGTATCTTTGCATATACATTTTTGATATTGTTGAAACATTACATGAAATGGTTACATGTGCTTTTCATTCTTATTCAAAAAATGCTAGTACCTTACATATGTCAACATGTTAAGAAACATTTCCTATCCCCTCCCTATGAGAGTTTTTTAGTGAAAGGGACTACAACTTGGGCCATTCCTAATGATCATACTTGTTCTTCTCATAATATCTCTCCTCTTGGTGATGAAGATATTTTAGAAGAATCAATTAATGAGAGTTTTGATAATCCTAGTTGTTTCTCTCCTTTTAACTCTTTTAGTGGACAACACATTCACAACCAACATAACACAACCTTATATGATCATGAAAACAACATTTGTTCTTCTTCTATTATCTCTCCTAGTTGTGACGTAGATACTTTGATGTTAGACAACACAATCAATGAAGGTCATGAATATCTTAGTTGTCCCCCTTCACCTAGGGAAACCCCTCTTAAAAACCAATCTTCAACCACTGATCATTCCCCTACTTGACATGAAGTCCTTTTAGAAGAACCAACCTATGAATATCACAAACATTTGGCTTGTTCTACTCAAAACTCTCCTCCTAGGGAGAATCTCATGGTGTACAAACATATGAACATTGACACATATCCTTCAACCACTAAACCTTCCCTAGGAAAGTATACTCAAGTGGAATTATAATCCCCTTCACCAACATATCATGCCAACCAAGACAAAAATTTTGAGGTTATGACAACAAAAGTGGGATCTCCTTTAAATAGTGAGATTCCTAAGTCACCTTCGATTAGTGAAAACACAAAAAAATCATAGATGTCTTGAAATCCATGATGTACTCTACTCATAATAGTGTTTTGCAGCTACTAAATTGTAACTTAGTGACTCAAACATCTAGGGTACCACACATCACTCCTACACCATTACCTTTTCCTCAAAAATCACCTACTATTAAAGATCTTAAAAGGACTTCTGCTAATATATCAATATGAGAACTCATTCAACTCTCACCAACAGTTAAACTTCTCTTTCATGAAATATTGCAAATACAAAAGGAAGAGATACAATCTTACATAAAACCGACTCATGCAACATCCTCCCCTCATCTCATGCAAGTCACTTAGTCAAAAATCACATTCCCTATACATGAATTTCCCTCACTTGAGATCCAAAACAAGAATGATCCCTTGATGATAAAGGTGATCATTAATGAAACTTTAATTAGGGACACTCTCATCGACAATGGATCAAAAATTAATGTTTGTAGCATGGACCTCTTACAAAAACTTGGAATGGACAAAAATGTCATTCAACTTAATGATGTTCATATTTGTGGCTTTGAAAATGTTCATAGGCAACCACTTGGGATGATCAGATTACCTATTGAGGTTGGACCAGTAGTGGTGTCTACCTCTATTCATATTATGAAAGGACCCCTTCCATACAATCTTATCCTATGGAGACCA
>VDFB02047397.1:96602743-96660619 GCA_007258455.2 Sequoia sempervirens | reverse complement strand
GGGGTGACTATGAATTCTCAAAGTTTCGAGGTGGATATTCATTCCCTGATAATTAGAACAAAATTTTATTATGAAAACCTATTTCAATCTGCATTCTAAATCAAATTCAAAATAAATTGAATAAAAATGCATACCTCTTCGCAATCTTCGACGTCTCTAATGTGATGGCAAAATCCTCGAGAAAGATAGCAAGCTAACGATGAAAATAATGGATAATATTTGGCGAGCGCGAGTTGCAGAACTCCAATCCTCCAAGCCAAGCCCCGGGTTGAAGACAAATGAGGGCTTGAAATTAGTTTTCTGCTTTTATTTTTGCTTTTTCATTTGGCGTATGCCAAATTTGGTGTGCGCCAAATGGCCAATTTTGGCCTTTTTTTGCGAATTTTTAAAATTTGACACCTAAATTGTGTCACAGATTGGTGCACTTACCCAAGGGGAAATGAACTCACTTGCACACATGATTTTTTCAAGGATTACTCCAAAGCCTATTTCATTCATGAGGATTAATTTCTTATATGAAATTATTTTGAAAAGCTTTAATTATGATAAACCTTAATATATTGGTTTCTAAGTTGGTTTTCTTATCCTAGTATGTTTAGGAACATTCTCTAATAAAGTTTCCACTTCTTTATGTCTTGTAACACCATCTCTATGTTTGGCTAAGTTAGGGAACCCCTTTGTTGATGTTGGTCCTATTGAGCCTTTACCTTGGATATCATTCTTAGTGAAAGGACTCTAATGTGCTTCTATTTATTTTTTAGTTTGTTTTCGTTGTCTATAGAGTCCATCATTCATATCTCATCAAAGATTTACATTTTTATCACTATAATTGCTATGTGATATATTTGTATCAAGCCCCTTTCTAGGTGATGTTGGGTCCTATATTAGTAAGTACAAATTTATCTAAGTCTAGTACTTCCTTTCTTAATAGACCCATGTTTTGGCCACCATCTATAACCAATCTAAGAATACCTTCAATGAACCTACTTATTCAAAGATGTTCTTGTTATAGTGTTTCGCCTTTCTTTATTACTTGTCATGTGCCTAAATATCTCAAACTATAGAAATTACTAAGTGAACATAGGGGTGATTGTGCCTATTTCTAGCCTTTGTTAGGTTTATAGGTTTCCTATTGCCAATATTCTTTCCCTCCATTCATTGAAACCCAACATTTCCATTTTTGTCTAAGACCTTTGACTATTTTAGTATTTTAGACTTTTCATTATCTAGGTATTGTATAATGGCTTTCCCCATGCTTCCACTCCCTACTTTTTCTTTTCCTTTCACCCTAGGAATTTTGGTCTCCATATAATCATGTACTTAAACTATAAGACTAATCCATGAATCTTAGTTATTCTCCATTTACTCTACTTCATGCTTCATCTCCTTTAGCATCAAGTATTCACCATCTCCAATTCCTAATTTGAGGATTCAATTTTCCTTTAAGTCTCAAAATCTTGGGCTTTTAGTATTTTCCCTACTCATTTCCTTAACCCCACTTCCCATCTTCCTTCCTCCTTGTGGGATTCATTCTTGTAGGATTAGTCATACCATCATTACCTAAAAGGTATAAGGTATATGGTAAAACCAATCTATAAACCTTGAAAGTCTTCCACTCTATTTCCCTTGCTCTTTTTTCTTCTATCATTAGGCACACCACATTAATGATCCCTAACCCATTTCTCTTGAGTCATAGATTTTTGGACTTCTATACATTTTCCTTTCCCAAAATGTGTATCTAGCACTTTTCATCCCTAATCCTTAATCCATTTCCTTTACCTTTTGTCCATATTATTTAGTGGTATCCGAATTTCCCTCACCTTGATCCCACTCCTTCCATCAATATTGGGTACCCATTTCCCTAATTCTTTCTCCTCTTTGCATATTTTTCTTTCAAACTCCTAAAATTCTCTATGAAACCTTCCATAAAATTAATCTAGCATGCGCTAATCCTAAACCCTAGTTCCCAACTACTCAATGCAACTTAGATTTTTATAGATTCTACCAAACAATTAAAACCCACCACAAGATAATCTTTTAATAACCAAACCAATGCCAATGTTGATAGTGATATTTTCCTATGTGTCACCTAATCACTTTCTTGGACTAGTTGCAACATAATGCATGTCTTATCTACACCTAACCACCCGAAGCAAGTGGAAAAGTGCATTTTGATATGATAAAATTTGACAACCTCCCTATCCAAGCAATGGTTTCCCAATGAATTCCTTTCTAAAAATCAAAAGAGTGACCAATGAAAAGGCCTTAATATCCAAGCAACCTCTATGCATATCCAAGCGACCTCTATCCATATCCAAGAAAACTCTATCCCTTTTCACACCTCCCAAAACACAAATAGCTTTAGGGTTAGCTTTAGATAGATGGGGAATCTACCGTTAATTCTTAGAGATTGTCTTTTAAGGACCACCCTCATTAATGATCCTGGAAATTGCTACCAATATGATTTTATATGTCCTTAGTACTATGCAACACTACATCAACCCTTGAAAAATGCTTTTAGACCTAGTCATGATGTCCCTATGAATGCTTTCTAAAAATTATAAAATAATTGGATCTATACCTATTAAGTTGAAAAATAAGAAAAGTGACCTAATGGGGACTAATGATGAAAACCCATAAGTGCACAAAAGGGTAAGTCTTGTAAAATTACCTTGCTAGAATATAAAGCAATATAGAGATCATTATAGGTATTAAAAAGCAAGTTGTGGTAGTGTTAGGTATTTGGTAATACCCCCTAGCAAATTAAGGCATTAAAAAGAAAGGGGTTAAGGATGGATAAACTAAATCAATTAAATATTTATCGAAAATTTTGATTATGAGTAAAAGAAATTATTGGTGAGATCAAGATAGGTTTTCAAGAGGACTTCAATATCATGATAAAAAAGGAAGAAAAAATATTGAAACAATATTAGTACTGAGAGGAAAGAAAGTGGAAAAGCTTAGAAAGGTGTGAGAAACATCAAGGGACTATATTAGGAGGGATGCAACTAATAAAAACCTAGTATTGAGATAGGTAGATCCTCAATGGACATGGTGTTCATGAATATTATAGAAATAGAGGTTTCTTATAAATTAGAACTATAAAGAAAAATCTAACTAAAATGATAAGATATTTGAAATAATATAAGGCAACAATGAACTTACAAAAGTTTGACCTTATTCATAGGGACACTATAGATGTGATTGCTATGGGGAAGTATATGAACTAAATAAGGGAGGAAGTAAAGAAGTTGTTAATTGGTGAAGAAGAGGAGATAATATTTAGCAATATAATAAAAGAAGTCACCAAAAATTTAGTTTTTCACTTGAAAACTTTGGAGATGATAGATGAGAGAAATTCCTAGGTTGATGAAGAAAAAAACTCAAAGAATGTTAAAGATAAATCAATTAATAATTATGTGTTATCAACCAACAAATTCCCCAAGCTAAAGAGACGCTATGAGGATATGAATCTCATGGTCTAAGAGTCACCTCCCATGTAAAAATTAATGAGTTTCAAAAGAATCCATATAATTAGTGAATCCTTAACTGGATTAGAGAAAGCAAGATCAAGAAGCAATTGTGTATGAGATTTGTGACAAATATTAGCAAGTGAGTTATTAGATGTTCAATTTCTAAGAGATAATGGTATATCAAGTACTTTGGTCAAGTAGAAAAGGAGTGAAACTAGACAAATAAGAATTGATAAAAAGAGAGAAAGATATCCAAGAGTAGAGAATATATTAGGAGAAAGGATAATCCTAACCATACAAAATAAACCAAGAAACCTTTACCTCCTCCTCAAATATTAGCAAGTGAGTTATTAGATGTTCAATTTCTAAGAGATAATGGTATATCAAGTACTTTGGTCAAGTAGAAAAGGAGTGAAACTAGACAAATAAGCAATGATAAAAAGAGAGAAAGATATCCAAGAGTAGAGAATATATTAGGAGAAAGGATAATCCCTAACCATACAAAATAAATCAAGAAAACCTTTACCTCCCCCAAATATAGATGTGCAGATGATTAAGCTCACTATTTTTGGTAAATACACAAAGGATTCTAGCAAACATCTCTTTACCTTGGACTTTCATTAGAGTGGGGTTGGCATTAATGATGACTAACCCAATTATATGATTTTGTGAAGACCTTGAATTACAAGGCACTAAGATGGTGCATTAAAGAATGCCCTAAGCATGATAAAACATGAAAAGAATTGAGTGACTTATTTTTGACAAATTTCCATTCACGAAATGTATAAACAAAAAAGAAATAAAATAGCGAATTATGAACAATGATTTAAAAGTACAATTAGAAAACTAGAAGAAACCTTGAAACCTTGACATAAAAGAAATGAATTGAGTGGCTTATTCTAGGGTTAATCCCTCACATTAAAGCAAAGTTAGATGAAAATATTTATTCTTTGTATAAGGATGCAATAAAATTGATCACCATAATAGAATCCTAGTCAAAGATATGGGAGAATGATTTAGTAGGAAATGATAAAATTGATAATTTTAAATTAGAGGTGGGAAACACAATGTTGATGTAAGAAATTATAATGAAAGGTGAGAACGTTGATACTTCTCCCCCACTAGAAGAACTAAATTTTGGTTTTAAAAATTATAATAGGGAAGAACATCTAAAGAATGAATGTTTGATAATCAATGGTGTTTGTGTAAATAAAGTCTTGTACCTAGTTAATTCATTACTAGAGGACTTATTTACATGTTAAGTTTACTTAGGTCCTAGGAAGGAATCTTTCTAGAAGGTGTTAGTTGTCATTAGTTGTTATCTTATCTTTTGACTTGTTTCACATGTGACCTAGGTAGTTGTGATAAGTTGTCCCATGTCATATGATTAAGACACTTGTCATAATCCTATGACATCTTGTATCTCACCTTGGCTATATAACCAAGGGGTCTCTACTACATTGTACATCACATCAACATTGAATCATAATTGATAAGAATATAGTTTATTCTTGTCATATTCATATTCTCTCTGTTCTTTTCCATTTGGCCTCTAATTCCAGGTGCTATCTCCATAGGCAATTCTAACATGGTATAAGAGTAGGGAGTTCCATTGATAGTCTTTTTTTGAAGAGATGGTAAATCTTGAAAAGTTGATTATGCTCTTCTCTTGAATCATATGATAATCTAGAGAATACAAAAAAACTTGATTGGAAATACCAGATTTGGGGGTGTAGACATCTAATTTGACCACTTCCATATGATCAAAGACGTCTCCTTATTCATCCAGTTGCTTATCCCCTCTGTTAATATTAATTAAATCATTTGTTTAATTAATACCTTGCATCTTACATAGGGTTCATAAAGTATTTAATTTAATACTTTACCCCGCTTCCCCCTCTAAATTAAATAAATGCACCATTTTTATTTAATTTAGTCATTTTCCCCTTTTGAAATTAGAATTCATATTTTAATTCCTCTTTTCTCTCTCATTGTCACATCCTCCAACTTTTGCAAGTTGGTCTCTAATCCATCTTAACTCCTTCATCTTCCTCTAATTAACTATGGTTAACATATGCACACCCCTAATCATCATTAGGGTCACATCCTCCATAATCTCCCACTTGCTTCTAATAAGTCATTAGTCCATCTAATTAAGTACTTGCACAACCTTAATCATATGATTAGACCAACCTAATCCTCTTCCCATTTATGGCATGTGTCCTTAAGTCAACCTTATTAAAGGATTTCTCCTTTTGGGCAAGGCACTCCACTTCCCCATGTGAATTTTTAATTCACCTTTTAATCCCCCAATGCACTCAAAAGGAATTTTTAATTCCTTCACTTCTTCCCACATGTCCTCTCTTTATTCTTTATTCTTTCCCCTCTCCCCATAAGGATATTTGAGGAATTTTTAATTCCTCACATGTCCTCTCACCCACATAGGGACAAGCACCTCCTTTATGAGGAGATCTTGTCCAATCCCAAGGTACTTTGTACCCCCCTCCATGTCATGTACTATCCTTCCACCTCATGTCCACTTCACCTTTTAGGGCTATATCACATGCCACATGTCAAGATGTGAGGGCTTGTGAGTTCTCAACTCACCTTGGCCCTACATCTTGATCATTGGTGGCTCAATCTTGGCCATCCATTTCCCTAGAGATTTCAAAATCTCTATAAATACCCCCTCTTTTCTCTCATTTGGGGGAGATCATTTTGCTAGCCAAACTCTTGCAATTTTATTTCTCAATCTACACTTAGCCATTTTCATCCATTTTTGTTCAAGCATCATTTGCATCTCACATCTCACATCTTTGCCATCAAGGAGCATACATTCCATCTACAATCAAAGGGCCAACCAAAGGATCGATTCGAGACAAGGTATATCTAATCTTTTACTATCTTTTGCTTTGTTTTGAATGCAACTAGGCCAATCTTGAGGTGTAGGGTGTCTTTAGTTGTTATTTGCTCTCTTGTGTTTGCATCTTATTTTCTAACAAGCAATTTAGCCCTATCGGGGGGTTCCATTTTTGGCTATTTACGTAAGTTCAAATCAAAGTTTGTTGGTGCAAACTGAGCTCACCATTAAGTTCAAAAGGTTCAAGATAAGTCGGTTTTTCCTTTGTTTCATCCAAATAGACATATGAGGCCAAATCTATGAGGGTTTGAAGTTGAAGAGTGGTTGTCAGATCTAGAAGGTAGCTATAAATTTTTGGAGCATTTTGGGTCAAATTGACCCACCATCACGTCCAGAAGGCCCAAAAACCCTAAGATTGACTGCCAATTTGTCAAAATCAAAGTAGTTGTCCACTAAGGCAAAAAAAATTTCCTAGGGAGTCATACGAATCATGCCATAATCGGAAAACTAATATTTAATTTTGAATAAATATTTTTTGAAAAATTTTTTCCAAAAAGATTATTGGGTCAATTAAAATTTTTAGGAAATATTTTTTTAGAATTTTTTAAAAAAAATCAAAAGAAAAAAAAATGTTTTATGTGATAAGTATCGCATAGGGTACTATTGCATTATGGGTTCTAGGGGTTTCATGTGGCCAGGACCCCACTTGCCAACTACCATTGACCAGCGATTAGTTTAATAATCGAGCCATCAAAAATAAAAACAAGCTATCATTAAAGAAATTTGGCAAGGGTTTTAAAAAAACTAGTGATAGTTTTCTATATACCACAGTCAAAGTCAACAAATCACCCAAGCATATTTCATGGCATCTCTACAGATTCTCCAAAAGATTTGTTGAAAAATATTATTTGCAAGATTCCACCGCTAGCTTGCCTAAAGAATATTTTGTCAACCAAGGGCATATTCTTTTTTAACGGGTATATGGTCATCACATTTAAATCCATGAATTTTGAATGTCAACACCACGTTAGCCCTCCTAAATTTTTTTTCCCCCTTTTCCAATGAGCTTTTTAATTTTGCAGTTCAACTTCTGAGGCTCATAACTTGGTCATTTTGACTCCTTTTTTTGAGCATGTTTTTTTTAATTTGAGATAATTTTTCATGCTCTAGATGGTGATGCAATCAATTTTTGGTTTTGGTGTTTGGTTTTTCTAGAAATTGTAGATTCTCATAGGTGTTGGTGCTTCATCCTCATTTTGGGAACTTTGGGAGCTCATATCTTGCTCATACAGTAACATTTTTGTGTGCAGTTTTTTTTAAAGTACATCATTTTTCGTGTAATTTTTAGTGGTATGAATAGATTGATCTCATTTTGTACCAAAAAATTTACTTGATTTTGTGGCCTATTTTGGCATCTGTAAGCACTAAGTTCAAGTCTATCTTGTTTTTTTTGGCATCTAGCAACTATAAATGCACTAAATATAAAGTGCCAAATGATATATTGCTTGGGGGGGTCTCTTGGTGCATTCCTTTGATTTGTTTAGTTGTGCTCTCTCGTATTCATGGATCATTCTAAGCCTTCTTTACTCACATCATCTAATTATTCAACATGGAATCAAAATGCATGGGGTATTCTAATGACTGAAGGTCACTCTCTATATGCTGAAAATAAGGTACCTGAACTTGCAGATGCAGATAAAAAGATAAAATGGATGATTAAACATACCAAAGCTCATGGATGTCTTCGTAGACTAGTTTCTCAAGATTTTTTGTTCCAAATTGAATCATGTAAAAATTCTCATGAAGTTTGGGACAAATTGAAAAAATTGTATGGTACTACAGATAAAGTAAGAGGCTATCAAATTGATAATGAACTGATGAGCCTTGATCCTAAGAACTTTGACAACATCCAAGACTACATCACTAAGGTTAATGATCTAAGAGAGTAATGTAAATAATTTGTAATTAATAAGAAGGACATTCAGTTGGTCTACAATACAATGAATAAACTTGGTCTTGATTATGCTTCTTTTGGTTCTAGCTTTCATACTCATAGATTGACTATGGGGTCAACATCTACTACACCTTCATTTGCATCATTTTTTGAGATGTTGATACATGAGTGCAACAAAAGCTTACCTCAATGGGTCTCATCAAGACTTCTAAATCTTAGGCATTGTTGGTTAGTCAGGTGAAAGAATCGGAATCAAATAAGAAACAAACAATTTAAGCAAAGAATAACCAACATTCAAATCAAGCAAAGAAAAAATTCTCTTCTAAAGGGAAATCATTTAAGAAGGAGAGACCTACTTGTGCATATTGCAAGAAGGATGGGCATGAAGAACACTAATGTTATAAGAAGGATATTGATGAGTTGAAATATCTTCTCAAAAAAAATTAGATTGATTTGCCTTCTAGAATGTTTGAATCACCTCCTTCTCCTTCTTCAAAATAATCTAAAAAGGACAAAGGTGAAGCTTCTACATCATGATATTAAAGGACATGCTCTTTGTGCTTCTTCAAGTCATGGATTAGGGAGATGGCTTCTATATTTAGGATCATCTCATCATATGGCATCTTCACAGTCTATATTCTCTTCTTTTCAACCTTGTACTATGTCTCCTATTTTGATAGGAAACAATAGATACACATGAGTGTAATTGGGAAGGGGTCTATTAGTTTTGGGGAAAACACTTCCTAAGATTTTTTTTGTGTTCCTCATTTGACAAAAAATCTTCTTTCCATATATTAGATTACACATGGTGGACATGGGAGGATTGTGGAGTTCACACCTGATTCAGTCATCATTCAAGACTTGGAGAGTAGAGAGATCATTTCTATTGGGGTGGTTGATCATTCATCTTAGTTGTATACCTTTGTAAATTTTTCTTTTCACGGTGACATTGTTCCTTCATCTATTGATCACACTACTAATGTGAGCCATGATTCAAAGGAGACATTTGGCTTTTAAAACTTGGGAGTTCTTACATTAGATCCAGTTCTTGATTCATGCATTCTATCTCCTCCATCTACCGTTGCAGTTGTTGATACTTATGTTGCTACATATATGGATTCTTGTGATTCAGTGCAGAAGGAAATTCATTATCTTTCATATTTGACTACTTTGGATGGCTTCTTGACATGTATTACAGACTTGTTTATGGAGTCTCATCTTGCAAATTTGGGAGACATCATCGATAGCATCCATCTTCTCTTTGCTGAAGATGCTCCTTCTTCAGTTGTGAGGGAACACCTTGACCCTCTTATTCAATCTTTACATGATCATTCTTTGCAATTCGACATGACTGTAGATCCTCTTGGACATCATTTGGAGGAGGATTCTTTGTCTTCAAAGGGGATATCATTGTCTTTGTATTATGTTCTATATTCATCTCTACTAGATTCTGGATTTTCCTCTTCAGCAGTGTGGCCTAGAATGCCTGTTTGGAGTGTGTCATCTTTTAGCATTGACATGCAAACACTTGAGTATGCTTTAGAGACATCATACACCATCCATATTCTTGGCATTTTGCATACTATCTTGGTTTTTTTTCTTCCTAAGGGGAGGAACATTTTTCGACGAGATTGGATCATCTTTAGCATCCAATGTTGACTTTCTACCATCTTTGCATGAGACTCAACATTGAGGGGGAGCTGCATTGTCTCTCTTCTTCTTCTCTCTTATGGGAGGGTATTTTTCCTCACATGGGGTTTTTTCCTTCTCATGCATCATTGAGATCATTTCTCTTTTGTATTTCATCTCTCTTTTGGGGAGGAGTTTTGTCCCACTGGGTTTTCTCCATTTCTCCATTTTAAGAGATTTATTTACATTGTACATGGGTACCTAACATGGCCTTATATTTGGGACCCATACTTTCATCTTTGTGTCATTTGGATAATAATATGCTACTCCCTAAGTTGCACTTAAGGGGGGTGTTGGTGTAAAAAAATTCTTGTACCTAGTTAATTCATTACTAGGGGACTTATTTACATGTTAAGTTTACTTAGGTCCTAGGAAGGAATCTTTATAGGTGTTAGTTGTCATTAGTTGTCATCTTATCTTTTGACTTGTTTCACATGTGACCTAGGTAGTTATGATAAGTTGTCTCATGTCATATCATTAAGACACTTGTCATAATCCTATGACATCTTGTATCTCACCTTGGCTATATAACCAAGTGGTCTTTACTACATTGTACATCACATCAACATTGAATCATAATTGATAAGAATATAGTTTATTCTTGTCATATTCATGTATTCTCTCTCTTGTTCTTTCCATTTGGCCTCTAGTTCCTGGTAGGCTATCTCCATAGCCATTTCTAACAAAAGGCACCAAGAGGGCTACCACCATAAGAGGGGAACTTGAGAAATCGTCTAGAAATATAGTAAGTATATACTATAAAATATAAAGTGGGACAAACATGACACAAATAGGTGTCCAATCTTACTTCACGAAGAAGATGAATATGAACCAATGGTTTATGGGACTAGGGAAGCATTTTTTTTAATATGGGTATGGATAGAACATGGGGTTTAGCTATAAAAGAATTGAATGTTTATTTAGCACATGGCTTGTGGGAACTTCAATTAAGAGAAAATATAAGACCACTTAACAATATACACTATGTGATGCCACAAATTCAAGGTGCAAAACCATCCATGAGTTACCATGATAACTATAGAGAAGGAGATCGTAATGGAGGCCACCACAATAACGATAGAGGTACTAAGGAAAGATGATGGACCAAAAGGAAAAAATACTTTAACTATGATAAACTAGGACATTATGCTATTGAGTGTAGAAGAGAAAGGAGAAAATTCCACATGTGATTTTTGTTGTTATAAATCACATGATATTTCTAGTTATCCAAAATCCAATAGTTCTATAAGAATGTGTTGGCACCATGAATAGAAAGTGAATAATTTTCTAATTGAAATGTAACCTATGATGCTAAAGTAGTAATGAATAACTAAAGTAGAGGAGAAAATGTTAGAAAATGTAAGAAATCAAATATATATATATATATATATAATGTAGAATAGGAAAATACTCATTGACAAAGGAGAAATTGGAAAAGTAATACAAAGAAAAAAATGAAAATATCAAGAAAAAGAACTCTAATAATTACCCATGGTTGGATTGATAGAAGCATATCCTAGGATAATCTTATGAAAGTGAATAAGAAAAAAAATGTTTATGTGAAGAGAAGCATGATTTGATAATAAAGAATTCTAAAGAGATAATTAAGAAAAAAAAAGGAGAGGATGATAGCGAGGCATGTTTCATATCAAAATAGGTCTATAGACAAAGAATTAGAAAATTTAGGAGAATAAGAAGAGGTTAGGGTTCAACGGTTGGATAGGATGAAGTTGGATAAGGTTATTGGAAAGAAACTCATGAATATGGAATTGGGATTTTTTTCTAGCTTCATCTAAGGGTGATCCCACAATAATGGGTTACAGTTTTTGGCCAAACTTGACTCTAAAATCAGGATTTTTCACTAGATATTCACTTTCTTACACCTATAGCAGCTAAACCATTAAGAATTTGAAGATGAGTCAAACTAGTTATTTGTTAGATCTTTTGTGTAGATTCTAATTATATATATATTTTTTTAAATTAAAAATAAATTGTGAATCATTTTATGTAATTTTTAATAACTTATTTTTTCTACTAATCAACATTTTTAAAAAGTGATGTTTACTTCAGACTGCATAACTTTTTTTATAGATAGGATACAATTCTAATTTTTAAAATACAATTTTTTCACACCAATATCTAGGGGATGAATATTTTTTCATAATTTTTTGTTGCATAATTTTTTTTTAATTATTTTTTTAAGTCAGAGTAATTATAATTTGGACAGAGGTGTATTTCGGCTTGCATAACTTTTTTTGTATTCATTTAAATTAACTAATTATTTTTTTGTTGGAATAAGGACGTCAATACCTAGTGCACATGTATTTTTTAGAATTTTTTTTCTCTATTTTTCTATTTTTTCGTGTGTGAAACAAAGAACTTGATGTTCATTGAAAATCCTACATTCATAAGAAATAAAAAATAAATATAATAATAAAATTAAACATATTTAAAATTATACTTTTTGGGAAGCTTATAATAAGGGATACATAATTACAAAACATAAATTTTAAATGAATTCATTTGATCACCCAAAAGGTAAATCAAAAGTGGTTTTTTATCAACATTTTGATAGGTGTAGAGGAGACTCAATTATAGGTATGGTTTAAATCTAGCAAGCTTCTATCCAAGGGGGTTTGATCAATCCCTCTTTAATTAAAATCATTTAAATGGAACTTTTAAAGTATGAAATCATTGTATTTTCTAAAAATATGTGATTTCAGGCAAAAATCAGGATGTCCCAAAAAGTGTAACCCATTATTGTGGCAACACCCCTAATTGAAGTTAGCTTGTGAACAAAGGGAGATAGTAAGTTTAGACAAGGAGGAGGAGTAAGGTAGTTTCATTTAGTTTACTTAATTGTTTGATTAAGGTTAGGTTAAGGAGAAAATTATATGTTATTGGCGAACATTCTTCTTTTTAGAATTATTGGTTTCATGAGAAGAGAATGGGGCTAAAGAAATAGAGGAATCAAAGTTCAAAGAGGAGATGGCCTTAAAATTATTTATCACCTATGTATAATCATACAAGGTGATACAAATTATTATAAAATTTAGATATTTATGCAAGAGATTTTGATTGTGAAAATTTTAGAAAAGTCCTAATAAATACCCTCTCGATATTAGAGTCATGAAGAAGATATAGGAGATCTACGAAAGAATGTATAGATAATATAATATAAAATTCACCACCTTCTCATTTGTACTTGAATATAATGTATAACATTGATGAAACTGACTTGCAACCCTATGCTGACTTGAATGTGTTTCATGAAAAGATAAGTGATAGATATATAGGAAGGATCCCATAAAATAAGTAGATAAAGTGTAGATCCATTTTAAGGTTTTTTCCTTAATAAATAGAGAAATAGCTTAGCTATGAATTGATCATCAAGTAATAATGCACATTGATAAATAAAGGATTGTGCATGTATCTTGGGATCACTTATCCAATTATACATGTATGTCAATGTTTAGCATGACAAACTATGGTTCTTGTGGATGATTTAAAATCTCTAAACATATTATGTTGTGGAGGAGGTTTAAGGTTCCATCCCTCAAGGTATACGATGGTGGGAGAAGAGATAGCTAGCATTGCATTATTGAAATTTATTGAAGTAGGAGGTAAATGATAGGGTTAGGGCATAGGTTGGGACATTTAGAGGATATGTAATTTTTTTCTTGTTTTGATAAGCATGTGGCAAGGGTTGTGAGGTTAATAGTAAGATAGGAGAGAGTGACAATAGTGGTAAGAGAGGATCAAGCAAGATAAGTGAAGGGTAAGGGTTGAAAGGGTGGAACACAAGGCTAGGAGGTAAAGTGATTGCCTACAGGGACATGATCATAATTAAAGGAAGAAATGGAGAGAGAGAGAGAAACAAATGGTAGGAATGTTGGTTGTATGAGAAGGATTAGGAATGGAAATTTAGGTGAAGGAATATTGAGTGGTAGGAAAAATAAAATAGGTTGGATAGAAGAGATAGATGAAGGTAGGAGAACTAGACTATTAAGGGACATGAATGTGCATAGTATATCATATAGCACATAATATCTCTAGCCCCTCAAGATGAGTGATGATGATATTTTTTGAGTATGTGACTGAAGAGATTTAGGATTGGGTGACATCATCAAGTAGCCTACTTTGGAGGAGAGACAAGTGGTTGTCAATTTTGGTGAGTGACAAACTTAGCATCATCTTATAGGGGTTCATTATTAAACTGGTAATCATTGTGAGACATGTAGAGTGGGACATCATGTGGGGTGGATGAAAATGGGGGAAGGAAGGAAAGGTAATGAAAGAAGGAAGAGGAAGGAAAATATATGGATATGTTTAGATATGGATTCCTATAAAATATAAGTATAGGAAGTAGTAGTCAAAGAAGGAAGGATAATAATTTCTATCAACAAACAACAAAAATGGTTCATCTTTATATACAATAAGAAATTTGAGTAGAAAAATGTAGTTTTTATTTTTTGGTGAAAATAAAAGACAAAGACAATATTTTTGTAAATGGACACTAGCATAATAGTGATAAGGTATATATGTTGTGACTATGTTTATGTTTACTCAAAATAAAGTTTTGTTGAATGATGAAAAAAATAAAAAAATCAAAGTAGAACTAGAACCAATTTCTAGACATTAGAATGAAAATTTGTTTTTTAAAGAGAAAAATTCTTATAAGGATGAAGAAAGGAATAAATAATGAAGGTTAGGATTCACATCAAGTTCACTACAAATATAGATAGAAAATAAATAGCTTGTACATAATTTAAATGTAGGAAAGCCTTTCAATTATTTATCTTAGGATTCAATTAGTGGTCTATCTTAAATGGGTTTTACTTAAGTTAACACAAACACAATTTTTTTTAGTTAAATTGTTTAACATGTCTTACTTAAACTAAATTCTTAATCTAAATGGGACTCGATTTGGAAATGATAAAAAATAAAGAAATTGGTTTATATACTAGCAATTAAATTTATGATAGACAAGATTATTTAAAGGCATTTAAAAGGTAATACAAATGAAATATTGAACTAAATAAGCTAGTTGATGGAAAATAATAAGAGGGCCCTATTGAAAAAAATCAAGTTTCTTTAATAGGAGGAACAAAGTCTAATTTTGGTATAGGTATGTTGGCACAACTATAGAGAGAAACCATACAATATTTTAGAAAAAAGGTACAGGATAGATAAAAATAAACAAAAATAGTGCTAAATGTTTAGAGAAATGAAGAAAAGAATAAGGATGTAAAATTTCTTGTAAATGAGTAAGAAATGTGGTCTCAAAATAGTTTCCACCACTTGTCTATGCTTCCACATTTTGCATTCATGTCTGCTAGAGTAGTTGCAACTACATTTGACAAAATTTCTCTTTCCTTCATATTTTGATGGATTTTTATACCTTGTTCCAAAGCTCCCATTTTCCATAGGCTAGGAGGATGTTGTCATAGGTTGTAGAATCTAGCTTTGGACATTTCAATTAAAATTTCTTAAAAGATCCTAATGCCTTTTTAAAAAACAAATTTTGTGAATAATATGTGATCAAGGCATTCCATTGGACCATTCTTATTTGACACATGTGAAATAATTTGCATGCCAAGTGTCTATGCTTCCACATTCTACATATCCTATAATCATGGCAATCCATGAGACAACATTTCATTAAGGTATTATGCCAAATAGTTCACATACCTTGTCTATGCTTCCACATTCTGCATACATGTCTAATAGGATAGTTACAACTACAAGATCTCACCAAATTCCTTTATCTTTTATACTTTGATGGATTCCATACCCTATTCCAAAGTTCCCATATTGGCATAGGTAGGGAGGTTGATGGCAAAGGTTGCAAAGTCTAACCTTACACCTAAAAATTATATTTGCTTGAAAGTTCCTAAATCTTTTTCAACAAATACATTTTTTGTATATCTTGCAATCATGGAATTCCATGAGACCACACTTCTTTGAGGAATTTGGTCAACCAATTCACGACATGTCTATGCTTCCACATTTTGCATATATTTCCATCAAATCATTTCCAACTACAACACCTGATAAAATTCCTCTATTCTTTATGCTTATATGGATACGTATACCCTATTCCAAAGCTCCCATTTTAGCACAAGCTAGAAGTACGTTGGCGAATGTAAATTGATCTAGTTGGAAACCTATTTGTTGCATATGAGTAAACAATTTGACTACATCATGAAGCTTTGTAGCTTGAGAATGGTGGATAAGCTTGAGTTTGCATTGGCTTATGTATAGGAACTAGGTGGTTGAATATAGACTATAACGGTTAACAAGAATATTCAGTGGAACAAAAATAGACATTGGCAAAATAAACAAATTAAACAAACCCACATGAACCAATTGAGCATTTAATACTTAGGGTGTTCTCTTTGAGCCCAACCATGATCATATAGCTTTCCAACCCAAGCTTGACAACAAAGTGCAAAGAATTGTTACTATTAGAGGTCAACAAAAAGATGTCATGTGCAATATTTATCTAATAGTTGGTATTTTAGCTATATATTTTTCTTTGGCTTAGCTTATTTTTGTTTCTTCATCAAATCAAAGAGTATGAAGAAAAATGACCTAATAAGCACACATGAAGTTTGATAAGAAGTAAAGAGGGTTTATAGTTAAGCAAGAGCATCCTTGATATGAAACACTTAAATGTTTTTCACATTGTTTTATAGGTTTTTGTTTGGGTTTTGTGTTAACGACATTGTTTTAAAGTTGGAACTTTAGATTTTATTTTATTCTATCCATTTTTCACAAGAATTGATGTTCAATTGATCAAATTTTAAATAGATGGATTGTAATTTAAATCATGTATCAAATTGGGGAGGTTTGTTCTTATCCTAAAGGATTGTAAAAGGTATTATTTGAACCAAGATGCACATGAGCATGTTTCCTAGGATTTTATTGTAGGGATCTTATAGCTCTAAAATTGATCCATCTTTTAAAAAAAATTGTAAGACCATTGTGATCAATTGGGATTCAACCTTTGTGTCTTGTTGTTATATGTTTATATTACTAGAATTTATATTTTAGTGTGCAATGGGTATGTTAAAGAGGTCTTAGAGGTGAATTATTGAGTCCATAATAAAATGGAATGCTACCTCGAGCATAGCTCCCCATGGACACATGCCATCTTTGGATCAAAACACACACACACACACTCTCTCTCTCTCTCTCTCTCTCTCGTGTGTGTGTGTGTGTATAGCATGCAACAATCAAAATATAAAATTAAAGTCCTATCATGTATAAATTCAAATTCACCAAATTAATGATCCATAATTTAATTGGACAAATTAACTTGTACACATATTTCAATTGTATGCAATAGACAATAGAAACAAAAAAATAGAACTTAAAATTACAAAAAAACTAGGTCCTAGTCTAACTGCAAACCTCCAAATTGAGCGCACTAAAATGACTTGCTTGTAAAGGGTGTAGATGTAAATGACTAGCATAACACTACAATATTTTGAAAATAAAATTGATAGAGTAATATTGCATAAAAGACTTGATATTCAAATGATGAAAGAAATGATGAATTTATAAATTTTTGAAAGATCGAATGGGGGATGAGGATTTGATCAAGATATAAGAGATAACTCAATTGATAATATTATTTAATTGATTGATTAATAATGTATAATATACTCATAATTGATGGTAATAAATTAGATAATGATTAATAGTAAAATGATAAATGGTAAAGATAAATAAGTAATCAATATCCATTTTATATTAAACAATTGTGACAATCTATAAATGTAAATGAATTAAATGTTTGAAAATTGAATAAAACAATTAACATGTTTAGCTAAGAAATTATGATAGATGGTCACATTTCATTTATCAATATTGTAAAAATGTTAGTAAAGATTAGATGAATATTTTGGAACTAATGAATATTGTATGTTTTTCTTTGCCGTTTTTGTAATTACAAATTCAATCTCTAGAGTGTAGATCTTATCTATGTCATAGATTTGATTTGGAAACGTGGATTCAATTGTTTCAAATATTTAGAACATCACTTTCGGATAGCTTTGATGTTCTTAATATGTCATTGAATAAAAACTTGTTCTCACATTTGATTTGAATGTTTAGAAATAATTATTTCCCTTGTGTCAAATCGTGTAAGAATACCTTAAACTAGATAAACAATTGAAGACATCAAAATAACAAAAGATTCCAAAACAAATAATAAAAAATGAAAAAAATACTTTTTCACCATTATATAATGGTGAAAAGGGTAACTGAATTGTAATCATTGTTGACAACGCGGTGAAGGTATAATGGTGATGGGGTCCATGAAGACAACACATAGAAGCGATGGGCACCTTTATATTCTTAAATCTCAAAATTACAAGAAAAGCTTGTCTACCATGTGAACATTAACATACCTGGTTGTGCCACCTTTACATTACCAAGCAATTGCACTCTTCCAACGGAACATTTCTGGACGTGGCCCCACAAAACCTTACCTTTTTAGGAGAACAACTAGATTACATAAATGTCGGCATCTCCGCCTCTTTTGTAGTGTAGTCTTCTTGGTTGCCTATTTGTTGTATATAAATATTCCTTTCCCCTCTCAATCCCTTCATTCCATTGCCAGTGCCCACTCTACAGCGTGTTACTTTTTCGTCTGTCTGCATTTCGGTGGGAGGTTTCCCAAAGCTGCATATCTTCGTTTTAGGCATTTGCGATCTTTGATAAAAAGGTGTGAAGATGGCTGGAGCAGCACACATCAACACTTATGCCCTAAATTTGGCCTTAATAATGATAATTTTGATGATATCAGTAGTATTTGGTGCAGAGGAGGCAGAGTCGCCAAGTCCATCTCCGATCACAGGCGCTGCTTATATGACGGTGGTGCCTTTTCTAGCACCTGCTCTTGTTGGATCTCTCTTGGCAATTTTTGCCTACTTTTTTCACTGAGGGTTTTTTCCAATCAGATCTCTGTTATTATCTATGGCTTGTCATTTTCAGTCAGCGCGTGAGATATTGTGCATCTTCTTTGATGGTCGAGCTCGGAATACTTTGTTTAGTGGCTTGTACAGAATTTTTTTTCCGCGGATTATTGTTTAGCCATTCAAAAATAAATGTATCTTCTCAAGATTCTTGCGCAGATATAGTGTTGTATGAATCTTGAGCCTCTTTCTTAATGTTATGAATCTATTTTGGAAACCCTTGGCTTGGGCTATTAAGGTTCTGTTTCATTTTGTATATCTATTTTTTGTGTTAAGCGGTGTAAGGTTTTTACACTTTCTGAATATCATAAGACTCGTATGAGGTTGTAATGCCTGCAACAATTTGTGAAAAAGCTGCAGAGGACATGCTCTGCTTCCAAAAGGGGCGGAGTCACAAAATGATTATCGGTGATTAAGGCGGACTTTGTTATTATGTTTAGGTTCTTATATGTGTCTGCACAAACAATGGTTTATTTTGAACGGGCATTTTCGTTGCTTATTATAATAGGCTATTAGGCTGGGCTTAAAGAGCGCACTAAGCTTTGGAACAGAGCTTTGGCATCCATCAACGCATGAAGGCATGTAGTAGTTGCATCTGATTTGTTAAAAATATATGCAAAATGTCCAAGCATAGACAAGGGACGGGAACTGTTACACAAAATGCCTCCAAAAAATATGGTTTCATGGAATGCCATGGTTATAGGATATGTAGAAAATGGATTTGTTGACAAGGCTTTAAAATATTTCGAGAAAGCGGCATACTCCCTGCCTATGCCATTATGACAGCTTAATGGAAGGGGGATTTTTGTAAGATATTTTCGTTGGAAATGCTCTTGTAGACATGTATGGAAAATGTGGAAGCATATAGGGGAGAGGGGCCTATAGTGGAGCAGGGTCTAATAGTGGGAATAGAAGTAGTCTTTAGTGGGCCTCATAGTGGAGCAACCTTAATATCCAATTAAAAAACACTTTTTATCCATAAAGTACACAAATTGACAAATCATGTGATGCCACATCAGCGCACCAATAAAACATGACTTAGTGCACCACTATCGGTCTCACCCTTTTTGGGGGCCTTTTTGGATACCTCAACATAAAGCATGTTGATGTGGCATCATATTTGATGATGTGCCCCTAAAACGAAATATAGAAGCATGTGAGTTGCCAAATAAACTATTGTACAAAATTGGGAGTGATTTGAAATTTTCACATAGGATTTTGAGAAACGTAAAGTTAGGGTGCTCCACTATGGGCCCCTCTCCCTTAGAAGGAACGTAATATGTTTGGCAAAATGCCTCAAAATGCCTCCCGTAGAACATATCCTTAACTAAACTTTGCTTGTGTTATATGTGCATGCAGCCGGGTGGGTTGTACATACATCAATCACATGGTTGACTCTTATTGCATTACACTTACTCTTGATCATTATGTGTACATGGTTGAAGGGCACCTTAAGCTTTGTCATTAAGATGTGACTTTGTGTTCTTCTCTAAAAACACCCTTGTAGAACTAGACAAGTGGAGTGAGCAAATGGTAAAAGAGATTGATGAAAGATAAGGAACTAAAAAGATTCCCAGATGCAGTTAAATTGAAGGCCATAAAATGGTACATGACGTAGGAGACAAATCACACCCACAAATATAGTAGATCTATGCAAAGTTGGAGAAATTGGCTAGGGAGATGAAGGCGGTGAGGTATTTTCCAAATGTAAGACATAAATACTTGTGGTGTGGAAAAAGAAGATTTTTTTTATTTCTCTATTATCATAGTGAAAACTTGACAATTTCTTTTGGTTTTCTAGGAATTCTCTATATAACAATTGTTAGTTGTCAAGAATCTTTGAGTATGTGTTGATTACCACACCACAATGAAATTTATCTCCAAGATTGTTGCAATTACTACTTCTAATGATTACTTTAGTTGATTTCATGAAGAAGAAATTGTTAGAATCCAAGATCAAACATGCAAACTAGAAAATACCTTCCACAAGAGAAAAACAAAAAGAGCAAGAGCAATTTGCATGAAAATGTGCAAATGAATTGTATTCAGGAATTGAGTAATTACAAGAGATGAATTGCTTTATAAAAGCAATGTATGCATAACCCTAAAAGGAAACCCTAGTGTGCACACTTAATAATTAATTATTAATGTGCATAAGTTTAGCTTAAGTAACTAAAGTGATAAGTGACTTAATTAATTAACCAATATGATTAGATTAATTAAGTGAAATAACTTATTACTCTAACAGAAATGAACTCACTTGCACACATTTTTCCATTGATTACTCCAAGGCATGTTTAATTCAAGAGGATAAATTTCTTGTATGAAAATTATTTTGAAAATCTTTAATTATGATAAAACTTAATATAGGTGTTCCTAAGTTGGTTTGCTTAACCTAGAATGTTTAGGAACAATCTCTAATAAAGTTTCCACTTATTTATGTCTTGCAACACCATCTCTAATTTTAGATAAAATTAGGGAACCCCTCAATTAATATTTGTCCTTTTGAGCCTTTACCTTGCATATCATTCTTAGTGAAAGGACTATAGTGTACTTCTAATTCTTTTTTAGTTTGATTTTTTTGGCTATAGAGTTGTCATTCATATATGATCAAAGATTTATATTTTTGTCTCTATAAAATTGTTGTGCGATATCTTTGTCTTGCCCCTTTGTAGGTGATATTGGGGTCTATATTAGTGAGTGCAATTTTATCTAAGTCTAGTGCTTCCTTTCTTAATAGAACCATGTTTTGGTTACCATCTGTAACCAATCTAAGAATTCCTTCAATGAAACCCCTTATTCAAAAATGTTCTTGTTGTAGTGCTTTGTCATTTGTTATACTTGCCACGTGCCTAAATATCTCAAACTATAGAAATTTCTAAGTTAGGGGTGATTGTGTCTATTTATAGCCTTTGTTGGGTTTATAGGTTTCCTCTTGCCAATATTATTTCCCTCCATTCCTTGAAACCCAACATTTCCATTTTTTTTTTAAATCTTTGACTATTTTAGTCTTTTAGACTTCTCATTATCTAGTTACTTTTTCATGACTTTCCACATGCTTCCACTCCTTACTTTGACTTTTCCTTTAGTCTTAAGATTTTGGGTCGCCATATAATCATGTACTTTTTAAGCTATATGACTAATCCATGAACCTCAATTATTCTCCAATTACTCTTTTCCATGCTTCCTCCCCTTTAACATTAAGTATTTAACATCTCCAATTCCAAATTTGACAATTCACTTTTCCTTTGTCTCAAACTCTTGGACTTTTAGTATTTTCCCTACTCATTTCCCTCATCCCACTTCCCATCTTCCTTCCTCTTTTTGGGACCCATTCCTTGTAGTATTACTCATACCATCATACCCAAAAGGTATAAAGTATTTGGTAAAACCAATGATGAAACCAAACAAACCATTAATAGTATTTTTTCATTATTGCTAAAAGAAACATTGTAAACAGAGAATTGATTCAAATCCAAATTGTTGCATTATTCCTCCTTTTCCCCTACAATAAAAGAGAAACACCCTTATATCTAAAAATCTGAAAAAGAAAAAAACTCAAAAAATACCATTTTTGGTAGTTTTTGACAACTGTCATAATTTGCCATTTTTGGTAATTTTGCATGCCTATCCTTTTAAGCTTGGATTTTTCCAAATTTCATCCTACCATTATGGTTGCACAAAATGTCAACTTATAATTCAAATTGGAAACACGAATTCCAAATTATTTTAAAAAATAGCTTTCTAAAAACCCAAAAATATTACTTAAAGCTTATGTTGAGGGCTCAGATGAAACATTTTGGCCTTGAGAAAGTGTCAAAACCGCCACCCAAACAACTCCTCATAACACATCTTCCCATAAAATTTGAGCCCAAATGGACTTCTGAGTTAAAAGTTATGACTCCCAGAAGCCCATATATTAACCAATCTCTAAATCTTGAAAGTATTCCACCCTATTTCCATTGCTCTTCTTTCTTCTAGCATTAGGCACACCACATTAGTGATCCCTAACCCACTTCTCTTGAGACATATATTTTTGGACTTGTATGTTTCCTTTAGCAAAAAGTGCATCTGGCACTCTACATCGTGATCCCTTATCCCTTTCCTTTACCTTTTTGTCCATATTTATTAGTGGTATCAGATTTTCCCCCACCCTGATCTCACTTATTCTTCCATCAGTATTGAGTATTCCTTTCCTTGATTCTTTCTCCTCTTTGCATCTTTTCCTTTCAAAATCCTAAGATTCTTGATACAACCTTCCCTAGAAGTAAGTCAACATGTGGTAAGCCTAAGCCCTAGTTCCCAACTACTCCATGCAACTTTGACTTATATAGTTTTTACCAACCAATTAAAACCCACCACAAGATAATTCTTAATGACCAAGCCAATGCCAATGTTGATAGTGATATTTTCCTATGTGTCACCTAGTGACTTTCTTGGACTAATTACAATATAACACACATTTTACTTGCACCTAATCACCCAAAGCAAGTGGGAAAGTTGGTATGTGCAAGATCATGATGGGCCAAAAAGTGGTGATATGAAAAAAGTAGTGTTTTGCATTCACTCAAAAACACGAAAAATCCCAAGTTGACTTTTTTTTTGGGTTGGGTGTCAGTACATTGCTCCATAGCAATGCCCAACCCAAAGTAATACATATCAAATATCTGATAAAATCGGATATCCGATTTGCATCAAATAATATATACCCAAAAAGTGGCCACCACAGATCATTTTAAACCTTGGCAGCCACAATGTCTCAGACAACGACGGTAAGGGGACGTATCTGATATCAAATTTTTCCTTATATCTGATTTATAAGGTAAGTTTTTGGTTTTTTTTGTTTTAATCAATTTTTGTATTAGTTTTGTATAATTTTAACTAATTTTTCTATGGATTTTTATTAAAAACTAGGGTTTTTTACAATAATTTCATTTATATTGTGTAATTTCAATTAGATTAATTAGTTTTCAACTTCAATCAAGTATTATGGCTAAGAATCAAAACCCACAAATGCCAAACTCTCCACCACCTACGTGCCCATCAATTGAACAATTAATTGGTGAAAAATTGGAGCAATTGAGGGGCATTTGTGATGTTGATAAGACAATCCCTCAATTATCCCAGATGACAAACACATTGAAAAAAATAATTAAAAATATAGAAACCCTCTCCATCCAACATAATTCCATTCTTTCATGGCAAGAAACCATGAGGGAATATTACTCCAATGGATTGTCTTACAAAGAGGTGAAAGATCTTGAAATAACAAAAGCCCAAATAGCCTATTTATTTGTTAACCCTCGCACTGGTCTGCCAGTTAATGTTAATAAACCAAAACTTTTTATAAAATGGTGCACGAATAAGGACATTGTAGATAAATTTTGGCATTGTTGGTGTATAGTTTTTGATAATATTGATGTACCATTTTACTTTATTAAAAAATGATACGTTGAGTTTGTGTTAGGGAAACATGTCAATTACTTTGACATTAAACCCTTACAGGGCATTGGTGGAGGCATGCCCCAGGATAGACTAGGGGTAGTTAGAGTAGTCCAGGGCTCATATGTTCCTCCTCCTCCCCTTCCTCATCCACCTCCAATACATCATCCAAATATGATCAAGGATGCAGCCACACAAAATATTATGGCTATTTACTCTTTGAGTGATCTTTTGGTTTCCCATACTGCTACAGTAGCTCAGCCACATGCTAGTGATGTTAGCAATGGATCAAGTGTTGTTGCATCATCCTACTTAGGTCCACATATCTGTGTGCCACATACTTGCACTATGTGCCACTAGATATGCTTGGGTCCTCTTGTACAACCCGCTGAGCATCCCTTCGACACTTCTGATTTTGACCTCCATGATGTGGACGATATAGGAGATCAGACGTAGGGGATTGGAGTACACCTTGCAGAGTCCTCTCCTGCTAGAGAGGGGGACGTTGAAATAGTTACACAGGTAAGATTTAAGTTGTAATTTCATAACTTGCATTTGTTTTTAAATGAATATTAATAAGAGAAAGTATCAAGTACTAATATTTATTTACATGGTCTATTTAATAGTTGATGTCTGAGGAGAAGATTTTACAGGTTACTGATAGTACCCTCAAGGCCATTTCATTTGGCCTCGACATGCACGTGATATATATTTTTGCACTCACTCGTTTATATTTTTTATTATATACTTTCTTGTCATTAATGAAATTATATATTAACTTATATGTTTATCTTATTTTCCTCTTGTAGGAAACACCAAGTGCGAGCGAGGTGCAGTGTTGTCTAGACTCTAGAGGTGCGATGGTAGATAAGGGAAAGGTAATTGAAATAAAATTTGATTGAATTAAGATTTTTAAGATCTTATAGTGATTATGCATACATCGACATAGATTGGTAGTTTCATATACTTGTCATTTTTATGTACAGGCGGTTATGAGCTACACATCCTTGTTGACAAGTGTCACAACACCTGAAGGAGTAGGTGTTGGAACACCTCAAGGAGTAGGTGTTGAAACACCTCAAGGAGGAGGTGTTGAAACACTTGAAGGAGATAAAGAAAAAGAGATACCTAAAGAGGTATGTGTTTATTTTATTTTGTGTTTGGTAAATATGTTCCTATTACCAACAATTGTATGCTAACTCGTATCAATTTTATGTTTTTGTTCACATTTATAGATTAACATTGCAAAAGTTGGTTTGATTGGTTTTTTGAGAGGGGCATATTCTAGGACTCCTAACCATTTGAAGAGACATAGACATGAGGTAATCAAGATTTCAATTTTAGAGTTCAATTATAATTCAATGTATATTGATTTTGATGTTAATTATTCGATTTTAAATTAAATAATATAACTAATCTCAATTGTGGTTTGAATTTTTCTTGTGCAGGTACCTTCAAAGCCAAATAGTACTTCAAAGAGGCTCCATTTTGATGATCCACCAGTAGTTTAGGATGAGATAGACATTTTGGCAAGTATATTTTGAATAGGTATCAAGATGGCATATGCCACATTTTGTAGAACTTTGTTTGAGTTGGCATTAATGCCATTTTTGTATATGGAAATACACTTGATTATTGGATAATTTGATATATAGAAGTTGAGAATTGAAATAATTTGTTCATCATGTGCATGTTTAAACTCTTCAAAAATTTAATCTTGAGCAATGGTTAAATATCAATGTACAATAGCATAAAAAATAATGGTTATATTATATAGTTCACAATCAAAAATAATGAAAAATGGTTAAATTATATCATATATTGCTTAGTTATATTATGGTTATATTATATATTTTAAACAACTTTGAAGACAAGAACAATGGTAAAGTTTAACATTTTATCTTTAAAGTTTAAATACACAAATGTCATTGTCTCACACTACATTTTTCATATTGGATTATCATTACATATTGAAATTCAAAAAATATCATATATCCTTTATAGTCCATAGAAAATATTACTATTTTCTTCTCCTTCTCTCTCACAAATTCATGTTTTGTTTCATGTAGCATTTCTTAGAAAGTAGACTAATGATAATTATCATGTTCTGGTGTAGGAGCACCCACATGCCTATCATTCCTCCTAGAGTCAGAGTTTTAGTTTTGTCTTATTTTGTATTGTTTCATGTTAATAAGGTAATTTTATACCATTAATGATCATTTGGAGTCATTTTGGAAGTTTGTGGGTCGTTTGGATAAAAGATGTAAAAAAATTGTCAAATGTTGTCAATGTTGTCAATGACAGCTTTTCAATTGTAATGACAACTTTTTGAAATGTTGCTAAAAGTTAGTTGGAGTTTGGTTGGAGGCTGAAAACTACTTGTAAAGGCATAAATAAATATTGTAAACATGACCTCAGGGTTGGAGAAGTTGAAAATAAGAATTTGCATCTTTGAGGAAGAAGATTTATGTGTTTTTCCAATGTACTGTGTTGTTCATTTGCTTTTGTACAATCTGTACAGTCTTATTATGATTTTCACATGTGTGGTATGGTTATATAGTTGAGTTAGCTTTCAAATGCCTTTGGTTTGGTCATATTTTATAGAGATTTGAATAAGTTATGGTAATTATACCACTAGCAGACTGAAAGTTGTTTTTTTCTACAACTTTTGTTTTGCAACTCATACAACCAAACTGATTGTTCCAACACATCCGTATGGGTACTTTTAGGTTAGGTATGGTCCCCTTTCGTACCTAAATAGGCTGAAGCAGTTTGAGCTACATTCAATCGGTGAAATCCCTAAAGAGTCCAAAGTGCAAAAGGGCAACAATCTTTGACGGGTTGTGTTGTCAATTAGATTTGCACCCTGCTGAATATAAGATTCAGCAATCTACTGAAACATGGAAACCTTCTTTAGATGTGGGTGATATGAACGAAGAAGGAATCTCTAGAGTGAGCTAGTTCTCTGAATGATGAATATTATTCTAAGTATTTTCTGGGAAAAAGGGATAAAAGGATAACTTGAAAATAAAGCCTATGACTAACAAATGATTCACTTGTTATTTCTGAAAAATCTAGATTTTACCACTCACAACAATTTCTCTATCACAATGGTTCTCACAATCTCATTGGTACATGATTTCATCAGTAATTCATATGAAGATTCAAAGACATCGAATACATCATACAACCTGAAAACATGAAATTCTGTGTAGAAAACTCATAAAAGCGGGACATTTAAGGCTTCAAACTTGAAAACACAAACATCAAACTGTTGTTACCAGATTTAGACCAGAAAAATGGAAAGAAGAACTTTGCTGCTTTATTGAAACTGAAAGAGTGTCTGTCTGAACTGAGTACAACTGAGTTTACAAGCTCAAAAAGGCTCAGAGCAAGAAACTGTATTCTGAACTGGAGAGGAGAGCCAAAAGACTAAGTTTTTTTAAAAATATATCTCTCAAGAAACCCTAATCCGAGCTCACAAAGAAGCTCAAGGAAAAAGACTTCAAACTGTCTCAAAAGACTGCATAAAAGCAGAAAAAAGTACACTGTTTTTATGATCAAACTGTAAAGCCTCTAAAAATAGGTTGAATCTACTTTAAAAGCAAGAAAAACACCTTATCTCTCCAAGATAAAGCTCAAATCTGACCAAGAGGAAAATTCAATACAATCTGCTAAATATAGCAAGAAATCATAAAACAATTTATAAAAAACTGCTTTATGCTTTTGCTTTACATGATTGCAGATTTTACACTTTGTCTATTTTTGCAATTAAAGATTGCAAAATCTTTTGCAAAAAGAATTACATCCTTATTTCACCAATATAATGCTTGATTTTTCTTTTAAAAAATCATAAAAATATCAAGGCATATTATTCTCACATCAAGATCCTTAATTGATTTCTCTAAAATCAATTTTAAAAAACAAAATAGATAATTGATTTCTTTGAAAATACAAAAAGCCTAAGTGATCAAAGGTTTCACCCCTGGGTCATAAGATTTTTACCATTCATACTCTCATTGATCTCCTTCAAAATCAATTAAAAGACAAAAACCTAAGGTATTGACATCCTACATTCTCCACTAAGGCAAAAAATGAATGTTAAATGTATAAGTACCAGCCCTAAGGACTTAGACACATCGACCTAAGTATATGAGAATTCGGCCCCTTCAATTATTAAACTCCAGATTCTGATTAATTCACAATAATCAAATGCTATTGTCAATTGTGAATATTTGAAGGTAATTATAATGTCAGCTCGAATTAGGGCATAAGACAAAAGAATTCAAACCCTAAAAAGATCTCATTTTCTCAATGATCACTTTGGAAAACTTGCTCTACTTGAGAGAGCACGCCGCCACCATGATTGAGCTCAGTCCTTAGCTCACATGCTCGAGAATCTTCATTCCTGTCTTCAAATAGTCGAGTTCTTCACTGGGTAAGCTCAATTTGTATACTATTGTGACTCTTCACTTCATTTTAAAAGCAAGAAAGGCCATTAAGGCCGTAGCCTATACACTCTTGGTTTTTGACTTCTCTCTTCACATTCTCATGGGTCTATTCTTCTTGGTCATCCTGTACAGGCATGAACTCAAGCTCTTGTCTAGAAAACTCCATGAGAGAGCTTGCTCGAGGATTTTTGTTCTTTATTGCACACAAGGTAATATAGCTTCTATAGCTTCTCTTTTTTAGTTCATTCTGGTCTTGTGGCCGTGGCTAACACAATCTCTAATGCATTTGTTTATATTTTTGTACTCACTTTAAGAGAGCTCGAGTCTTGAGCTTGGGTTCTTTGTGTCTTCTCTGGCCACCATGGTGAAAGCTTTTAAATTTGGAGCCTCCTGTGAATGTTTTGGCCACGACCAGTGTGTTCACCTGCGAGCATGAAATGGTGAGTTGTGCCTTAAGCATATATTCCTCTCTTCAGAAAGCTCAATAACTTCTCTTACACTTATGATTTTATGGCCATGCACAGGGCGCACCATATGTATCTCAGGAAAAGCATTTTTAAAGCTTTTGGGCTCGATCCAAAACATGAATCTCCATCTTTTTCACATTTGAGGAAAAACCCCTTCATGGGTGTCATGAAAATCAAATGAAAACTAAATAATCTCTATTCTGAAGCTCGACCCACCAAAGGAAATTCACATATTTATACTCTCCAAAACAAAACTAGATATGGGTATTTGTTATTCTGAAGAAATCAATCTTACTTTGATACTTTCTCTTACGGAGCTCAACCATTATGATTTCCATTTGTATTCTGTTGCTTATCTTGTAGATATGGTAAAACTTTTATCCTGCTGTTCTGATAAAATACCCATATGGGTAAGCTGGAAACAATGAAAATCTGTACACTTAACTTGGAACCACAATGTGGGTATTTGTTGTTTGTGAAGAAAATGCACTCCTTTTTGTACTCCAGCTTTGATTCATGATAATTTTACTTCTTTTTCACTTATAGTTGCAAAACTTAGACATGGCATTCGTATTATTTACTTTTCAGCATATGGGTGTTTATCAATTGTGAAGCAAATGTACCCCTGAATGTATTACTGTTAAAACTTCACACAGGTTCGTGAGATTTTGGAAAAATTTATCTCAAATCTGACCTTCATATAGCATCCTGTACTTAAAGTATACATGAAACTTCATATATCTCTTGTTTACATTTTAGTTACCACTATAATGTTGTTTCTTATCCTTGCATATTTTCTATTACAAGCCCAACACAGGCGAACTGAAAACAATGAGGCATCTGCATTTTCAAATTCTGATATTTCCCTATCTCCATTCCATGAATAAATATTACTCCGAGGAAAATAACATTTTGAGGTAAAGCTCATATGAGTATGTTTATTTGTCTATCTTCGTGGTACCATATGCTTTTGTAAACCTTGCACTATCTTCCTTATTATAATTTCTTCTACATTTCATGAGACTCCTAGCTCTACTCATGTTGCTTTAGTCGGAAACTAAAGGATGAATGCCTGTACCCTCATATCTTGACTAGATGATATTACTGTTTCTCTTCATGCACACATAAAACCCTTTAATCTGGATCTGTAGATTACATATTCAATATATAAATGCTGCTTGTTCTGCAAATGACTTTATGTATTTAAACCTTTGTCAGCACTGTGCACGCTTCCTATCTGATACTCAAATTTTTTGAAAACATAGTTTGGAATCATGACAGAACAATTCCTTCAGTCAGTGTATCTTAATTGTTTACTTTCATTACTTTTAAATAATAGCAATACAATAGCTCTATTTAAAGCAATCATTTGCACTCTTCAGCCATAATGAAATTGGCTATTTTGTTAATCATTTCAATGAATTTCCAAAATTTTCATATTCTTGGTCCTCAACCTAGCACTCTTCATGCATTTTTATGCTTCATTTAACAAAGTTGTTCCATGAATCTAAAACAATTATATTCCTTGTTAAGGCATTATGTATGCTTGTTCACTATTATTGATTTGAGAAAGGAACACTGCTGGTCTTTGCATGATATATGATCATAATGAACAAATAACATTGTAGCAAAAGAACGTGAACCATACAACAATGTTTGATATAAATGTACTAAGTTGAATTAATTGAGCGAGTAAAAACCCACTGTTCACCTGTAGCTTTCAGAAAGCATTTACTTGATTGTTATGAATGCACATTTGGTTTAATAGCTTGATAGATAACTATGGTTTACTCTTTCAGTTGTATATCACTTCTTTTTGATGAATATGATGATATGATCTCCTATCAGCCCACTTGTAATGAATAAGGGTAGCATGCTGAGCTCTACCCTTGTGGGAGCCCGTTTTTCTCCACATGCTTGGTCTTCTGATAATAATAAGCTTCGTGACTTTCCCTACACCTGCACAAGGAAACAAACAATATTAGCATAAAAACAACATATGATGATCATGTTGATGTTTCTCCTTCAGCTCATGCTTTTGTACTCTTCTTGATTGTTTCAGTGTATGATTAACATCAAACTACATTATTGTTGGTGATTCATATAGGTATCTTCATAATCGGAGCCTCTAACATCCCTCTTTTCCTTCCTGTAGGTCAACAGAGCTCGAGAAGAAAAAGGTGCACCATTTTAGTGTTGACCATTGGCCAATCAGGCAATGATGATTATGTTGTTACTTATGTGATTCCTTCTTTCGCATCTTCCATAGTGTAGTGTGCTATTAATGATGCACTGTGACAGTCCCATCCACGGCTTGTGTGGATATTTGATTTCATTTTATGCTTTTCATTTTGAAAAGAAAATGAATCTCAATGCAATGTTGTATTATCATTTGGATTCTTGCAATCAAATGAAGCTATGTAAATATGAATCACTTTCATGAAATAAATGAAAGCATTTGAAATGCTTTGTTGCTTATATGCTCAATTCTGTACTTTATTTAATTCTGGAACATTTGAATAGCACTTTTGAAATTCTGATTCTTAAAGCATGATTGTCCCTTAAAGAATAATGAACAAAGTGCAAGCAACACTTAAGCATAATGTGAAATAACTAAAATTTCACCTTAAGATATAACCATGTTTAATCCAGCTCCACCAATTGAGCTGTGGCGAAAAATTGATAACATTTTGGCGATTTCCGCTAAATGCTTGCCTGCTAAGCATAGACCAGTTGCCTTAAAACACTCCATTGGGCGCATAGTCAAATCTACCCCTTCTTGAAACTCAAAAACTTGAACAGCAAAACTCCAAACAACAACAAAAGAAAACAAAAACATAACTGAAAGCAAACTAACAGGCACTGGTGGCCAACAGAACATGCGCAACAACGCTTAGGGAAAGCAAAAATACTGAAAGTAAATGTGCAAAACACACTTATTTGCAATACTACTCTACTTAACTACGAGATAGAACTTATCTCGGAGGCAATGCTTGAGGTGAATCCCATTAACTGGGATAGACAACACCTCTCCAGTCAACTTGGAAAGTTGGAACACGTTGTGTTCCTTGCACTCCGTGATCACATAAGGACCATCCCAAATTGCATCGAACTTGGAATGTCATCCAGGTTTGCTTTTAAATTCATTCCACTTGAAAACCAGATCTCCAACAATGAACTCACGTGGTCTTGCTCTTTTGTCAAAAGAATTCTTCATCTAAGCGTGATGTATCTCCAGCTGCCTTAGAGCTTCTTTCCTAGTTTCCTCCAGCTCTACCAGTTGTGCAAATCTCACCTCAAGAGGCTGTTCATTCAACATTTCTAGCTCCTTAACATAACTTAAAGATGGCAACACAATTGAAATAGGTAACTTAGCCTCTTTACCGTAAGTTAAAACAAAAGGGGAACAACTAGTGGCCCTTTTAGGAGTTATTCTGTCAACCCAAAGGGCTAACTTAAGCTTTTCATGCCATGTCTGTTGATTATCCTCAACAGTCTTCTTGATTATCCGAATCAGATTCTTATTTGTAGATTATGCCTGACCATTGCCCTACGGATAATAATTGGAAGATGTGTTCAAATAAATATTATTTCTAACTGACCAGTCAGAAATCCTCAAGCCAATAAAAGCCAAACCATTGTCAGAAATGATTGAGTCTGGAACGCCAAATCTCGATATGAGATCTTGATAGAAATTAAGCACTAAAGTCTCGTTTGCTTCCTTTAAAGCAACAACTTCAGTCCATTTTGTAAAATAATCTGTGGCAGTAAGTATCCACTTATGACCTGTGCTTGAAGGTGGATTAATAGGGCCAATAAAATCTAAGCCCCACTTGGCAAAGGGTTGTTCCACCTGGATCGGGTGTAGAGACAGCGGTGCAAACCTCTGTTTTCTAGAAAATAAAGCACATTTCTCACATTTTCTGACCCAAGCAATAGCATCTTTAAACAAATTTGGGCAGTAATAACCAGCTCGCATAATTTTCAGAGCTGTTGTTCTTGCAGCAAAGTGACCTCCTGAAGGTCCATCATGAAACTCTGCTAAAAGCTTGTCAACTTGATCAGGCTAAATACAACGCAATAAGATACCTTGGAAATCTCTCCTATAAAGAATGTCATCAATGATTGCATAATGAATGGCTTGTAATCGGTAATACCTTTGTTTTGCTCTGTCTAAGCCTTCGGGGCACTCACCAGTTTGTAAATAATGCATCATTTGCTGCAACCACGTAGCAGGAGACGCTGGAACAACACCTGCAACATCATTATTTAGCACTGTTTCTATATTTGCAGCTTCTTTTAAGTTGCTATCCTCATTACCAACAATCTATTCACACAAACCTTTTCCTCTAACGAGCTTGGTTACTTTTATATCATCATCAAATTCCATTACCTTGGTAATCCAACCAACACGCTTATCATTAATATCTTTGTTAAATAGAAAATCCTTAATAGTTGAATGAGCTACCAGCAATTAAACTCCTTACAACAACAAAAACATGCTTCTCAACAAAAGAATATTTTACCTTGTAATCATGCAATACTTGGCTGAAAAATGCAACAAGCTACTCCAAGCCTTCATTGTTTTGCTGGCATAACATAGCTAAAACTGTATCTACTCCTCCAAAGGCATACAGAATAAAGTATTTGTCAAAATTTGGATTAATGAGAGTAGGAGCGGCTGTGAGGGCTTCCTTAATCTGCTCAAAACTCCTCTTACCTTCCTCGGTCCAACTGAAAGGCATATTCTTTTTAAGCATAGAAGTGAGAGGCTGCAACAAGGCTGCAATATTCGATATGAACCTTCTCACAAAATTTATTCTTCCAAGAAAGCTTTGCAAGCCTTTCTTGTGAGCTGGTAATAGCAATTCAAGAATTGCAGAGACTGTTTCAGGGTCTATAGAAATACCTTGCTTTGAAACAATGTGTCCGAGCAATTATACACTTCTTCGGATTGAGAGACACTCCGAACTCTCTGCATCTCTAAAATATCTGCTCCAAATGATCAAGGTGTTCGTTAGCATTTCTGGAAAAAATAGTAATATCATCTAAGTATACCAGAACGAACTTGTTCATGAGGTCATGAAAGGCCATATCCATCGCACGCTAAAAAGTTACTCCAGCGTTGGATAAGCTGAAAGGCATGTTCTTGTAGGCCATCGTGCCCCACTTAGATGTAAACGTTGTTTTGAACTGATCTTCCTGCTTCACCAGAATTTGGTTATAACTTGAGTAACCATCTAGCAAAGAAAATCTGTTAGAACCAGAAACTACCTGTAAAATCTGCTCCATAGAAGGAAGTGGGTAATGGTATTTCAATGGTGCTTTATTTAAATCTCGAAAATCGACGCATAATTTGATTTCCCCACTTTTCTTCCTGACTGGTACTAAATTTGACACCCAAGAGGTGTGTTTGATAGGAAAAATAATACCACTCTCAACTAGCTTATTCAGTTCAACCTTCATGAGGTGCTCTAATTTGGGGTTAAGCGGTCTCTATTTCTGCCTTACTGGTTTTGCATCGGGTTCAAGCTCAATGGTATGTTGGACTAATTCTAGGTTAAAACCTTTCAAATCCTTGTACTCCCAAGCAAAAAAATCACTAAAATTTTGACATAACAGAATAAATGCTTGTTGTTCGTCTTGACTACATACCTTTCCCAGCTTGAGAAGCTTGCATTTGAAGATTTCAATGGCTGCATAATGTTCCTCTTTAACAATCAAGCTGCATTTGTCTTTATGCACTTGGTCATCTGAGTTGAACACAGATTCCAAGGTCACCAATCCTTTTGGCAGCTTGTTGGTCTTCAACTGCACAATCTGGTCATCATATTGTTGCTGCCATTTTTGTTGGTTTCCATCTACAAACTCAGCTTCAGCAATCAGGAAATTTATGATTTTCTCATCGCTGTCAAAAACCTGCCAGCTCACATTATTGTCAGGTACAGAAGGTCTGACCACTATTTTCAAGTATTGACGTGCCTCTACTTTATGAATCTCCTTGGGAATATCAAATTTGGCTCCTATGCAAGTAGTGTAAAGTGTCATGCTTTTAGTTGATGGAAAAAGTGTCAGATGCAAGCAGTGTAAAGTTGCAAAAGGGTGTAAATTTTGTTTTGTAACTCATGCGACCAAACCGACTATTCCAACACATCTAGATGGGCACGTTTAGGTTAGGTATGGTCCCCTCTCACACCCAAACAAGCCGAAGCAGCCCGAGCTACGTTCAACCATTGAAATCCCTTAAGAGTCTAAAGTGCAAAAGGACAACAATCTTTGACGGGTTGTTACTTAGAAACCATGATGCCTACAAAAAAAAATTCTATGGCTATGGGATCATCTTTGGCCCCTCTACAATAACCTCTCTCAGTTTTTGATATCTCCAAGGCATTTTCCCGTGGTGTCATGCTTTCAGTTAATAGAAAAAGTGTCAGATGTAAGCAATGTAAAGTTGCAAAGGGGTGTAAATTTTGTTCTGCAACTCATGTGACCAAACCAACTTTTCCAACACATTTAGATGGGTATGTTTAGGTTAGGTATGGTCTCCTTTCACACCCAAATAGGCCGAAGCAGTCTGAGCTATGTTCAACCGATGAAATCCCTTAAGAGTCCAAAGTGCAAAAGGGCAACAATCTTTGACGGGTTGTTGCTCAGAAACTGTGATGCCTACAAAATTTTTTTTTTAGGCTATGAGATTGTGTTGGGCCCCTCTACAATATCCTCTCCCAATTCTTGATACCTCGGAGGCGTTTTCCTGTGGTGACGATTTTTTTAGTTGAGGAAAAGGTTGTCAAATGCAAGTAGTGTAAAGTTGCAAATTGGTGCAACTTTCGTTCTACAACTCCTACAACCAAACATACTATTCCAACATGTTCAAATGGGCATGTTTACACTAGGCATGGTCCTTTTTTGCACTCAAACATGTTGAATCACTCTGAACTACATTGGACCGATGATATTTCTTAAGAGTCCAAAGTGCTAAAAGGCAACAATCTCTGATGGGGTATTAACCAGAAACTGTGACACTTACAGACTCTCCATCTGAGGCTATGGGATTGCGTTGGGACCCTCTACAATAACCTCTCTTATTTTTTGCTATCTTTTCCTGTGGTGATGAGTTTTCAGTTGAGGAAAATATTATCAAATGCAAGCAGTATAAAGTTGCAAAGTGGTGCAACTTTCGTTCTACAACTCGTACGACCAAATGGACTGTTCCAACACATCCAAATGGATGTATTTACAATAGACATGGTCCTCTTTTGCACCCAAATACATTGAATCACTCCAAGCTACATTGGACCGGTGATTTCCCTTAAGAGTCCAAAGTGCTAAAAGGAAACAATCTTAGAATACTCATAAGTGACAAAGTATACGCGTAAGTTATAAACTATACACTTGAATACACGTAAAGTATACATAATACACATGATATTATCATTCAATAATTGCTATCAAATATATGATTTGCAAAAGTGATTTATTTACTCAAATACACTTAAGTCATTGTTATGCCTTGCATAACCGCCCCATTTTGTTCTGGAACAAAATGGGTCCTCCCATGTTCTTGTCTTTTCCTTTGGCCTTTGGTTTTCTACCTTGGAATTTTCTTTTTCTTATCAGATGCGGAACTGGGACCAATATCGAACTTGGATTTTCACCCAAGTTTTGGTCATGTTCGGTTCCCAGTTCCGGTCCCGACAGTTCCTCGATCTTTCCTTTTTGCTCTGCTGGATCCGGGTCCGGAACTAAATCTGAACTTTGAACTCTTTCGAAGTTTCAGGTTCGGGTTCCACCCCGGATCCAACTCCGCTTCTCTTTCTTCTTCGTTGGTCCATTGTGTCCTGTGCCTTAGGTATTTTCTTTTTGGCCTTAGGCATCTTTCTTTTGTTTTGACGGGCCCGGAACCAAAATGAAAACCGAACTTGGAATTCTTCCCATGTTCAGTTTTCTATTCTTGACCCGGTCCCGGTTCCGCCTCTTTCTGTTTTTCTACCTCGCGCATCTTGTCATTTTGTTCTGGAAAATCTGGAACCAAAACTAGAACCAATCCCTGAAACTTGAAGAAGTTTCAGGTTCGGGTTCCGTTCCTATCCCGGTTCCGCGTGTCTTATTCTTTTTGCTTCTTTTTCTTTGTGTCATAGTGGGGTTTTCCCTCCCATTCGTCTTTCTCTTCCGTAAACCTTTTATGTATTTTTCAGGTGTCATCGGAGGCCAGATCAGAACGAGACCTAAACATGGAAAGGTTGATTATTTCCATGGTTAGTTCCCATCCTGACTCTGGTCTCGGTTCTGATTTCCTTTTGGCCCCACCCCCGCCAGTTTTTGAAGGAGGGGTGTTGTTTCTGGGTCGTTTTTGTCTCGATCCCGGTTCCGCCAAGATTCATCTAATTTTTCCTCTCGTCTAGGTCCCGGTTCATATTTTGTTCCGCCTCTACTGGAAGTAAGTCTATTCTTGTGAAGTGTAATAAAGTGAGAGAGGTATGATGGGTAAGATTGGGGGTAATATTTTTATGGTTTAAAAGACTAATGGAGGCATCTATTTTGCAGGATTGAGTTATTTACCTGAAGATGTCTCTCGAGTAAGTTTTTCCAAAGGATGTAAGTTCGGCATGATATCTGGCAGAAGAAATAAAGTCTTGCCGACTCGGAGAGTCTCGACGAGGGGAGGTGACTTCGGCAAAAGGTTTCACCAACCCGGTAGGGTCTTACTGATACAGGGTGTGCTCGCCAAGGAAAGGAAAGTTCGCCAAGATGTCTTGGAGAAGGGACTTAGTCTCACCGACAAAGCACAAGAGGAGATCGATATAGGGTCACAACGACAAGCGATACTCTCGCCGACATGAAATGGAGCTCACCGAGAGAAGAAGGACTTCGCCATGTGGTCTTGCCAAACGAATGCAGTCTTGCCGATAGGTTTTACGAGCTTGATATGACTTCTGCAGCTCGCTGAAACGTTTCACCGACTAACCCATGTCATGCCGATGACTACTCAAGGATGAAATTGCATCAAGGAGACACCAATGGTGTCTCACCGACTTTCAATGCCGTTTGGGCCACCTTTGACCGCCTGATGAAGCTCGAGTGGCATATGCCTAATCAACCAGAGGAAACTAAAGAGTGACTCATTGGCTTAGTTTGACTAATTGAATATTCCTGAAGGAAGTCTGCAGAATGCGAACGACATGTGCCCCTGTTGAGATCAAAGCGATGGCTCGGCTCAGAAATAGTGAAGGTCTAGAACATAAAGGAAGCTGAAGGAAGGACTAAACTGTGAGTCATAGTGACAGCTGGGGTCTACTGGAAAAAGAGAGGTCGACATTAATGATGATATTTTAGGGCATTCAAAGCAGCTCCGCTAAGGTTTGAAGATGGACACGGAGGCCAGAAATAAAGGCAGTGGTTGCAAAAGATTTGAATGTTTTCTCTTGGCGGCAATCCTTCACAAACATGGACAGCAAGGAAGCGCATTTAATGCAGAACCAACTTTACTCAAAAGATCTAAGAACCGACTCTCCTGGAAGTAGATATTTAGTAAACCCTAGAAATAGGGGCCAGCGCATTTTTTTTGGTACATTCTATATATATGGCATTCTGGCCTCTTTGTAAGGGTTAGAATTTTTAGAATTAGAATTTCTAGGGTTAGAACTTTTAGAGAACGTCTAGTTGGTAGTAAGTAGAAGTAGGAGCAGAACTTGTAGAGAGGGACTGGTAGTTAGGAGTTAGATTAAGTAGAAGACTAGAATGTATCTTTTAGTTTCCTTAGTGTAAATGGAAACAATTTGAAATCATAGATTTTCTGTACACTGTTGATTGTGCCAACTTTGTAAATATTGCTTATTTGTTTTACCAACAGTAGAAGCAACCAGATTAAAAATCTATTTCATGTTGTGTTTCAGAATGGTGTTTGTCTTAAGTTAATCATTTGATTTGTGAAGCTTTCAAGGAATGAGGTTTGATTCTATGTTTTTTTTAAATAGTGATTTGCAATCTGCTATTGAAATCAACACTATGAATGAATGAGACTGTGTGTCAATCACAAGTTAATTTCGCTTTGCAGTTTTAGTTTAGTTAGGAATTCCTTGGAAGGCAACAAGTCTGGTTAATTCAGATGAAGTATTATTCTTTTCTACTCCAAAACCCTGACCTATCTTTTGTTGTTTCTTTAAAACCCCTGGTTAAATTAGGTTTTATTTCATGCTTGATCTTAGAACTATCCAGAAGCTCAACACCAACAGGCCCCTTGAACATTACTGTTACATTGACCAATTGAGCAACATCAGCACAGTTGAGAACCAACTACATAGACCTTGGGAGCTAAGATATCCATGTGATCATCTTTCTCTTTCAGGAGAAACAAAGTAGCAATATTCTATTTGCATGTTACTGTGCCAAAGGCATCGTCAACAGGAACTGGTGCTAGAAGGAGGGCCTTGAGTAATTTCTGGATCGTTGTGAGTTGGATTGGGTCAGGTCTTGGAAAACCCAACTCTAATGGGTATCCCTTTGTATACACCAGGATTTGTCCATGAAATCCCTGGTCATCTGTATGATAGGCTTCCTTTATTTTTCCCTAACAGTGGGAAAAATGCTTTTGAACATGTCAAAACTTGTAGGCGTATATTCATTTTTCTCCAGATTCAGCATCAAGATATCATCTGCCAGTTATTTGTCAAAACACTTCAAGGTACAACCAGGAAATGGTATGATAATCTGCCACCAGAATCTATTTATTCATGGATAAAACTAGAAATCTTATTCTTAGATCAGTTTGATCCTCATACTCTTCACCCATTACATGAATTTGCAACCACAAAAGGGATACCATTGGAACCCATTTATCAATTCAATCATAGATTTTTGTTTATCTATCAAAGGGTTCAATCTTTAGATTTGGTTGTTGATGATCATATACTGATAGAACATTATCATTGGGGTTTAAACCTTTCATTTGCAACCAAAGTCAAATGTTGTGGTAAGGCTACATCCTTGCATGAGGTATTGAACAAAGCTCTCTTGTTGGCACAATTTGGAGGTGACACTAGAAATTCAGATAACCAAACTCAGGGTTATAATCCTCTTGTGCCTGCAAACTGCCATCAACTGCAGCCTTATGCTACTTCACCCACCATTCCTACCCATATGCAATCATTCTCACCAAGCAGCTACGACCTTCCTAAGGTTCCAAGCACCCCGTTCCCCAACACACCACATCAGGTCAATTGCACACAAGACCACTGGGAGAACTCATCTGATCAAGATGAGAATTAGGGTGATGAGGAATGGATAAAGGAACATGGCTCATGTTGGATTGATATCCCTTGTATGAAAAATTGAATAAGGGAGAAATTAGAAGAGTTGGGAGATCTGAAGTTATCAGAACTTGTTGGGCCAAGTGGATATAGGATACATCAAACTAATCAACACTCTCTGATGGATTGCCATGTCTTCCTAGGAAGGATGGAGTTATACTTCAAGCAACTGATCTCTAGTGAAGGAATACTTATGGAGGATCCTTGGAGTACATATCACAATGAAGAGGATGAAACAACTAGGACATATGAAGATGATGATCAGTCCATCCAAAATGATGAGAGTGACTGTGTGAGGAGATTTAATTCTTCCCTATCTTTTGATGACCTTGATCCTTGCAGTGAGATGGATTCAACAATTGATGAAACTCCTCTACCCAGTGAGGGCTTGATAGAAGTAGAGAATAGATTCATCGATGCATTCATAGATTCTTTCATGACGATGGATGAGGAAGAAACACACCTTGATGGGTTAACACAAGAGGATGACTTTGCTGATTTAAGTAGTGAACGGATTGAAGCAGATAACACACTTCAAGAAGAGATTGCCAATAAATCTGATGGTCAAAGACAAAGACTTAAATGCTAAAATGAAATTTTAAGGGGAAAAGTTCAAGTAGATGTGTAGATCAGTCAATTGTTCCCTGAGGAAATTCATGACATAGTACATTTGGATGAAGCAGAGGAATGCCAAGAAAGCAACCAAGAGGTTATCTCGGATGTCAAATCTCTGCAATATGCAGAGAATGAGACAAGGGAGTATTTTCTTGATTTTGATTCTGATTGCTCAAATGTGTTGTTGGAAGAGAGTCCTTGCTTAATATCCACTAATCAATTTGATCTTAATATTGATAAATTTGATGTTGAATGGCATGTTCTTGTTGATGATGTTCAGGAATATGGATCGAGAAAGTGTTTTCCTGTCTCTGACTCCGTGCATTCAAGTGACTTTGAAGGAAATCCTTGTTCACCATGTGCCTGTATCCCTGGCATCAATGGTGATAAGCTGGAGCCAGATTCTCAAACCCTTGGGGGTGGCATGTTTCAAGAGAGGGTTGAAAGTAGGACTTCATCTCAAGAAATTCAAAAAAAATTTACTCTGTGCCCGAGATGAATACAGAGATGCTGGTGAGTGAATATCCTAACTGCAAGACAAACCTTGATTCAGTAGTGTTCCAAGAGCTGAGACCTTGTGAAGAGGAGATTATACAACACAAGTCTGCATTGGTAGCTAGAAATCTTCAGAATCAGGTGGTGTCCTTTCATTATCCTCTGTCTTTTAATGATTCTCACTTTGATTATGGCGTTGGGGATAATAAAAAGTGTTTGTGGGTAAATCATGACAAAACTAAGAACCCATAGCTGATAATATTTCAAGCTTTATGCCTCCAGAATGAGCTTATTTCCCATGAACTTCATATTTTTGAGTATAAAGATAAATTTTCTAGGTTTAGAATGGTGCCTAGTAAGTTAAGATTGTTGCACATAATGAAAAATCGGTCAAGTCAATGTACAAATTTTTATAGTTGTGTGTTTATAAATCTTAGCTTTGGAGTTATTTTAGGATTAGAATTAGTTAGTTTAGGATTAGGACGGGTTAGTATTAGTTTTTGGTTTAGTTAATTTCCTTTTGTTCTGTTGTTTTCTTATTTTCCATGTCTTCTTGTTTCTCTGTTTATAATTAGTTTGTTTATTTTTCTATTTGTAAATAGTTTGTAATTTTGTTTGTAAATAATTTGCTATTTTCCTGTTTGTACTTTCTTTTTGTCTTTCTGTTTCCTTTGCTCTTTCGGTTTCTATTTTGTTTTGTTTTGTTCTTTGGGGGTTTGTCTGTTCTTTTCCATCCTAGAATGGTGGTTGTTGTCTAAGGCATATTATGGTCACTAGGAGAGAAATGGTTTAGATATTTTCAATCTTTCTTACTGGATAATTTTGTCCTAAACTCTTTGTTTCATGCCCATTGTCAATAAAAGTTGTGGAAAGTTTTGAAAACAAGGTGCCAAGTAAGTAACCTTCATTAGCTCCTCTGAATCTTTCACAAAATCAATAAGATCATCTCCTTTGTAGTGGTATATTTGTCCTAGGATGATAGTGTTGTAAGATTTGAGTGAAAAATCCAATTTTCCAAGTGTTGTTATGAGGTCCATGGTAGTTTTCAACCCAGATCAGATGTTAAACATATGACGTATTGAAAAAGAACTAAGTGAAATATCTAAGACTCTATGAGAAAACAAAAACAAAAACAAAAACAAAACAAAAAAAGAGAAGAGAAAAGAATTATCTAAAGAGAAAAATGATTCAATATGAATGGGTGATTCCAGTATCTCTACTGGGGCTATGGACGCCTGGCTGGCAGTAGAGCAATGCTGGGAGGAAACTAGAGGTATCTCTGTCGGGGCTATGGATGCCTGACTAGCAGCGGAGTAATGCCCAGGATATCATTGCACAACAACCAAAGGAAATCAACTCATGTAGTTCAAATCTTGCACATTATTGTTCAAAAGATGAGGAAAAATTTATGAAAGGATGATGCACAATCAAGCACACACATAGATTCAGGGGTGGCAATTGATTGATTTACATTTGAGATTCTAGCTCAACCTTGGTTGTTACAATTGACCCAACTGGAGTTGTGATGTTCGTGAACCAGGAGTTTTGGGTAGCTGAATCCTTCAGATTCCTGAAAATGGTTAAACCATTTTCCCAACCGAGTCGCCATTTTTTATGCCTTGCATAACTACCCCTGGAACAAAATGGGTCCCCCCTTGTTCTTTTCTTTTCCTCTGGCCTTTTTTTTTCTACCTTGGCATTTTCTTTGTCTTGTCGGATGCGGAACCGGGACCAATATCGAACTTGGATTTTTTCCCAAGTTTTGGTCTTGTTCGGTTCCCGGTTCCGGTCCCGACAGTTCCTCTATCTTGCCTTTTTGCTCTACCGAATTTGGGTCTGGAACTAAATATGAACTTTGAACTCTTTCGAAGTTTTAGGTTCGGGTTCCACCCCGGGTCCAACTCCGTTTCTCTTTCTTCTTCATTAGTCCATTGTGTCTTGTGCCTTAGGTATTTTCTTTTCGGCCTTAGGCATCTTTCTTTTGTTTTGGCGGGCCCGGAACCGAAATGGAAACCGAACTTGGAATTCTTCCCAAGTTTAGTTTTCTATTCCTGACCTAGTCCCGATTCTGCCTCTTTCTGTTTTTCTACCTCGCGCATCTTGTCATTTTGTTCCGACGGATCTAGAACCGGAACTGGAACCAAACCCTGAAACTTGAAGAAGTTTCAGGTTAGGATTCCGTTCCGATCCTGGTTCCGTGTTTCTTGTTCTTTTTCCTTCTTTTTCTTTGTGTCATCGTGGGGTTTTCCCTCCCATTCATCCTTCTCTTCCTTAAACCTTTTCTGTCTTTTTCGGGTGTCGTCGGAGGCGAGATCGGAACGAGACCTGAACATGGAAAGGTTGATTATTTCCATGGTTAGTTCCCATCCCGACTCCTGTCCTGGTTCCGATTTTATTTTGGCCCCGCCCCTGCTAGTTTTTGAAGGAGGGGTGTTGTTTCTGGGTCATTTTTATCCCGATCATGTTTCTACCGGGATTCGTCTAATTTTTCCTCTCGTCTCGGTCCCGGTTCAGATTTGGTTCCGCCTCTGCCAGAAGTAAGTCTATTCTTGCAAAGTGTAATAAAGTGAGAGAGGTATGATGGTTAAGATTGGGGGTGATATTTTTATGGTTTAAAAGACTAATGGAGGCATCTATTTTGCAGGATTGAGTTATTTACCTGAAGATTTCTCTCGAGTAAGTTTCGCCAAAGGATGTAAGTTCGGCGTGATATTTGGCCGAAGAAATAAAGTCTTGCCGACTCGGAGAGTCTCGACGAGGGGAGGTGACTTCGGCGAAAGGTTTCACCGACCCGGTAGGGTCTTATCGATACAGGGTGTGCTCGCTAGGGAAAGGAAAGCTCGCCAAGATGTCTTGGCGAAGGGACTTAGTCTCACAGACAAAGCACAAGAGGAGATCGATATAGGGTCATAACAACAAGCAATACTCTCACCGACATGAAATGGAGCTCGCCAAGAGAAGGACTTCACCATGTGGTCTTTCCGAATGAATGAAGTCTTGCCGATAGGTTTTACAAGCTTGATATGACTTCTGCAGCTCGCTGAAATGTTTCACCAACTGACCCATGTCACGCCAATGACTACTGAAGGATGAAATCGCATCGGGGAGACACTGATGGTGTCTCACTGACTTGCGATGCCGTTCGGGCCACCTTTGACCACCTAATGAAGCTCGCGTGGCGTATGCCTGATCAACCAGAGGAAACTAAAGAGTGACTCATTGGCCTAGTTTGACTAATTAACTATTCCTGAAGGAAGTCTGCAGAATGCGAACGACATATGCTCTTGCTGAGATCAAAGCGATGGCTCGGCTCGGAAACAGTGAAGGTTTGGAACATAAAGGAAGCCGAAGGAAGGAATAAACCATGATTCATAGTGACAGCTAGGGTCTACTGGAAAAAGAGAGGTCGACATTAATGATGATATTTTAGGGAATTCAAAGCAGCTCCGATGAGGTTCGAAGATGGACACGGAGGCCAGAAATAAAGGTGGTAGTTGCAAAAGATCTGAAGGTTTTCTCCTGGCGGCAATCCTTCACCGACATGGACAGCAGGGAAGCACATTTAATGCAGAACCAATTTTACTCAGAAGATCTGAGAACCGACTCTCCTAGAAGCAGATATTTATTAAACCCTAGAAATAGGGGCCTACGTGTTTTTTTGGGTACATTCTATATATATGGCATTCTGGCCTCTTTTTAAGGGTTAGAATATTTAGAATTAGAATTTCTAGGGTTAGAACTTTTAGAGAACGTCTAGTTGGTAGTAAGTAGAAGTAGGAGCAGAACTTGTAGAGAGGGACTGGTAGTTAGGAGTTAGATTAAGTAGAAGACTAGAATGTATCTTTCAGTTTCCTTAGTGTAAATGAAAACAATTTGAAATCATAGATTTTCTGTACACTGGTGATTGTGCCAGCTTTGTAAATGTTGCTTATCTGTTTTACCAATAGTAGAAGCAACCAGATTAAAAATCTATTTCATGTTGTGTTTCAGAATGGTGTTTGTCTTAAGTTAATCATTTGATTTACGAAGCTTTCAAGGAATGAGGTTTGATTCTATGTTTTGTTTAAATAGTGATTTGCAATCTGCTATTGAAATCAACACTGTGAATGAATGAGACTGTGTGTCAATCACAAGTTAATTTCACTCTACAGTTTTAGTTTAGTTAGGAATTCCTTGGAAGGCAACAGGTCTAGTTAATTCGGATGAAGTATTATTCTTTTCTGCTCCAAAACCCTGACCTATATTTTGTTGTTTCTTTAAAACCCCTGGTTAAATTAGGTTTTATTTCATGCTTGATCTTAGAACTATCCAAAAGCTCAACACCAGCAGGCCCCTTGAACATTACTATTACATTGACCAATTGAGCAACATCAGCACAGTTGAGAACCAACTACATAGACCTTGGGAGCTAAGATATCCATGTGATCATCTTTCTCTTTCAGGAGAAACAGAGTAGCAATATTCTGTTTACATGTTGTGCCAAGGGCACCGTCAACAGTCATGAACTACACACATGAATACAAAGTATACGCATTAAAACATCTAGGTCGTAAAGTATACATTGGAATGCTCATATGTGAAAAAGTATACACATAAGTTATAAAGTATACACTTGAATACGCATAAAGTGTACAAAATATGCAGGATATTATCATTCAATAATTGCTATCAAATATAGGATTTAAAAAATGCCATGTAGGCATACAAAAAAGGCCCTAATACATAGTCATTTCCTAGTAGGGGAAGGAAATAGAGCACATGTTTCCTTCGCGGTCGGCACAGTCTTCCACAATAGTAGCATGTTGACATTCCGGAGTGACAAGCACCTGTACAAAACATCAAGGTAGCAGTTAAACTACATACAATAGAAAAGATGCTTAAAATAACAAATCTATATTATTCTTAACAACCTAATTGATGATGAAATGGTAATGCAAACTATAAAAGACACTTACAATAACAAATCTATATTACTATAATTTGTCACCTACCTCTACCAAAGGATTGGAGCTGGCTATTGTTGCAATAGCTCCATGATCAATCGTGCCAGGAACATCGCAATATACTTCAAATGAGAAATCTATATGGTCTCAATAGAAAAGATGCTTAGACTAACAAATCTTTATTATTCTAAACAACCTGAATCATTCACACATGCAAGGTAGATTAAAAGTACAATAAAAGAATCATATTAATCACATTATAGGATAGTCATATTAATCACAAGAAGGAAAGGAGAACAATATATGTGACAACCATGAAGAAAATTCAATGCCATATTAACAACGAAGTGAATCACATTGAAAGAGTGCATATTACCTTCTTAAGACAGTCAAGTTGCAATCATTAAATGAGGAGAATTCTCATGAAAAAGAATTGCAAGAGTATACAAAATATCAATATTAAATAAAGAACACTAATTAACTTAAGCATAATGAACGTAAGCATTGTACCTTCCATTCTTGAATATTCTATTCAAGTGTGCCTGAAGGGTCATCTCTTTGCTTAAGAGTATCCAATATTGATCAACATTACTAAGTGTCCATAGTTGTTTTGTCTTTGGTTTGGTGTGATGCTTCAACAACTTAACATTTGTTGCTATAACAAGGTGTGAATACATGAGAATGGTTTTGTGTTTCTCCTAATCTTCAAATGTAGGTATGCCATTCTTTCTCATCATGTATGTTCACAACTAAGTTCCTACAACCACAACTAAACCTATAGGATACATGAAACCATCATCATATTCCATCAATTATGTTAGATTATGCTTTACTCACACACATTGAGCCAACCAATAGTCTAATCTCTCTTCATTACCCTACGGTGCAACAATTGCGAAAACATGTCTTGGTTGTAGTAGATCTGAAAGACGGTCGTAATCAACTAAACTTTCCATTGTGTCATTTGTCATGGATATTGTTTGAGATAAAGGAGTTAGATACTATGGAACCCATGTATCCACCCACTCACTTGACTCACATTGATCCCACTCGAACTGAATACAACTTTGACAAAAATAAGTCAACTCTCGTGTCCAAATGGTCCATGTGCTTGCATCTGAGCTTCGAAATGAATGCATCTTTGAAGAATCTTTGATTGTATGACAATCCAATCTATCTACCATTGTACCCTCCTCAACCAACCAAAATAATTTATGCACTGTTGAATCAAGTGTCCCTCCCTATGAAAATGTTGAACTACACCAATCAACAATAGAACATGCATCACTGAATTTTGCTCTTGAAATCTTCAATTGATCCTTAACTAGAGCTCTCTTTACACATGCACCTGCTCCATCATGCTCCCCTTTCCCATGCCAAAATTAAAAAAACTGCAAATATGAGGTACACCCCTCTCTACATGCATTCTACTCAACCAATAAAACATACGAGCATTCTTGAATTGACCTGTGTAGTTATCTAACCAAATGAGATGTTGGCCCACTCGTATATGATGCTCCTACAAGAACTCAAAAAATGTCTCAAAACAATGTTGGACATATTTGAATGAGTGAGATCTATCATCACTGATATAAAAATGATATTCTTTGATTATCCTTTGATCCTCTTTTGTACTATCAAGTGCATGTCTATATGTTGTGTGGACAAAAATAGCAATCCGAATGGAATTGTAATACTGAGATTGTACCTCATTTTGTGGTTGCAATGTGTAGTTTTCTACAAAATCAACCATTGATATAATAGTGCCAATCAGAAAAGAGTCCTTATACATCCTGAATTGTTGATCCAACCACTGAGACCTATGTCTATGCCTTGCATACTTGTAGAAAAGATTGTCCTTAAAATCTGAAATAAAATTAGCAACACTACTTTCTTTTGTAACTAACTCGCATCTAGAACCTTAACCTCCACTCTACAAAGTATATTTGACTATCTCATATCTTTTTTTCTCAACAAGCTTCTTTCCAAATTCATGTTCAAAACCCTCATGAAGAAATTGAACAAACTTTGAAAAGCCACCACATTGTGAGCACTTCGTATTTAAACAATCATTTCTATAGAAAAGGCAACCATCATCTCTAGAACATAAAAATAGATCTAGCAAGTCCCTTGATGATTTCAAAAGATGCATTGCACCACACTCCTACAACATTTCATTAGTATGCAAAGTAGAATGAATATAGCATAATAGTTTATGGTGCATTGAAAACTCCACATGGTATTTGCAACAACAAGTATTATGGATTTTAAGAGGCACAAAATAAAATGGCTTCAAACCTTCAAAAGTCCTTTGTGAGATTTCCATATTTGGATGTGTTACAATAAAAAATTTGAACAAAATTGTTTGGCTTGATTCCAAGAAATGTTTAGGATGCGGTGTATGGTCTCGATTGCCAATTCTTAACTTTAAAACATCCTTTGCATTGGGTGATACTCTAGAGTTATCATGCCAAAATTGTTGAATTACCTTCTTTACATTATTGATTAGCTTCTTATCAACACGTGGAAGCCTCTCGACAAAATCCCATGTATCATTTTGAAGAGGATCATCTATTCTTTCTCTTCTTGCAAGTGCTCTATCCAACTTTTACGATTTATGTCAAAATCAATACAAGTTTGTCTCATAAAGTGACCCTTTTTCAATTGATGGATTACTAGGGTAGTTGTAATGACTCTCCAAGTAGCTCTCTTATCTTTTTCCTTGTTATTTTTTCCAATAGACTCGAGAGCATTAAAAAGATTTTTGACAATAATAGATTTATTTTTTATCTTCTTGTTCATGCGAATGTTCAATTTCAATAGCAAAGGTCTCACCTTTTGTATCTTTAGAAATTGTACAAAAATTTGGCATTGCTCGGTCAATGTATTATTGCTAAAATATTGGTTGAAAAGTTGTGTATCACACAACCAAACGGTTCATGTTGACCTCTTTCCTTCAAATTGTTTATAATGTTCTCATCAATTTCAAGTAACCATTTAGGGGTTCTTAAAGGTCTTGAATTTGGAATATGTCTTTCTTCCACACAAGGTTCTTCATTTCTCATGTAATTTGGTGAAACATAATTTACACTTGGTTCAATATTATGTTCAACATCTTCAATTCCAACATTTTCACTTTGAAAATTTTCAATATCAATTTCAATAATTTCATTCCCAATTTCAATATCATGTTCAACATCTTCAATTCCAACATTTTCACCTTGAACATTTTCAATATCAATTTCAACATTTTCATTCCTAATTTCAATATCATGTTCAATATTTTCACCTTGGTCATTTTCACCTTGAACATATTCAATTTCCTCTTCACTTGAAAGACCAAAGGGCTCAGGTTCACCAATATTTGACATACCTTGTCTTCTCTTCCTATGACTTTCTTTATCTCTTTGTCTATATACTTTAATTTGTTCTTTTGTAAGCTTTCTCTTATGTTTTAGCTTCTGACGATTCTTTCTCCCCATTATACTTCCAAAAATATGCTAAAAAAATGATTGCTTATGACAAATTTGAGTAGAAGATGCTCCAAAAAGTTGATCTTTTTCTCTTTTTGTTTGAAATCGCATTTTTGTTGCCTACAAAGCCTACAAACAGAATGTAGGGTACATTGGGATGCCCAAAATGACCCACTTGGGATTTTTCTATGGCTCAAAAATTTGATATCAGATAAAATCCAATATGTGATTTGAAAAACATTTCAAAATGTATTGTAATGGTAAGATTTTGGTGTTATAAATTAGATATTCAATTAAATCGGATATCCATTTTTTTCACACATAGACCCAAGAATAATTAGGAGGTGGGGGTGAGAAAGAGAGAGAGAGAGGGAGAGAGAGGGACCTGAGAGAGGGAGAGGGGGTAGGAGGGAGAGTCTTGAGAGAGAGAGAGAGGGACCTAAGAGAGGGAGAGGGGGTATGAGAGAGACACTTGAGAGAGAGATGGTAGAGGGTTTAAGGGTTAAGGGTAGGGGAGAGAGATAGAGGAGTGACTAAGAGAGAGATACCGAGAGAGGGAGAGGGGTAGGGGAGAGACTTGAGAGAGAGAGAGAGAGAGAGAGGGAGGGAGAGAGACAGAGGCACTAGTGGTAGAGGGTAGGAGGGTTTAAGGGTTAAGGGTTTAGGGTTAAAGGTAGGGGAGATATAGAGGGAGTGAGAAGAGAGAGAGACCCTGAGAGAGGGAGAGGGGTAGGAGGGAGAGAGAGTAGAGGGTAGAGGTTTTAAGGGTTGGAGAGTTTAGGGCTTCAGGGGTTATGGGTAGAGGAGAGAGATAGAGGGAGTCTGAAAGAGAGGGAGGGAGGAGTGGAGAGAGATAAAGGATAGGGGGAGAGAGATAGAAGGAGGATTGAGAGAGAGACCTAAGAGAGGGAGAGGGGGTAGGAGGGATAGACTTGAGAGAGAGAGAGGGAGAGAGTGGGAGAGAGATAGAGGGTAGAGGGTTAAGCGCAGAGGGTAGAGGGTTTAAGGGTTAAGGGTTTAGGGTTTACGATTAAGGGTAGAGGGGAGAGAGATAGAGGGAGTGAGAGAGAGACCTAAGAGAGGGAGAGGGGTGTTAGCTCTAAAAAATGTAGGTAGAATGCCTCAAGAGGCTGCCAGTCTCTTGATACGCTTTAGGGTAACAAACAAGGTCAAGAGAAATCAACCTTCTACTCTTTAGGTGCTACTAAACCTGGGTGGGTGTACCTTTTCAATTGAGCAGACTTATCTTATGATTATCCTTCTGAAATGCTTTGTCCACAATGGCAGATAACAGTGAACAAATGAAACCAAACTTGATAGTAATCTTCTGATCTAAATCCTAAAATGCTTAATAAATAGATGTAAAGAAACTAAATGAATTCAAAATGATGAAATGCAGAGACCAGTGCCTTATTGGGTATGCAAAGTCAAATGAAACAGAAGTGGGCAACTTATTCTAGCAGAAAATCAAATTGCAGGCATATGATCTGTTCATAACTTGTATAAACAATGCAGGATTATGACTACTAAGCTCTACTTTAATAATCCAGATGAATCTTCCTGATTACTGTGATAAAAAAAAAGGATTTAATCTCTGCTTGAGAGAACCAGTCAATTAATCACATAGATACAAAAAATGTGCACTGGTAAACTGAAAATAAGCTTGTTACTTCAATTTAAACAACCAGAAAGAATCAACATGGAGACAACTTAGTAATACTTTTCAATAAACTCAACATACAATTGATACCAAAAATAAACTACCACACCAGCTAAATTTCATGGGAATTGCCATTTGAAAACATGCAACATAGTCTCTAGAATGAAAACTTTATTCTACTGTGTCCATTCCTAATCTACTGTATCTATTCTAAAATCTCCTCCTATTCAATTACAATCTAGGTGCATATATATACACCAGCATTAGAAAATAAATCAAAATGAAATTTCATGTTGGCCACCGTAGAAAACGGGTAAATCCATGTCGGCCCTCCACAAGATTTGGGCTCCAATCGAGCTGGTCTGCAATGGTCATCAAATGTATACATGTCGGCCACAACATTCAAATTTCTATTTTTATTCGCCAGTGAACCAGTCGCCAGGACAACACAGAAGGTATGCCGAAGGCAATTGTATCGTCAATCATTCTTCCTGTGTTCATCTATTCTTTGTGCTATTCGCTTTCGCCATGACAAACTATGGGCTACGCCAACGTCAATAAGTATCCATTTGTCTTCTTTATGTTTCGATATAGCCCAATGAGTTCCTTTGGTTTTGATCACAGTCATCGTAACATTCTGACATCAGCAAGAACTCTTGTAGATTACTATGTTTCACCAAAAGTCTTCAACCATCCCTGAGTCGCTGTGACAAATTTGTACTCTTTCCGAAATGCAACCTTCTAACACATGCAGGTCGCTGTGACATTATGTATCTCCCACCGATGAGTCTACCTGTCCCAAGTATGTCGCTGCAGCTTCCATCCATCAGGGAGACCTCACATAGACTGCATTCGCTTCACCAAAAGTCACCATTCACACGAATTAGTCGGCAAGACCTGTCAGGTTCGCAGAGACTCTACTCCGAAGCTAAGACCTTTGCCGATAAGTCAATTCCTCTACCACTGTTTGGCGAGACAAAAAGATATCGCTATAACCATACATCAAAAACAACCCATTAGGCCAAAGTGAGTTTCCCATATGCTGTTCGGTGAGACCACAAGAGTTCGCCATGATAGTATGCTGACGCCGCAACTTAGGCCGATGTAGCCTCTTCCATCGGTCGGTGTGACACGATGAGTTCAGTAAGAGCCTTCACCGAGGACCAAACATACGCGAATATGAATCAACCCTTTGTCGCCGAGACCTAGAAGAACTCCCGCCGAACGATACCTACAAGAAAAAATTGATCGCCATGACAATAGAAACGTCTTGCCAATAGGCAACACAGATGTTTGCAAGCAGAAAAATGGATCGGGGAGACCCAAAAATTGACACACCGAAACAAACCAGAATGTGAAAAATGCAAGACATGATGGATCCAATGGGGCAATATGGGTAAAATATAGATGAAATATGCATCAGGAAATTTATGAGTGAAAGCATATGTAAAAACATTAGATTTTTATAGTTCTAACAGTGGCTCCATCTAGAGATGAATGATAGTGAGATCATTGCAAGGATCCATAATCTTTGGGTGAGCATACCAGACACAAAATGATGAGCCAATGAGCAGAATGAAGTGAAAGGCAATGGAAAGAATACAAAATGAATGCAAGATGGAGATGCACCAAAACCCTAAACTATTGTGCATGGAATTTTTTTTAAAGAGGACAAGCAAGAGTTGTCCATGCACTGGAAACCCTTAATCCTCTGTGTTTTTAATTTCTCCTGTCCTGAGCTGTTACAATCTGAAACTCAAACCAAGCTTTCCCCTGTCAAACACTTGGTTTAGTGTCAAGTTCATCAGATTCTTCTCGAAGATACTCATGCAATCCTTCCTGTCACTATTACTGCAAGTTCTTAGAGTATCATCATGCTCGGTTTGGCCCAAAATCCCTACACCATCCTATAGTTCAAATTCTTCAACATCTTGGGACAAACCCCTATTATTCAAAATGCATGCATATGAAATACAACATTCCTTATTATTTTTCTCACTGTTATGTATTATGAAACATTCTCCCAGCTGTATTGAAAATTTACCATCAAAGTGCTTCTTTTGAGAATCAAAAATTTTTGTCATATCAACACTGTCTGAAATAAACAAATCTGAAACCTTTTGTACCTCTTTGGTATCCCTATGACTCAAATCTTCAATATTAAGCATATATGAATCAATCAAATTTGGAACACTATCATCCTTGGTATGTAGATAAAAGTCTTCTTCACATGAATTAGAAATTTCAAAATCACATACCTCATCCTGAACAGACGCATGCATTTGGTCAACTTCAAAAGTTTCACCATCAATTGGACACAGAGCTTCAAGATCACCCTTATGTATATATCTCTGATAATCAAGAGTTAACAAATATGAAATTTGCTCACAGCTAAGCAAACAAGATTCCACATTTTCATTATTACAGTCATACTCATCACTTTTGTCATCATCAAAAATAGGCCCAGGATCATCAGAGAATGAAAAATTACCAGCACAGTCATTTGTTCCATAACTTGACACATCCCTTTGTTTATCTAAAAATACCTTTTGCTCAACATCAAGTGGATCTGAAAATACCTAAAATTCATTCTGGGGAAAACCTTTGCAAGACATCATCTGATCCTCTTTAACTCTTCATCATACAATGGGTTTAAAATTTTTTGAAAACCACTTTCAAATGTACAAACCTCTTTTTCATCGAATGTGTCTTCGTAGCTTTCAACTGCAATCGGAGGTACTATTTGTTCACTGCCAAATGGACTCACATTGTCCATTACATCTTCATCCTGATCTTCATAAGAGGTAGAAGAATCTCCTTGCTGCAGATCAAAATCCATAGGTGCATCTTCACAATCTGAATACTCACTAGATCCCTCATAACACACACTGATGTCCCTGTCACAATCTGTTATGCAAGAGAGATATCTTGTACCTTCATCTTCATTATGCAAACTATCACATGAGTCAATCTGACTTGCACATGTCTTATTTTCTATTGGATACATTATTTTATCAATGTCTCTATTCTTATCAGAAACACAATTATTAGATTCAACATACCTTATCCTCAATATGGTATCGATAAATTTATTCACTATATCAAAGGTATGTTGCTTATCTGGCCAATAAATTGATTCTGGCTCTGTTGCTCTTACGAACTATTCAACAAACATAGCCCTTGTAGGCCTATAATGAGAAGGTAACTGCATACAAATATTTGTCATTCTATTGTAAAGAGAAGTCATACCTTCTCCTTCATACCTCCTTATGTCAAAAAATGCATCCAAAGGGGAAAATCTGCACTCTGATTCTGTGATGGAGTCCTGGCTTCGAGTATACTCATCTTCTTCTGCTTCAAGTTCTTGATCCTGGCATACATATTGCTGCAAATTCTGACTGAAATCTCCAAGTGGGCTAGAGTTGTGCTGCACTTGACACTGATCACATTGACATTGCACTTGACACTGATCACATTGACATTCTTGATAACTTGCAAATATTTGTCCAGGAGGGATTGGATAAGCATTCACTTGCCTCTGCTGTGCATGATATGCACTACCTTCATTGTAGAAATTTCCAATTGTATCATTAGGTGCTTGAGGGGCCCAATATCTTCCTGCATCTGTGTATTCATCTGTTCTATATACAAATTCCATTCTTTATCAAAAAAAAATTCAGAGTCGCCACCTACTTTTCCAAAAGTAGGAAAATGATTATTTCTGATCTTTTACCTAGTAGAATCACTCTTTCTGAATCTTCTCAAATATTTTCTTCACTGACTCTATATAATGGTCTTCAACCAAATTTTCTGATGTAATCCCCAATAGAGTCGCCAATTTGTTAGCTCTCAAAAACGCAGGCAAAATGACTCAAGAGGCTGCCAGTCTCTTGATACGCTTTAGGGTAACAGACAAGGTCAAGAGAACTCAATCTTCTACTCTTTAGGTGCTGCTAAACCTGGGCGGGTGTACCTTTTGAATTGATCAGACTTATCTTATGATTATCCTTCTAAAATGCTTTGTCCACAATGGTAGATAACAATGAACAAATGAAACCAAACTTGATAGTAATCTTCTGATCTAAATCCTAAAATGCTTAATAAACAGATGTAAAGAAACTGAATGAATTCAAAATGATAAAATGCAAAGACCAGAGCCTTATTGGGTATGCGGAGTCAAATGAAATAGAAGTGGGAAACTTATTCTGGCAGAAAATCAAATTGCAGGCATATGATCTGTTCATAAATTGTATAAACAATGTAGGATTATGACTACTAAGCTCTACTTTAATAATCCAGATGAATCTTCCTGATTACTGTGATCAACAAAAAGGATTTAATCTCTGCTTGAGAGAACCAGTCAATTAATCACATAGATACAGAAAATGTGCACTGGTAAACTGAAAATAAGCTTGTTACTTCAATTTAAATAACCAGAAAGAATCAACATGGAGACAGCTTAGCAATACTTTTCAATAAACTCAACATACAATTGATACCAAAAATAAACTACCACACCAGCTGAATTTCATGGGAATCGCCATTTGAAAACATGCAACATAGTCTCTGGAATGAAAAATTTATTCTACTGTGTCCATTCCTAATCTACTGTATCTATTCTAAAATCTCCTCCTGTTCAATTACAATTCAGGTGCATATATATACACCAGCATTAGAAAATAAATCAAAATGAAATTTCATGTCGGCCACCTTAGAAAATGGGTAAATCCATGTCGGCCTTCCACAAGATTCGGGCTCCAATCGAGCTGGCCTGCAACAGTCATCAAATGTATACATGTCGGCCACAACATTCAAATTTATGTTTTTATTTGCCAGTGAACTAGTCGCCAGGACAACACAAAAGGTATGTCGAAGGAAATTGTATCGTCAATCGTTCTACTTGTGTTCCTCTATTCTTTGTGCTATTCGCTCGCCATGACAAACTGTGGGCTATGCCGAAGTCAATAAGTATCCATTTGTCTTCTTTATGTTTCAGTATAGCCCGATGAGTTCCTTTGGTTTTGATCACAGTCGCCGTAACATTCTGACATTAGCAAGACCTCTTGTATATTACTATGTTTCACCGAAAGTCTTCAACCATCCCTGAGTCGCTGTGAAAAAATTGTACTCTTGCCAAAATGCAACCTTCTAACACATGCGGGTCGCTGTGACATTATGTATCTCCCACCGATGAGTCTACCTATCCCAAGTATGTTGATGTAGCTTCCATCCGTCGGGGAGACCTCACATAGACTACATTCGCTTCACCGAAAGTCACCATTCACAAGACTTAATCGGCAAGACCTGTCGTGTTCGCGGAGACTCTACTCCGAAGCTAAGACCTTTTTTCCGATAAGTCAATTCCTCTACCACTGTTCAGTCAGACAAAAAGATATCGCTATAACCATACACCGAAAACAACCTGTTAGGCCGAAGTGAATTTCCCATATGTTGTTTGGTGAGACCACAAGAGTTTTCCATGATAGTATGCTGACGCCACAACTTAGGCCGATGTAGCCTCTTCCACCGGTCGATGTGACACGATGAGTTCGGTAAGAGCCTTCACCGAGGACCAAACATACACCGATATGAATCAACCCTTTGTCGCCGAGACCTAGAAGAACTCCCGCCAAACGATACCTACAAGAAAAATTTGATCACCGTGACAATAGAAACATCTTGCCGATAGGCAACACAAACGTTTGCAAGCAGAAAAATGGATCAGGGAGACCCAGAAATTGTCACGCTGAAATAGACCAGAATGAGAAAAATGCAAGACACGATGGATCTAATGGGGCAATATGGGTAAAATATAGATGAAATATGCATACGGTAGGACCAAATCAGGAAATTTATGAGTGAAAGCATATGTAAAAACATCAGATTTTTACAGTTCTAACAAGGGGGTAGGAGGGAGAGTCTTGAGAGAGAGAGGGAGGGAGTGGGAGAGAGATAAAGGGTAGAGGGTTTAAGGGTTTAAGGGTTAAGGATAGAGGGCTAAGGGTAGAGGGAAGAGACATAAGAGTGAGTGAGTGAGAGAGAGAGACTTTAGAGAGGGAGA
>VDFB02047397.1:96516549-96602643 GCA_007258455.2 Sequoia sempervirens | reverse complement strand
CAACCATAATTTTAATATGTTTTGATTTCTTAATATAATTTTAATATGTTTTGATTATATTATCTTATCTTATTTTTTAAGTTTTATTAAATATAGGTTTTCTAACAAAACAAAAAAATTGCTCAAGACAAGTGGAAAAATAGAAGATTATGAAAAAAATTTAAAAATATGAGTGCACCATATTGGAGTCCTTGATCCAACAAAAATTTAAAAATCTCGACACATATATTAAAAGTTATGCATTGCCATTGTTATGTCTGAATTGTAGTTGGTTTGACTTCAAAACTTGATTAAAGTAAAAATATTTAAGAAAAAACTATCTAACCAAGTGGAAGCACTAGATATCAGAGTTACAAATCTAAAGTAGAAAGAACTATAATTTTATCCTTCACGGAAAAAAAGCTATGCATTATACGGTGAGCATCACTTTTAAAAATGTTGTTTTTTGAAAAAAACCAATTTTCGTGGGAGATGGAAAAAGAAGTGCAATCTGATTCCAAAAATTGAAAAAAATATTTTTAGAATCTACAGACAAAATGTGACAAGACTCTAGTTTGCATCATCTTGAAATTCCTCACGATTTAATCGCTATAGGTGCCCGAATGTGAAGATTTTGTTAAAAAAAAAAATATCAGTGTCCAGTTTGGCCAAAAATTGTAAACCACTATTGTGGGATCACCCTGACGTAAAGAGAAGTGACTTGAATAATTTTGGATCTCCAAAGTGCAAAAGAACTACAATTCCGCTCAGCATATTTTGGTTGGTTCCACAGTTTGTTTTGATTGAAATGGAAGATGCTCTTACTCTAGTAGGATTGCAGGAATATTTTTATGATTGGATTGGGATCAAATATGGGTGTTGTGAATCATACCGGAGAAGGATTTGCAATGATGGGGAAATGGACAAGTTGAAAGCATGTTGTGAACTTCCTTATGTGGCTTTTTGCTATTTTGTGCTAGTTGAAATTCCACATTCATATATTCAATGGATTAAATGAACTCCCTAATTTGAATGCTCTCGATGGACAACAATTTGGTAATTCTTCCACTGGTTCTTCAATTTGACAATGACCATTGAATGTTTTCCTGAATTTTGATTGGACAATATAAATCTAAATGGATATGTCATACCTCATGACTTATTTTATAGTTTCAATTATTCTGCATTCAACATTGCTATTATGATTAATTTTGTTTATATTGCCAATATCAATTCAGTAGGTGAGCTAGAACATTTTTTTTTTCTTAAATATCCATAATTGTGTTTCCAGAAGGCAGGAAAACAAGTTTCCCTCTCATCTTTTGTTGCAAATAAAAATTTGCACATTCCCCATAAAGATTATTTGGGTTCCATTTTGTGCATGTCCTACAATCATTGCATTCCATGAAACCATATTGAACTGGTCATATACTTCCACATTTTGCATACATATTTACAAGGCCACTAGCAACTACATCATCTGATGAAAACCCTTTTCCATTATCTTTTGATGGATTTCCATGTTCATACCATGTTCTAGAGCTCATATTTTGGCACAAGCTGGGTTGTATGTGAGGTCTATCATAAATATCATCCAAAATAGTAAAACATGTCTTTGCTAATACTTAACTCTAGACATCAATGAGAACATCAATTATATTGTTCAAACAGTGATCAAACTCAATAAAAACATAGTCAAAATCATTAAACAAGAAGTCACCGGGTCACAATTAGATTTAGTCTGCATATTTTCTATTAAATTTTGTAGGGTCAGTGTGCCCTATTTTTGCATTCAAGGTTTATTGATTTCCAAATTTTTCATTATGGATTTGGTGTGCACGACCAGCGGTTGAAGATATTATTAAACAAGAATCTTGAAGAAAAGAAGGTAAGCCCCTGTAAGGAAGAGGAGGATACTTCCTTTTCCTCTATGCAAATGGTTTATTATATTCTTCTTTAATAGTCATCAACTTTGTCAATGCGTGGCTGCAGGAAAGTAAGATTCTAAATTTTTTGGGCTTTATGTTGAATCCCTTATCATGGGTTATGGAAGCTAAACCAAGAAAAAATCTTTCAAAATTAATGATGGTACAGGTAATGATAAATGTATCTTGCTCCATGTATGCCACATTTCATACTCCAATGTAATCTATGAATATTTCGATGAGTGCACTAACATAAGTTTGTCTAAATGTTGTATACAAAATTGACAAATGTGGACATAATTTCCAATACATTCAGTCTAGAGGTGACAAAAAATGCCACGAGTGACTTTAACCCTGAGAATAAGATAGGAGAAGGCGGGTTTGGTGTTGTTTTCAAGGTATATCAAAGCCCACATTGGTATTGGACTTTAATTGCTTTGTCTTTAACATTAGCTGAAATGGGCCTGAGACACAATGCCCTGTATAGAAATTTCTTTAGTGTTTCCTTTCTTACTAGGGTATACTACTAGAAAGAAAAATGGGTGCATTCAAGTAGATGTTCACACTCAACTATACTCTGCAAGAACAGTAAAAACTATATAAATGAGTTCTTGTTGAGTGAGATATTAACTTCATGTGCATTAGCGCTTTCATAGTATAATTTCTATTAGATACTTTATAACAACTGAAAATTTATTTGCATTTGATTTGTCATCGCTTGTGGTTATAATTAACTTAGAATTATCCCATAAAATTACACTTGAAATCAGTGCATTCTTCACATAACTGGCATTGGAAAGCCTATTGCATTAATACATTATTCACATAGTAATACTACAAACTCTTTGATGAACTTTTTATTGTATTAATGATTAGAAATGCTAAGCAATGCTAAGGTAATGCATCCAAGATCCTTAGTCATGTTTCAAATCTTAGTTTTTCCCTCTAATTATAATTGGGGAGAACAGTTATTTAAAGTTAAAACTTTAAGTCCTCTTAGATTATTTTAGCTTCTTTCCTTGGATCTACATTGTAATAGAATTTAATTTTCAAGGTTGTATGACTATTGGGCGGGTGCATGAAGTTGGGTACCAATTTTCTGGCACTTTTCAAAAACGTTTTAAAAAATGCTTTCGCGTTATTTCACATTAAAAAAAAAGGAAAAATTGAAATTATTTGCCTTGGAATACCAACCCAAAGGCTTGGAGGGCATTCCCAGCAAGGCCAGAGACGTGTTTTTGCAAATTCTACAATTTTTCACATAATCGGGTCCATGCTCACCATCAAGATTGCATCTAGTTCAATATTGAAAAAATAAAAAACATGGGTAATGTTAGGTTCTCTCTTAGCTATCCAACGATGTAATTTTTTTCACTTTTTGACAATGTTAAGCCTTTCATCCATAATTTATTTTGTTTGTATGTCTGTTTTTTTTGCAAAAAAGTAGTGTTTAGTGTTTTTTTTGCTATAAATTAACCGTTCATCAAAATTTCAAATAAATTACATTTTTTGAAACTAGACTTCATTCTACAAATTTAAAAAAAGAAAAGAAAAAAAAATCAATTATTTTCTAAAATTTGTAGTGGGAGCACGACCAAAATTCTGCTTTTCAGGAAGTGCCCACTTAGAAAATTAGTAAAAAATCAAATATTCATTAAAAAATTATCAGAAAAATTATGCATCAACTAGATGTTGTTAGCTAACTTTTGACCATAGAGATTTTAAAAATACTAGAAAAAATTTCACCGTGCTCAGGTCGTACAAGAGTTGCTATGTTATGTTTTTCTGACAAAAACAACACCAATTTCTGTACATCCCTCTTTTGAACCCCTTAATCTCAACCATTTTCAAAATAAATTAGTAGTTTAGAAAGTAGACTCAGAGCACTTTGATCCTTGTTTTTGTTCCATCTCAAAATTTTGAGTGTAACTATCCTCAATTTCACGTCCAAGGTCAGTATTTACTGATTTCAGAAAAAAGTGGCCACTTAAGCCCCCTTTTTGGGAACCATCTTGGTGCACTTACCCTATTAGGATATTTGTGTACAAGGTTACATTTATAATTGCATTTAGTGTCCTTTTGGCTGGAGTAGCTCTAAATGACTAGCACAATGAAGATGAAGCTTTTTTTTCTACCTATTGTTATGTTGTGAAGATTAGGGTCTTTGTAGGAGGAGTGTTGTCTTTGGTCACTGTAATACTAGACTTTATCTACTATACAATTGCATATGTTGTTAAGAATTCAGCAACTTGGATGCATGAGAATCAAGAATTTGGTAGCTAGCTTAGCTCTATTTCCATTATGCAATTTCTTAAAGAGCATTGGAAATGTATTGAGAAATTTTTTGGGATACTGCATACAAGAAACATGTTCTATTTGTTACCATTTATGGAATTGACTAACTAGGATCAAAAGTGTGCCATAAGGAATGGTATATAAAACTAAAGATTCATACCAATCTCTTTGGAGTAAGTCTCTATTTTTCTGTATGCAACATTTTTCTTGCCTGCTGCTGCACTCCATGATTCTTTAATATCTCTATGTATTCATATTTTATTTTCTTATACATTCATAGAATTCAAACAACAAACATAAGATACATTTTCTTTGTCATTGGTGATTTTCAACAACTGTCAATGCACCAGATGACTTAGCCTAGATCATTGGTTGTGTTATTCTTTATTTGCTTTTATGAATCCATATATTTAAATAATACTGGACAATGATACCTAGAAGGCCTAATTCTCAACATACTAATGATAAGTTAGCATAGAACATATTGTCAACATGAAACAGAGTCGAATAACAAATAACACCTATAATGATAAGTTTTCTAATGGTCATCTTTTGTTCTGCTCCTTAAGGGTTTGGTACCACTCTTCCAACTGCTCATCTTGTGTTCTGCACCTTAAGGGTTTGGTACCACTCTTCCAATTGCTGACTAATAAGAAGCCAGTGATTTTAGAAGATTAATATACTATTCTTTCATACTTGTAAATAGCACTAGATACTAACAACCATGATTTATCTATTACCAACATTCATCATTGATGAATCTCTTCAATTTTTTACATTTTTCCTAGGCCAAAATTGTTTTGCCAGTCTTTGGCAGGAACTTCGTTGCCCTGTAGCTCTTGTTTAGTATAGTGATGTTGTCAATTGTTTATTTAGTCTTCTAATTTGACATAAGGGAAGGGATTATCTCTAAATATCCAAATCAAATCTGAAAATTAGTTTTTGTGCAAAGACATATTAGAACATTAAGGCTAGCTAAAAGTGATAGTATTTAAATTTGCAAAGATTGAATTTGTAGTTACATAAATGACAAGGAGAAACAAACACCATTCATTAACTTTTCAAAATATTCATCTAATCTTCAATAACATTTTTTACAATATTGACCTATCAAATTTGATCATCTACATAATTTTCCAACTAAACATATTTATTATTTAATTCAATTTTCAAAAAATTAGTTAATTTACATTTATAGATTTTCACAACTTTTTAATATAAAACATATATTATTTACTTATTATTTATTTATGAACTAAAAGAAGGGTAAAAATTTATTCAAATCAAAACAAAGCAGTACAAAGCAAGGGAATTACACACTCTTGTCTATCTCCACTAAGTGGTCCAATTTTTGTGACAAATCTAGGGGTAATTGACCCCTTTCCACAATATTCCAATTTTGTAAATGATCAAAGGCCCATTTAGCCAAAAAATTTGCAACCCCATTCCATTCTCTAGGAATGTGACAGAAAGAAACAGATTCTAAGGAAGCACACAAATTAAGAATCTATTTTATAATTACAGCCAAATGCCAACTGGCATCCTCTAACTATTGCCTCTTCAGCAAAGTCATCACCACTTGAGAATCAGATTCACAAATGATCTGTCTCCACCCAAGAGCGCAACTGCGCTCCACAACACAAAAAATGGCAAGAGCCTCTATCACATTGTTAGTATACAAGCCCTTATAAACAAAAAATATAAACTCAACAGTCCCAAAACTATTCCGCCCAACACCCCCAATACCAGCATGACCAGGATTTTCGCAAGAAGAACCATCTATGTTGATTTTCAACACACCTTGAGGAGGAGGACACCAATGACCCTCCCTATTTATCTTTCGAAGAGGATGACGACGTCTATTTCTCATGATCTGGTCAACACCCAAAGCAACACCCCTTAGAAAATGAAGGTTGAGACAAGTGCAATGGGAAACATCTCTCGAATCCACATCCTCAACCAAGTCACACTTAGCCGAAATAGTTTATCCTAGAGAATGAAGAATTTTCCACCACATATGTTGGACAACCAACTTCACATCTTGAAAAATCCTACGATTCCTCTCCAACCAGATATGCCAGATAATAAAGGTTAGTCCAAGAGCCCAAGTAACTTGAATAAAAGAGGTCTTAATAGGGGCCTTCCCCCACCGGACAAAGAACTCCACCGAAGAAGAGACATACCAGCAAGCTTGGTTCCATACACCCCACCATAGGTTCCAAAGCTTCCTAGAGAAGTAACATTTGAAGAAGAGATGAGAGACACTCTCCTCACTATTACAACACAAAACACACATTGAGGGACCCTGGAACCCTCACTTGCACAAGTTATCCCAAGTAAGACACCAGTTCTGGACCACCAACCACATAAGAAAAATTGCACTTGGGAAAGAAAATTTGTTCCACACATGTTTCCACCAAGGAACCTTAGTGTCCCCAAGCATCTACCTAACCTTGACTCTCCATAACCCGCTGAAATAGAGTACTTACCAGATAAATCATTGTTACTGCAAGCCAAGACATCCTGCCCCTCCATAGAATTGCATTTATATGATGCAAGAATTTGAGCCAACTCTTTCCTATACTCCTTAGACCCTCCTGATGGCCAATCTGAGGAGTGCTTCCATCTAAGACTAGCAGTTAGACCAATATTCCAAATAGTTTTATAATGCTCAATTGTATTCTAACCTGTAGCAATAAAATGATCACAAAGAGGCTGGAGGTGAGGGTAAGCATAAAGAATAGGAGGATGACCATTTTAGGAATCCCACCAAAAAAGAGCCTGAGAACCCGTATGATAGATCCAAAAAATCCCCTTCTTAACCAAATGAGCCCCCTATTTCAGAGTATGCCAAATTATAGATCCCCTTCCTTCTAAAAGGAAACAACATCAAATATATTAACATTCTTAAGAAACTTGTGGGTGAGAATATGGGCCCAAAGTTGATGTTGACTAGTACACCAACACCAATATAACTTGGTTACAAGAGCTTTCCCATTCAAATAGTAGAACGTAAGTTGATCCCCCCCTCTTTTTGTAGCCTACACACAGTTTCCCACTTAACAAGACTCCACTTAGTCGACTACAAGTTACCACTCCAAAGAAATTGTCATGAGAAAGCATCAAATTCCCTTAGGAAATACAAAGGAATTGCCTAAACAAAACACCTATAAATAGGGAGAGCTTGGATAATAGACTTCAGAAGAGTCACTCTTGCAGTAGCAAAAAGCCAACAATGAGTCCAATGAGTGACTTTATTATGTAGCTTATCAAGCAAATTTTTCCAAGAAGACCTTTGTTGCCTACCAACAATAAGAGGTATTCCTAGATAGACAAAGGGAAGAGACCCAATTTGAAACCTCATAATATCAACAATTTGTTGTTGAATAACTTGAGGAGTATTAAAAAAGAAAATAGACAACTTGTGCTCATTAACTTTCTAACCCGAAGCAGTAAGGTAAATATCTAAATCCTATCTAAAAGAAGCAACCTCTTAAAGGCGATCCCTCCCCATAAGAGAAATGTCATCCACAAACTAAAGATGAGAGAGTTGTGGCAGCCCATTGCCCCAACACCAACCTTGGATCCTTCCCTGGGAAATCCATGACTTAAGAAATCTGCCTAGACCCTCAGCCATAATAATAAATAGATAAGGGGAGAGAGAATCTCCTTGATGAAGGCCCCTGGAAGCCCCAAAAATCTTAGAAGGTTCCCCATTCATAATAACAAAAAAAGAGGAAGAGGTAACACAACTCATAGTCCAACTGACCCAATTTGGACTAAAACCAAAGCCTATGAGAATTCTCTGCAAAAAACACCACTTAACTCTATCATAAGCTTTGGCCATATGCAACTTGATCAACATAGACTTCTCCTTAGAAGTCACCATAGAGTGAATGACTTTAGAGGAAACCACCATCCCATCCAGGATCTGTCTACCAACCACAAAACCCCCTTGCTCCACAAAGATCATAGAAGGAAGATAAACTTTAAGTCTTTTTGCAATCAATTTAGTAATAATTTTGTACACCACATTACAAAGAGAAATAGGTCTAAAGAATTCAAGTTGATCACACCTTCATTTTTAGGAACGTGAACCAAAAAAGTAGAGTTCAAGGCATGAAGCATCTGCTTACTGCAAAGATATTCTCGAGCAACCTCCAACAAATCCAAACTTATAATATCCAAAAATTCCTTAAAAAATAATAGGAAAACCATTCGGACTTGGAGCTTTACCTTTATTCATCCCAAAAACAACCTCTTCCAATTTAGGCAGAGAAATTGGGAAGATGAGGAAATAATTCATCTCCTTGGAGATCGAGGGAATGCAAGAAAGGATTTCTCCTCATCCTCTACAGGGGGAGAATCCTCAGAAAAAAAGAACAGAATAAAACTATCTAGTTCACAAGATTAAGCCTACAAAGAAGATATGTGGATCCCACCCGCATTGACCAGAGAGGAGATAAAACTTCTATTGTGACGAGCCTACATAGAATGATGGAAGAAAGCAGCATTCTTGTCCCCTTCCTGAAGCCAATCAATTCAAGCCTTTTGCTTCTAGAAAATCTCCTCCTAGAGCTCCCACTCCTCCACTACTCTCATAGTTTGGGATTCCGCTTTAACTAAAGCATCAAAGAAACCAAAATCCCAAAATGGAAAGTAGTCACATCAAGGCATTCCTGAGTATTCCTCTTCATAACCTTAAGATTAAACCAAAACTCATCCTATTCCATCTCTTAAGGTGAAATTTGACATACTGAAGTTTCTTAACAAAGGTGTACATAGCTGTACCATAAGAAGGGCTTCCATCACACCACCACTAGGCCATAAGATCATGCAACAAAGACTCTTGAAGCCACATAAGCTTAAACTTAAAAGGAGGATTCTTGGGAACTATAAAAGAGGTTACTAAAAGTTTAATTGGCCAATGATCAAAAGCCCTCCAATCAAGAATCACAAAACCAGTAGCCAATCTACCTCCCACCCAAAAATAGGAAACAAGAAATCTATCTAGCCTTTCAGAGATTGCTTCCTCTCCACTCCGTCTATTATTCCAAGCGAAAACCCCATTGGAAGGCTTAACATCAATTAAAGCAAGCAAATCCAAATTCTTCCGAAAAAGATCAGAAGTAAGCCCAAGCTAAGGCAACCCACCTCTTTTCTCCTCCAAGCTCAACATAGAATTAAAATCACCAGCTAAGACCCAAGGAAGATATGGAGCACATGATCTAACATACCTTATATGATTCCAAAGCAAAATTTTTACACAAATATCAATCGGGCCATAAACATTAGTAACCAAAATGGTCTCACTTGTTTCCAAAGAAGAGGCAACCATGGAAATAGTAGAATGACTAGAAATCCACCAAAGTGGAGCAATCTTTCTTGGGTCCAAAAATGAGCCAAACCCCCAAAGCTCCCTTGAGAACCAAGGCACTGACACTGACCAAAATACTAGATACAAGAAGCACATTGAAGCATGAAATCAACTGAAAGTTTAGTCTCCTGAACACAAAAAATGTCCAAAGAATGGACAACAACCAAATCATGAATATCATTTTGATGGGAGGTGATATTCAAACCCCTTACATTCCATGAGAGAACAATCATGGAGGAGAAGGAGAAAAGTGAGCATCAATGGGTTTAACAGACCCAAATTCCACCAACACATATCCAGTACATTTAATCTTCTCAAGATCCTTCTTGCGGCCACTTTTAGAAGAATGCTCAGATGAACCCTTCATAAGTGTGCATTGTTGCACCCCCAAGGCTAGAGAAGACCCCTTGCTCTTGCCAAAAACTAGCCCCTCCTTTTCCAAATCTACCAAAACAATATCATCATCATCCTACATAGGACCATTCAGAGACACCAGATGATCTTGCACACCCTATGAGAAATGAAGATCATGACCAGATTCTTGCCCCTTCCCCACATCACAACCCATACCAACAGCACCAGAAGGTATATCCGACGACATTCCTTCCACCAGGGTGGAAGTGTCCAACACCTCAAACTGATTAAAGTCCTCTTTGGTCTACCTATCCTTCAACGATCTCTTCTAACCATGACCCTTATCCTGAGGCTTAATAGGCACAAAGCCATCTTTATCTGATGCACCCTCCATGATGGAAGATTTCCCTTTATCCTCCTTAACAAATTTTGGAGCTGAAGACGAAGGGGAGGAATTAGAAGGAGCTTTATTAATCCTAGGACATTGCTGCTAAAGATGTCCATACTCATGAAAATTTTGACAACAAAAAGGAAGGGATTCATAATCAAGCTGTTGAACCCAAGAAAAAGAACCAAGACAAATTTTTAGAGAATTTGATAAGGTCCATTGTTCAAATCCATCTCCACACAGATCCAAGCAAAAGAAATCACCTTTTTTCTGTTGAAAATGAAGGTAATATTGTAGTGTAAAACTTGTAAAACTATGAGACTGTAGATTTAATTAAGTGTTCTTTGTCACAATTCTCTGTGTATGATTGCCTGTTTAGATCAATTTTACCAATTGTAGAAAGAGATAGAATATTTTAGAAGAATGAGACAAGAAGATAGAAGTGACACAACATATACGTGGAGAAACCCTTTCGGGAAAAAACTCCACTAGAATCAATAGTGCTTGTATTATTTAACATTAGAACAAGATTACACTAATACTGTATCAATCCTTGATTGATATGCTTCCTTGCCTTCAACAATCCTTCTTCACAACCTGCACAAAACTCTCATAGAACTCTCATCCACTTGCTGCAATTAATAGACAATTATTGAGCATGTAAACTCAATAAGAGTTGTACAAAACAAGAGCATAAATCTCCTCACAAAAATCCACGCCTAGATTGGGAAAGTAGAGTTCCACCATGTAATCTAAAGTCAAACCAAAGTCTTCCTCAATTTAGGCACCCCAAACCGAACACTTAACTAAACTTCGGTAAGAAAATATCTTACAAGCTTCACCACAAAGTTGGTACCCAAGAATGGGCCCACTTGACTGAGCCTTGTAAATATCTTCTCATGCAAAAGGTGTTAACTGAAAGATGCCAACTTGGGCACCCAAGGTGGTACCAAGTCAATCTTAGTTAACTGAAACATATCTCTCCACCAATTCATACAAACATTATGCATCATTGATCATCCCCACTTAACTGAATGTATCCACCTATTATCTGTCATGCAACTGAAGTCATTAGTCATGCAACTCAAGTCAACTCAAGTCAACTAGCATTCAACTCAAACTAACTACATGCAACTGAAGATAATTGAACCATAACTGAACTGAACTGAACTAATACTGAACTGAATTGAACTAAACTAAACTAAACTCCACTCATGTAAATATCAATCCCTAATTTGTAGGATCTTTACATGCATTACTGAAGTGTTATCAATCCTCCAAACAGTTAACTAAATCAAGGTGGGTTCCACCTTCCATGTGGGCACCCCATGTGCTCCTATTTTGTAGGAGCTCTTCTTGGATGTCCCCATATGTTCCTATAATTTGGGAATAATCACAAATGTCAATTTACATGTTCATTTCATTTGAATTTAATCTCTTTCTAATCCTAGTGTTGGGGAACACTTTCCAAGGACTTAGGAGATACATGAAATATGTTTAGGATTGCAATTCAATGGCATCCTATTCCCAAAATTTGCAAGGGTTTGTTGAGCAACTGCAGCAGGCTTTCCAAGAAGAGTAGCAATCCATTGTAAAATATCTTCTCTCTAGAACTACAAGGGAAGCCACAACAGACAAACCTAGACAAGAACCCTCGATGGCATGTCTTCAACTGAATTAAAACCCATATGCCAAGGTTTGATAAACAAACCAACATGATTATAAAAGTAGGGTGCTCCCTCAAAAACCCGATTCATATCATCCATATTGGAAAAAACAACCACAAAGTAACTATTTGCAACCACCATAAACTCCATGTCTCCTTCAACTTGCCATGAATGCCTAATCCAAGCATCCAAAGCTGAAAAAGCTATACAAATCCCATAAAATTTGTAGATAAGAGCATGTCTACTCCAATATGAGATGTCATTAGCAACAAATTCAAGAGAAATGACCAAAATTGGCCTATCCTGGCTTCTAGGCAAACAACCATTCACTTTCTTCAATTTAGGGCCCTCCCCCACATAAAACAACTCCAACTACTGAGATTTCAAACCCGAAGAAGAGCCATATTGAAATGCACCACCCACAACCACCACCAAGCTAGTAGAAGTCTAATGCTCTGCCATGTTCTCACACACCCACACATGAACCACAAGAAACCACAAACTAATGCAGAGAAAAATAAAATGAGGAAATAAAATCCCACCCTTGAATGCTACGAAACACCCCCCACATGAAGACCCAAATCGAAAACCCAACAATGATCTACAGTTTGAAGGAATATGCACCCAAATAGAGGAATATGTAGCCATAGCCCTCACAGATCATGGGATGCAAATCCCACTCCATAAATGTTGGCTCTCATTGTTTAGTTCGAGAATATTTTTATTATTTATTTATCCTAAATTTATGTAGAAAGGATTTTATGCTCTCTCTCATTTAAAGAAAAAACATTTTTTATTTTCCTTTTCACATGAAAGTTTTGGAACAAATAATGCTAATGGACAATAAATGGATTTATCAACATATTCTCATTTATTTATTCTAGGAGTGGATCATTCACTCTTAGAACTTATTGTCAAGACATTTTGTCGGGGTGAAGGAGAATAAATGACACCCTACAATTATAATTATAAAAGATATAATTTGTAATTCTAGATCAATCCTTAATTATTAAAGAAGTTGATAATGATAAATTTAAATAGAAATCCAAAGGTTTGAGACACAAATAAATTGTTCATCTAGTATTTAGTTAGATGTTGACTTTTTTTATTAACAATAGTTTGAGCGCCCAAAATGCAGAGTTCCAATCTGATGTGCTAACATAGATTAATAACTATACCTTGTATAGCAGATTACTTACAATATGCTTCCTGTACATTTTGCTATACACTAGCATAGAACTTAGGTTATCAACACTGGGAGGACTGTGGGATTGAATTTGAAGTTATACAAAATTATGCAAAAAAATGTAAAAAGAGAAATAGGTTGTAAATAATCTTGTTCAAGCAGACCGTCCCATGTTCCTGTTTTCACTACAAGAGCTCATGTTTCCCTAGTTAGAAAGGGTGTTTATGGCTTCTATCTCTTCATTTGAGAAAGCTTCTTCTAACTCCTGTTTGTCATTGGTATGTAGCCTCGGTGCCCTATAAGCTAGGTTCACCTCCTTATCAATGTCTTTGATCTTTGTTTTATCAGTTTCTTCGCCATTGTATTCCTTTTGAAATGCTTCTAATGCTTTCATGAACACAAAAAAGGTAGGTTGGCCTTGTTTCCATGAGTGGCCAAACTCAACTTCATGTTGGTTGATCGGGACAATTCCATCTTTGAGTGGCCTTAGGAATTTTCTCTACGCTATCTCCATTGTAGCCACTACCTACATTGCAACATTAAAATGTGTGAGCCTTTTCAGAGACTCGATAAGGACCCTCCGACACCAACTAAATTTGTCCTCGTTCATTGCCTTCCATATACACCACATAATTTCAGATGAAAGACAAAACCAAAACATATGTAGTTTCTTGCTCATTTTTTTTTTATCATGACTTAATACAATTCTTTTCCAGTTGACCTTTCTATCAGCATCCCAAATTTTTTGATTATCACAAAAGATTTTCCAGATTTCATTAGCAAAAAAGTCAAAGAACATGTGAGTTATTGTTTCTGAAACCTTGCATAGGTTGCAAATATCAATATCAGGATGACTTATTTTGTAAGGCAGTATTTGCAAAAGTAAGAGCCATCTAAAAAAAGATTTCTTTGCATTTATACCATTTTTCCAAATTGAGATAAAATCTTTTTTCCATGCATTACAATCATAATTAACTTTCCAAACCTTGTTAAGGTGCTCAATGGGAGGATTGGAAAAAATTAGATCCTTGTAAAAGATTTTAGTTTTGACATCACTGAGAGGGGTGGAGTCATGCCAAACAAAGTTAGAGGGTCCAGACTCCCTATTGACAGTGTTGGGGTTAAGATTTAGATTCTTGCAAGCTTCCTTGAGAATAGTGTAGGTCATGCTATTAGAGAGGGGGAGGTAAAATTTATCCTTTAGTTGATCCCAACCTATTAGCACCCCATCTTCCAAAATGTCATTAAATGTTCTAATGCCAACTTAATGCCACTTTTTTATGGAACAACCCTACAGTAGGGCCAATGCTTTTCCATTGTGCTCTAAGTTCCACCAAGTAGAGCAACTGGGGTGAACAAGGTTTTGGTTGTGATCAACCAACATAGTACACTTGACCTTCAACCTAACTAACTCTTAGGCATTCCAAATGGTTTTCAACACAATTGAGCTAGAAGGTACAATAGGGTGCTTAGTAACAAGCAAGTCACTAAAGGAGAGGGCCTTATAGGACTTAGCCATTTTCGGTACCACTTCCTTGATGTTGTTCCTGAACAACACTTTGCATGGTTCATCACCTTCAAGGTATTTTAGAATCCATTTCTTGGCTAGAGAAATGCCATGTTTCTTAAGATACTTTAGGCCTAATCCCCCATTGGGTTTTTCCAAGCAGCACCAGTCCCACTTGAGTGAGTGTGCTTTCCTTTTTCCTCTCCCATTAGACCATAAGAATCCTCTGATCTTTTTCTATATTTTGTTCACATGGTAGCTATTAAAAAACTAGATCGAAGCAAAGTAAATGGAATAGGAGGACATAATTTTCTAGCAGATTTGGATCCTCCCTACAATGGAAAGGAACTGCCTGTTCCAACCATCAAGATTCTTCTCCAGTTTAGTTTTGATCCATGTCCACATTTCCTTTAGGTTAGGATTAACAGAGAAGAGGATCCCCAAATATCTCACTTATTTTTCGCCCCCCCATTGGAATTCAAACCTGTGGAGCCATTCAGGTGGAGCGTCAGACCATCCAAGAAGTATGGATTTAGTTTTGGAAAATTTGGCTCTTGAGGCAAGGCAAAAAAAGTTGACCTTCTCAAGTTGATTGTCTAAGTTCCCTTCTTGAAGATTGATGAAGATAGCGGTTGTAGACACGTAAAATGCACTGATTGACATTACACGCTTGATCCTAATTACTAACATCATTTCAACCTGCATCACCTTCTTAAGCTTATCATCACTCTTTGTCCCTTAATTAAATAATTCACTATTTATCTAATTAAGTCTTTCTCTTTTGTTAATTAAATAAATCTATTTGATTTAATTAACCATAGGTCTCTATTTAATTAAATAATTCATTTTATTTGATTAAAATCTCTCAAGTCATCTTATTGAATTGAATAAATTAAACCTTATTTGATTTAATCTAACAATCATCCCCTTTATTTAAATAAATCAAAATCTTTATTTAACTAAGTCTAAATCCTTTTCCTCTCAACTTTGATTTATTTAAATCCTACGATCTAAGTAAAATTTTCAAATCACCTAACCTCCTCTTATTTAATCAAATCCCAATTAAATCTAATCTTAACCCATCTCACATCATCTAGCTTTTTCCACTTGCACATGAAAATACATTTAATTCATTTATTAAATCTCTATTTTCTCTGAACTTGGCATCTTTAGAGAAATATTCTTCCAAATTTGAAATCCCTCCTAGTGGATTTGTCCTTCCAACAAGACATTCATTCCTTCTTACATGTCCTTGTGCATTGAGCCAAGTGGCATTTAAGTCATTCTTTTTCCCTCTTACATGTCATTTCACTATTTTTCAAATCCCACCTAATTGCATTTATGGGCACATTCATCAAAATGTGCACATCCCTTGCCCATTCACATCTTGACAAGTGGCACTTCCTCATTGGGTGTTGAATGATCCCACACTCATCCCATTTTGCATTTCTACATCTTGTCTTTCTATAAATAAGAGGTTTCTCTCCTCATTTTGATCATCCAAAATTTGAGCAAGTCTACTATACTCAATTTCATACTCAAGCATATTCATCTTCATCAATTTTATCAAGGTATTAGCTAGGTTATGTAGATTTTTCCTCATGGAGCTCAAGTGAATCTTCAAAAAAGTGGATCAACCTTCATCACTCATCAACATTGCATCATAGGAGTTGGGAAAGGGCCAATTTTCACATCAAATTGGCACCAATTCCCCCATGGGATCAAGAGTTTGCTTGCTTAATTAGGATTTCATTGCTTTCCCTTTGTGTTCTTCAATTTTGTTTCCTATATTGAGCATTATTAATGGATTTCACGGGGAATTTTTATTCTTACTTTCATTGGATATGATTATGTGTTTGTTTCTTGTGTTTTGTAGGTATTAGGATTGGGGTTCTACATTTGGTGCTAGAAGGAGGGCTAATCTTAAGTTTAAATCACGTTTTTTAATAAAATTCTATGTTTTTTCTCTGTTTTTTGTGTCTACAGGGAACTACGATGCTATCAGTCCAACGGCGCCATACAACACCACTATTAGTTCAGTAGCGCCATACAACAATGTTTCAAACTACAAACTGTGCTGCTCAGCCTTTCTAGCCCATAATTCAAATTTGCTAAGTATGACGCTAGTCTGGTTTTCTGGCATTGGATTTTCAAACTCCAAATTGAACCGCTGAGAAAAATTGTGCCTCTATCATGCTCTTTGTTATGTTGTAGAACATCGCATGCAGATTTAGTGGCGCTATGCAACGTCACTAAGTTATTCAAACAACGCTGCCTATGCAGGTTGCATCACTGGAGTAGGGTAAATAGTTTAAAATCAATTAATTTTGACACGTGCCTTTGCTATTTTGGTTACTTTGGGCTACTAATTGGTTTTATGACCTCTGTTTTGCAGTCCTAACTGGTTTTTTGCAGATTGGATTAATCAAGGTGAAGGAGGAGAATGGAGTTGAAGGTTTCATTATGGCATCATTCTCCCACTACATCAAGTGTTTTTGAACACTTTTGTGTTTTTTTAACACTTTTGGAGAATTCATAATCTCTCTTAAGGATTTGTTACCTTTTATGCTCTTAGGATATACTAAATTTCTTTTGGGCTCTAAAAAGAACACTACAAAAGATTTCTTTTTTGCAACAAAGGGCTTAAAAAGAACTTTAGACAAACTTACTAGATTTGGTTTAAAGGTTAACAATTGAATAATCAAAATCTCACATTTCCTTTGGTGCTTAAAAAGAAGTCACTCTTGCTTTGAAAGGATAAATTGAACATGTGCATCTTTGTTCTTGTAATCATTTACCCAAAATAATACCATCGAAAAGATGTATGTGCTTCTCTCGCGCCTCACAGTGATCTTGAGAATCAAAATGCTTTTTGGTGATCTTAAGTTGGGTCAAGTGATTTCCTCCATGTTTCATTTGGGTTTAAAAAATTGAACACATCTTGTGAGTGTGAGTGGAGCATATTGCGTACATTCTCTCTCTTTGTTTCACAACAAGGATTGATCGAGTTACATATATGTTTGCTCACTTTTTTATTATCTTAGAGGGCCTGCCTTGTGGGAAAAAGTAATCACCCAAAGGAACGAACCAACCGGTAACATGCTAAAGCCAAGCGACTTCCAACCAGTATATAAGTGTGGATATTGGAACAAAGATCAATATCATGAGGATTATTTCGACGAGAAGGGCAACAATGGTCTCTTGCTGCATGGATGGTCCCCCATGAACGGAATGCCCACATTAAAACCCTTATTTAGAAAAGGCCAAAATCAATTATCTATTTGTTGGTGCAAGAACAATTGTTCTGAAGCCGCCCCACACTTTTATATCCTTTAGTAGAGATGGAAAGTATTCCATGGGAGTTTCATGTGTATTGATGCTTGGTTGCCCCGTATAAGTGAGTGTCATGGAGGGGAGCCAGTGGGGTCAAGCATCTATCCATCCGCTAAAAGTAGGCATAGCTGAGCTTGTCGAAGTGGGGATTCAACAAATACAGTCTTTCATATCCATAGGGTTGTACTTGTTCTTGGAAACAAAACACTTTGCTTGTTCGTAAACATTTGGAAAAAAAAACATTCAACATTATCATCAAACTTCAAACCCTTTAGGAAGTAAATATCTTTGACAAAATTCATGTGTTATTGCTTTGCCTTGGGATTCTATCCTTAGAGGTTTCTAAACATTTGAATTTATATCTCAATTTTCTTACTAAAGTCAACAATAGGTAACTTTTTCCTTGATTTCATCAAAGTTCCACATAATGTACTTTGTGGGATGAGAAGAAGTAAAGACATTGGACATCTAGTTTCAAAAGCTACTCAAGAATTGTTTGTGTCTCAAATGATTTCACGTAAGATCAAAATCTGGAAACCAAAGTCAAAAGCTCTTAGTCCAAAAGATCATCAAAAGAATCTCTCAATGCTCTACAAATTCAGACAAAGATTTATTTTCAACTTTTATAGAAGAGCTTCAAGAAACAATCCCAATTTGTACTCGTTCTATTATTGTCAAAATCCAAATCTTTTTTGGGAATTTGAGCATCTTGTATGAGAAGTAAGGCATGTTCTTCAAAACTGAGGTCTTGTAAAACAAGAATCTTTTTAGGTACACATAGGATCAAATCAAAACCTTCATCCATCTTTCAAACATCAAACAAAAGTCATCTCACCAACAACTGTTGAAAATCTTGAAATCATCCTTCATGCTAGAATTTTTGGCAAATCCATGAATCAAAATCCTTGAAGCAAAATCCTTGAATCAAACATCAAATCATCTTTTTTAGCTAGGAATATGTAGATGCATCCTTGTCCATATGCTTAGTTGAATTATCATCTTATTTGGTTAGGTGTGGGTAGATGCATCCTTCTCCATACACTTAATCAAATTATCATCTTGTGAGCAATTCTATTGCATAGATAACATCCAACATCTTGGGATCCATTTGTTCATTATCCAAAATCAAAACAATCCAAAACCGAATCAAGGTCAAAATAAAAATCCAAGAATCCAAAAATCTAAGAAATTGAAATCAAAATCAAAACAAATCCAAACAAATCCAAGAATTCAAAAAAGTCCCAAAAGTCTAGCATCCCCTCAAGACCTTCTAAAGAGTTTCATCATCCATATCATTCATCTTTCACACCTTTTCATCATTTCACCTTTGATCCTTAAACATCCTAGATCTTCTCTTTTGAACCTCATTTTATTGTTCAAACTAGATCTCAACACAAGAGGAACATGGAAGCCAACAAAGAAACATCAAATTCAAGTGACCTAAGCCAAACAAATTCTAAAATAAACCCCGTTGGATCAAGTAATCCTCTAACTAATCTTCCTTCATCATCACAAAATCCACAAGAGGAAGCTGAAGTAGAGGATATCACCAATAATTCCTTTGTGATGACACAAGACGAGATCGCCGAAATGGTCCAAAATCCGAGAATCATAAAATTGTCAACATCATGATGAAGCTCCATCACTCACAATACATGCTTGAATTAGCAAAACAAGGGGCTAAACTCCCTTCCGATTTCAATGTGAGCACCATTGTGGAATCACCTTTTGGGTTCATGCCTCCAATTTCATCCATGCCCCCAATTCAAAACATCACCCAAATCATTTCACAAATTACATCGTCCATTCGTCCATTGCTCCAACTCAACCCATTGTTAACGAGGGAAGCACATTTCTCAATGCACTACAAACACACCCCCTCGTGAATAATCAAGATTTGGACACAAACATCATCTTGGGGAAATCCATACCCCAAAATCCATCACATCCATATGTCCTGCTCACCTTTCATGATCCTAATGACCCATCATCATCATTTCATGCAACACCTCAAACCTCTCTCCCTATGACCTCACAAGGAGAAGGTGACCTATTTGGACTGGGGGGCATCTTTGACCCATCATCTTCATCATTTCCCCAAGGAAGTATGCCACTCACTTTCCCACCACTACCACCCTTGCCATTAACATCCACATCACCTCTTGGTTTAGGGCTTCCCCCTTTACCAAACATCAACCAACAAAATCAAATCAACCCCCAATCATCAATCAAAGCATCATACCAAATCCTCCCATCTTACCATTGATATCGTAGCAACAGATGGCAACCATACTAGTAATGCAATCCACCATCACATAATTTGCTATCTACCAAATATCTCAAAACATGGTCTCTCAAGGACCAAGCAAATCAATCACACCATCCATCACCCAAAATCCCATCATCAATACAATGGTGCCTCTCATCACCACAACGAACACCATATCAAATCCACCACCACCTCCACCACCAAACATAAACATATCAAGCCAATATAGCATTGCATTACAAGCTGCTCAACAAGTTGCCTACCAAAAAGAACTTCAGGAAATGCAAAATCAACAAGCTGCACAACTAGCTGCTCAACAAGCCACGCAAGCTGCTCAAGTTTCCCAAGCTGCACTACAAGCACAACAAGCACAACAAGCACAAGCACAAGCCCAAGCTTTATTGCAACAACAACAACAACAACAACAACAACAACAAGAAGAAGAAGAAGTTGCTCAAGCTGCACAGGCTGCACAAAAGGCTCAAGCACAAGCTCAAGCGCAAGCTGAAGCTTAGGTGCAAGCCTAATACCAGGCTCAACAAGCACAAGCACAAGTGCAGTATCTCACACAACAATAAGCAGTCCAACAAAAATCATATCAACAAGCACTAAAGCAATACCAAGAACAACAAGAAGCAGCTTGATTAGCAGCCCAACAACAAGCGTTGTTGGCACAACAACAACAACAACAAGCTCAACAACAGACACTATTAGTGCAACAACAATAGGACCAACAACAAGCACTGTTGGTACAACAACAGTTGCAAGCATATTTGGTGCATCAACACATGCAAATACCATCCACCAATACATCCAACATCCCACCTATCACTCAAACACCCCCATCACTCCAAAACACATTCACTCCACCCCCTGATCTGCAAGATGATGTGACAATGCAAATCAAATTTATCTCACAGCAAGTGCTTGATCTTCAGTTAGGGAAAACCACAAAAACATCCAAAAACTTGTGTCCTTATCCATTTGACAAGAGTCTTGCAATGAAACTATTCCCAAAGGGATTTGAGATCCCCAATTTTGATAAATACCGCAGGATGGGAAACCCTGAAGATCACATTAGGAATTCCGGGTACATTGCATGGAATTCGCATATGACGATACATATCTGACGCAACTATTTCCTAGAAATTTGGGAGGCCAAGCCATGGAATGGTTCTCTCGCCTTCCTCCTGGCATCAAAAAGTTCCAAGAAATAGTAGATGCATTCATAAAAAATTACGCCTTCAATAACGGTATGAATGTCTATCTAGGAACTATTAGCTCTTAAACAAGGAAATAATGAATCATTTGCTTCCTTCCTACAATGATGGTGATCCAAGGCCAATAGGAGGAAATGGGTCATGCCTAAAGAACAAGTTTACACCATCATCTCCAATCTTGAAGGAACCTTGGAATTCCATCTCAAAGTGCAAGGTATCACCATGTACAACCAATTGATCTCCAAAGTGCTTAACATTGAATGATCCCTTATTGCATAAGGAGGGACACCAGCATATTCTAAACAACAAAACAATCACCCATCCACCAGCTATAATGACAAACCTCGCACATGGGAGAAAAAAAAAAATACCAATGATGGTGTTGTCGACACCAAAGTTGTCATTAGTTCCCCTCGACAAAACACACCAGCACCCCAACAACAACCCCAAAACAACAATCAAAACAATAATCAAGCTAACATAGTGACACAATAGCCAAACAATCAAATGATCAAAAATGTGAACGATCAAAGGGGACCACCCCAGTGAAACAAAAACTACCCCAAGCAGAAGTACATAGCCCTTGGGGAATCAACTGAATCCATCATGAAGAGGCTAGTGGCGAAAAAACTCATCACAATTCCCACCTATGACAATTATCAAGAACCCTTGGTGAAACCGTCATGGTATAATGAAAATCACCTTTGTGATTTACACAAGATCAAGGGACACACAAGTGCCAGTTGTATGAGGTTGAAGAACTTGATTCAAGACTTCATTGATGATAAAATCATAAATGTGGAACAACCACCAGGAAATCAAAACCTCAAGATCTACACGAATCCAATGCCCAATCATAACAACAAAGGAAACAATAACAATGATAAGGGGAAGGGTTCATTCAAAAGTGTGAATCATGTATACGACCATATCGTCTCATCCCTAGATGAATATTGCACTGTTATCACCATCAAAGGATCCCAAGTTGATTGTGGAGTCACCACAAGAGGTAGAAAAATCACCATCGCAGGGTCATCGCAACCACCTAGAGCATCCAATTTTGACCTAAGATCCATTCCCAGTGGCTATAATGTTCTCGATCAATTGCAAAGAACCCCAACAAAAATCTCCATCATGGAGTTGTTGAAGATTTCATCTGTCCACAGAAAAATTCTTGAGGAAGCATTGGTTTCATCCACCGTCCCCGAGGATCTTGATGCCGAAAAATTCCAAGCTATGATCGAAAACATCATTAATCCAAATCTTCTTACATTCTTTGATCAAGACTTCCCTGCCTAGCCATCTCACAATCGTGCACTCCATCTGGAGGTCCTAGTGCATAAGAAAAAAGTCAAGAGAGTCTTGGTGGATGGAGGTGCGGGTTTAAACATTTGTTCCCTCAAGCTCATAAATAATTTTAAAATCTCAGAGGATTCCATTGAAAAAGGAAAAGGAATCACAATCAGGCTTACAATGATCAAGAAAGAGTGTCTCAGGGTACAATCCAACTCCTTGTTCAAGTAGGGCCAACAATTATGGAAACCACTTGTCAAGTCCTTGACCTCGATCTGCCTTACAACATTCTCCTGGGGCGTCTGTGGATCCATGGGATGCAAGCAGTGGCATCAACCTTCCACCAATGTGTCAAGTTCACATACCAAGGCCAAGAGGTCACTATCCATGGGGATCCTGAACCCTTTTCTTACTGCAAGAGCCTAGAAGGAAAATATTACAAAATCCCCCAGGTGCCAAAGAACAATGAAGGGCCCTCAACTCCATATATTGATCCGGCTACTCTAACCTCCACTTCTGTGACAGAGACACCCGCCATCTTCACCATCTCTGATATTAAGGTCATTATCTAGGACAATGGGTGCGAACATTATACAATTACAAAGATTTTTTTTGTGGTAGGAGAGTTACCGCAATCTCCCAAGTCACGAGGATGACCACAATCAAATGATGCCTCCTCATCCCAAACATTCACAGTAGGTTCCTCCAACTTCAGAAGTTGGGGAGATCTCGGACAAGAAGTAATAGAAGAAGACCCATCCCATCTCTTGTACCAAGACAATAGACCAGTAGCCAATCTACCTATGGATGATAGCAGTAAAGGCTTACAAATGATGCTCGCCATGGGCTATGACAGAAATAGAAAGCTTGGACAAAATGATAATGGGATTTTAATACCCATCATTCCTAAACGCAAATGAGAAATTTTGGCCTTAGATGTACCCCTCCGAGTATAACCATACATGGCCAGAATCCCCTAGTTAAGAAGGTCAAAACTCCTAGCAATCAACAATTGAACTTTGCTTACCCATATCTACAGGTCGATTCATAGAAAACTTCACATTTGACATAACTGATGTCTATAGTAGCAGTGATGACGAAGATCCCATAACGAACCTACCTATGATTTTTGAGGACACCACCCTTCTCATGATTAGTACCATGTCATTTGAGTCAACTAGTCAAACCCATGAAATCAACCTACTATACCCCTAGCTCATCGATTACAACCAATGAGGACCACCAGTTCTAAACACTTTCGAAAATGATGAAGCGCTCTCATAATTCATGGGACTACAAAGAACGATACCATGCGGAGATCACAAGGTTGGGTTTGATATCATCTTGGACACACTAGCCTACTACTGGGAAACAAGTGAATCCTTTAGTCACAAAAGCAAAAATATGAGAATAATTTCAAAGTCTTTAAGTGAAAACCACACTATGGCACTCTCTAACACTAAAATAGTAAAAAGAAAGGACGTATCCAATGGTTAAAACCTCTCTGAGGTGCCCGAGGATGAAGGATTCAATCTTCCTCTTAGTGCTCTACATCAGGAAAAGTTAGTTCAGTTCTAGCCGAAAGATGCAATCCAATCAACTTGGGAATAGAGGAAACTCTGCATATCACATTTTATGTTGAATCATTAATGACAGAAGAATAGGAGCTCCTAACTACTTTCTTAAGGGAAAGAAAGGTCAAATTTGCATGGAGCTATGCCGACATGCCTGAGCTTGATCCAAAAATTGTGGTCCACCATCTAGTAGTTTACCCCGAAGCAAAGCTTTTCAGACAAAAGCTCGAAAAAATGTATCCCTAGATAGCCTTGTTAGTCAAAATGAAATTGAAGAAGCTACTTGATGCAGGGTTCATACAACCAATTGACTATTCAGAGTGGGTATCAAATCTGGTTCTTGTTTCAAACCTCGATGGGGGCATTTGTATATGCACATACTTCAGAGACCTCAACAAGGCATGTCCCAAAGATGATTTCCCACTTCCCAACATTGATATGATTGTAGATATGACTGAGGGACATGAGATGCTTTCACTGATGGACAAATTCTTTGGGTATAGCCAAATCATGATAGACAAAGAAGATCAACATAAAATAGATTTTACTTGACCATGGGGGACATATTGCTGGAACATGATACCATTTGGCCTAAAGAACACTGGAGCAACATATCAAAAGGCCATGACCTTGATCTTTCATCACATGATCCATAAGACTCTGCAAGATTATGTCGATGACATATTGGAAAAATCTAGAAAGAGAAGGGATCACATAGCAGCATTAAGTGCCATCTTTGACAAACTTGAGGAATACAAGGTCCGCCTTAATCCAAAGAAGTGTTTCTTTGGCGTACAATCAGGGAAGCTATTGGGATATATTGTGTCTATGAGAGGAATTGTAATAGATCCCGCTAAAGTAAAAATAATCCTTCAGATGGAGGCACCCAAGACTTTGAAGCAACTAAGAGGCCTACAAGGTAGGCTCTAGTCAATCCGCTGGTTCATAGCTCAATGAGTAGACAAGTCAATCTTGTATTCTCACCTACTCCACAAGGGGGTAGCATACAAGTGGGATGACAAATATGATCAAGCCTTTAACAAAATCAAAGAGTATTTGCTCACACCTCCAGTGCTTATGCCACCAATCTTGGGAAAACCTCTAATCCTCTACATATCAACAACAATAGTAGCTCTCAGTGCTCTCCTAGCTTAGCATGATGAAAACAAAATAGAGAGGGCCATCTACTACATCAACCAAACCATGGTAGGGCATGAGTTAAATTATTCCTTCATCAAAAAGGCTTGTATAGTAGTAGTGTTTTCCTCATAGAAGTTCAGGCACTACATGTTAACACACAAAATCAAACTCATTGCCAAGATCAACCTGCTCAAGTATCTTCTCTCCAAGGTAGTGGTCATAGGAAGGATGGCCAAGTGGGTTATGATCCTATCAGAATATGATATCGAGTACATAGAACATAAGGCCATCAAAGGACAAGCTATTGCAGACCAATTGGAAGAAGCACCAATGTACTCAAAGAATCCACTAATTTCAGAGTTCCCTAATGAATCCATCTTCAACTTGAACATAGCAGACCATTGGAAGTTTTACTTTGATGACTCCTACACACAACATGGATCGGGAGCCAGGATCTTTTTCATAACTCCATAGGGAGACTGCATACCAAGATCCTACAAGTTGGCATTTCTTTCCACAAAAAATATCATAAAATATGAGGATCTAACCATAGGCCTCAAAATAGCAGTGTATTGGCATATCATGGCTCTCAAGGTATATGGGGATTCACAACTGATAACCAATCAAGTGAATGATGAATACCAGACTAAGGGCGACAAGCTAACTCCATATAAGAAATTGGTGGAAATCCTTAAGGAGTCCTTCATTGAGATCACATTCGAGCAGACACCTAGAACAAACAACAAAGCAACAGATGCCATGGCCAAAATTGGATCCCTACTGGACATACCTCGCAATGTCCCAAAGCATGAATTCCTGGTAGAGCAGATTCTCGCACCTGCATTTGAGGTACCAGAGTCTAAATTCATGTGCAAAATTGTTGGTCTTGGTGATCCTTGGTACCATGACATATACACTTATCTAAGAATAGGAGTCCTCCCAGTTGACATAACCTCAAACCTTAAGAAAACCTTTGTCAAGAAAGCATCTCGGTTTGTCATCCTAGGAAATACCCTTTACCGTAGGAGCATAGAGGGAACCCTATTACATTGCTTAAACATTGAGGAGGCATTGACCTCCTTAACCAAGGTGCATAACGACATATGTGGATCACACTCGAGCAAAATGACCTTGGCCAAGAAGTTGCTGAGGACGGGGTATTATTGGCCCACAATGGAAAGAGAAGAACATGACTCCATTAGAAGGTGTCTATAATGTCAGCAACATGGGGACCTCATCCATGCTCTAGCTCAAGAACTTCATCCCATCATCACACCATGGCCCTTTTCGCAGTGGGGGCTCAATCTCGTTGGGAAATCACCTTTACGTCATCCAATGGCCACAAGTATATCATTACCGCCACTGAGTACTTCGCAAAGTGGGTGGAAGCCATACCCATGATGTACATAACTAGAAAATAGATATCTAAGTTCATCCTGAACTATTTAATATGCCGCTATGGTGTCCCCCAAGCCATTATCTCAGATAATGGAACACCATTCAAAAATTAGGATGTTCGTGACCTATGCGACAAATTTAAAATCCAACATCTCTTTTCCACTCCATATTATCCCCAAGGAAATTGCCAACCAAAAGCCACAAACAAAACCATTCTAAAAATCCTCAAGAAAATAGTTAATGATGCAGGTCGTGACTAGCATCTACAGCTAAATCCCGCCCTCTGGGCCTATCAAACCAACATTTGCACACCCACAGGTGCCACTCCATTCTCCCTAGTCTACGGATCAAAAGCCATATTACCCATCAAGATCGAGCTCTTGTCACTGAGAATATTATTGCAGAACCTCATCACGGATGAAGAATATTGGGTATCAAGACTGAAGCAGTTGGAGTTACTGGATGAGTGGCATATGGAAACCTTAAATCATTTACAAGTCTATCAAAACTAACTCAAGAGGAGTTATAACAAGATCAAAAGTCAGACATTCCAAGTTGGAGAACTGGTGCTGAAGGAGAACCAGAAGAACGTCCCAAATCCAAGTGACAAAGGAAAATTTGAGCCCAACTGGTTGGGACCATTCGTCATCACAACAAGCTATAAGTCAGGGTCATATTAGTTATCAACACCCGAAGGGGAACCTCTGTAGGAGCCCATGAATAGCTCCCATCTCAAAAAAAATTATGCCTAAATCTTTCAAGGTATAGAACCAAAAAATCAAAAAAATCAAAAAATGTCCTAAAAAAAGTCACATTGTTGAAAACCTAGCAAACAAGCATCTTGGTGACAACAAAAAAAAAAAAAAGCATTAAAAATAGTAAAGAGAAAAATCGTCCTCTAGCGAAAACCACTTCGGTGGCGCTTTGTGCAAGTACCTAGGTGAAAACCTGGAAAATAAGCACCTTGTGTAAATAAGCACTTTCCATCCACTAGAATCTTCATGACTCATCATCCATCCATTATGCTCTGTCATCCATCACATTCCATTTATCTCCATCCATCACCCATCTCATCCACATCATATCTTGGTCCTGTGTTCATATCATGATCCCTCCTAGTACTACTCGGCCCATTGTCAAGGTCAGTTTGTCCTTCCTCTATCAGAGTAGCCTATTGTTTCACACTAGGGGCATGTTCTCATTAGATCAGATTCATGTATGTTCATGAGATCCCAAAATCAGAAAATCCCAAAACATTCAAAACATATCAAAAATCCAAAAAATAGGTCAAAAGTCATTCAAAAAGTCAAAATAAGAGCCATCTTGTCGAACTACGAGTCTTTGAGCCTTGAACGTAGGAAAGGTTGATCTTTGATCATCCCCCAAGACACTTAGGTCAGTCCTTTAGGAGTCCATCATAATAAACTGGCAATCCATCTGTTCATATCTCATCAATAATTGAGTTTGTGTCAGTTGAACTACCTGGTCTCTGTGTGTATAAGGTAGGTAAGGCTCATATGTGGATCAGTGCCCGAGGCTCCTAGGATAGGTCTTTTGGTTAGTCTCTTGGTCAAAATCTCAGAAAATTGCAAATTTTTTTAAAATTTGAAAAGAAAAACATTTGCAAAACATCTTCAAAATACCAAAAATAGCCTCAAAATAGTTCAAAAAACTCCAAAAACATCCAAATATTTGAAAAAATCCATCTGTCTCATCTCATTTTCACCCGCAATAAATATCACTCATAATAAATTAGTCATCATCCCCAACCTTTGGTAAAATTGTCAGAAACAAGTCTAGTAGGTTAAAAGTGAAAACTCAAAACGTTAAGGTCTCAAGTCTAGGTCAGTAAGTAAACAAGTTGGTCAACTCTTTGTGAAAATAGCCTATCATCCAATTAGTCCCATATCAATCATCTAATATTGTCATGTCCTAGGATGCATGCTTCCTACAATGGAAATCAACATCAAGCATTGTAATAGTTTAGTCTTGGCTAGCAGTATTGAAGAACATTAACTTGTTTGTTTACTTTATCTTTATCTTGTTGGATTTATCTTATTGCGCTCATTTCAATTACCTCTCGATGATGTCTAAATGAAATATTTAGAGAGAAAGGAATGGGGCAATGATCATTATCTTTTTATCTACTGTGCTTGTTGGATATTCTTGTAATATAACCTTAGTCATACGTGCTTTGTTCGGGTGTAGGGAGGATGTTTTAGGTATCTTGTTGACCACATGGGAAGGCTTTCTTTCTATGTTTTGGTCTGAGATATTTGAAATATCTAAACTCCTCTTCGAATAAGGTTATGTATGCTAGGTGTGAATAGGAGTACTCCTATCTAATTGTCGTGTCAAAGTCCATCACACTTGGCACAACACCATCCTGGTTCTTTATACCTTGATGCATCATGCCTACGTGTGTTGTCAAACATAAGGTAATTGGCCCTTTGAAAATCCAAACTCCTCAAAAAATAATCATCATCATCATCTCGTGTCTTGTTGGGATTTCTTGTTTTATCCTATCTTCTTTTCGTGCTAACATGGTACCATGACAGTTAATCAAAATTCAACATATATGCATCTATCCTGCATCCACAAACCATCAACATATTGCATATCATATCATATAGGAAATATTAAATCATATCACATGCATTGCATTACCATCATTTGCATAATATAGATTGGTTATTCAAAGCATTTCATTAACACATTTGCATTCATTTTCATCATCATATTCATAAATCATATAAAACATCATTTGCATATCATATCATAAACATCATCATAATAGCCATAGGACATATATAAGCATCATTCATTTGCAAAGGATAAGCATCGTATAAATCATCACCATATAAATGAGAAAAGATAATGAAAAAAATTTGCACTTCATCCATTATGGGCATAATATAGATTTGTTAGTCACATAATCATTGCACTTTGCATGATCATATCATAAAAGAAAAGATATTGAAAAAGAAAGCATCTCATCACATTCGCATCATCACATTATCATCACATAAACATCATAGCATCTTATAGAATCATTGCATAGCATATAGAAAATAAAAGCCATCCATAATGCATAAATAGAATAGAACACATCACATCGAAACAATGTCATCTCATATCATATATATCATCAAAATGTACATTTTCATGGTACAAAATCAGATCAAAATATACATGTGTATGTCAATGGAGTACAATGGCCCAGGGGGTTGTCAAAAATGAGCCCATGGGGTGCAAAAAGAATCATGTCTCTGATCAAAATGGCCTAACCCTGCTGGTTGCTATACTCACCACCTGCTCTCTCCTCATGGTCCTCTGCGGGTTTGTGGCCTGTCCATTGTGAAAATTTTGGGACTCGAGCTAGTCTCGGCACAGCCTAATAATAATGCATCCGATAATAATTGGCCTCCTATATGGCCTCCATGTATGATCAAAGCGGTACCATGCTTTGGGAGGAGGATGCAGACATACTCTCAATTTGCTGATGTCTGCCCATCTTTGATGTTGCCTGCAACTCCGTAGCCTATCTTTGCTAGATCGCCTGGTCCCGCTCTACCCATAACTGATCTCTCTTAGCTGTCAGTGCCTATACCTATGCTTGTACCTAAAGAATTTGGCCATCCTTGGGGTCTGGTTGGAGAGGTGGTTGCATGGGTGGCTGATCATGGCCCCTGTCTCTGGGTGGTGTTAGCACCCTATCCTACCGTCTCTAGTCCTGATCCTGCCTAGGGACATCTTGTCTCTGCTGATCCACCTATGGATCTGGGTGTGGTTGATCCTATGGGCCCTTGTCCTGATTAGGTTGGTGTGGTGTCCCATCTTCATCCTTGTTTCTGTTTGTGCCCCTTTGGCCTCCCTAGTCCCAGCCTTGACCTGCTCCTCTGCCTCTAGCCCTGTGTCGATCAGATGGTGTGCCTGGTACCATCAATCTAAGAGGTGGCCTAAACCAATCCTTGTATTCCTGTGTGGTCCCTGCATCGGCCTGCCCCTGATCATATGGCCATGGCCTAGCCACCAACTGCATAAAACTCTACACTGCCTCGTGTGTAGCAATGTATCGGCCCTAGGAGCTCTGCCTCGTCGTACGTGCAAATACTGCAACATAATGATCATCTGGCCTATCTTGCGGCTCCCCAAATTGTCTCTAGACTCTTCCTAGTAGGTACATCTCAAGCATCGTGTGCTCCTTTCCCTACATCAATCTGTCCTGCCAAGTGAAAAAGAGTTGTTGCACATCATCGTACCATGTGGGCCATCCAAGATATGGTCACCATGTAAATGCTCACATGTCATAAAGGACTCTCCTCCAATGAGGAATCCCATGTTGTCTTGTATGGGTGAAAGAAACACCTCATCTATATCACCAAAAAACTAAACCATTTGGCTCCATAGTGACTAGAACAACCCTCAAACAAAGCACAACAATGTGCTCCCAGGCCCAGATGTGCAAGAGTGTGACCCCCACCCCAAGCGCTTTGTCGTCAATGTAGGAAAACTCATGCAAATCTCTATATAGTGAGGCTAGAAGAACTAGCCCCCACGCAAAGCATGTCTGTCATCAAACCATGTGCTCCCAAGTGAGCCCCCATCCATGACTGAAGTATGGCCCCACCAATCTGGTGCTACGAGACCCGATATGATAGCTGCTATGACCAATCGAAAGGGTAACACAACAGGCCTATGATGCTCCAGCTCAATCTAGCCCTCACAAAATATAATCTCATCAAGGCCCATCACGTCATAGTAGGCCTCCCTCCCAACATCCACATCATATATCATGTGCTCTTCATGGATGGGAAATCTAAGTATCTGTCACACATCCTCTAGTGTGACCGTGGCCTTGCCTATCGGAAAGTGGAAGGATGATGTCTCACTATGCCACCACTCTACAAGCGTTGTCATCATCCCCAAGTGTGTCCTCACGAGCGATGCATAGGAAATGTACCAGAGTCTGATCACCCCTAGATGCTCCTATTGTCGATTAGGCATATCATCCAAAATGTCAAAAAGATCTCAGAACCTGTGCTTGTGTGAGTAAAGTATCATCACCTCCTCCTGCATCAAAAAATCTACTACGTTAAAATTCATAAAAAATCGTGATCCTGGTTTTTCTTAGCGTACCCCAAATAGCCTACACGTCACTATTTGTGGGTACGATGCAATTTTCAAATTCCAAACTGCACCGCTAGGAGCTATAAACTCTCAAACTCCACTGCGGCATCGTAGTTTGAGAAGGCGATTCAGTTTGAAAAGAAACCCTAATTGCAAAAAGGCCCACTACGGTGCACTTCACATATGCGATTCAGTTTGGAATTTGAACCCTAATTCCAAACTACATCGTGGCATCGCTATTCATGACTATGACACAGTTTGAGGCCACGCGGTGCCGACAGAGAGTTTTGAGAGGTGCTATACTGGACTGCTCCTAAGGGATCTAACTTCTAAGCTATTAAATGCGCACAAAAATTGAAAAACAAGGTCAAGTCGACTCATTGATGGTCTAGTGTCGGGCAACCTTTGGTGTTTGCGTACTCTATCTGAAATGTGTTTGGGAAGCTGTCGTTGCGCCATCTCGTGAAGGGGTCAGAGCTCAAAAATGCAAAATCTCTAAAAGTTGAATATTGAAATGAATTGGAATGGCCCCTCGAGGCCTATTTAAGCCTAAAAATTAGGGTTTTTTGACCCCATTTAGTTGTCCAGCCAGGGTTTTGGTCCCTTGATCCCGTTTTTTCCCAATCGAGGGCCGTTTCGCATCATTTTTTTGTGTTTTGCCTCATTTTTTGGCATCCTAGAGCCTTTCTGGACCTGTTGGACACCTTGTCCTCTTTTTTTGCGAGATCACCCACAAAGTTAAAATTTTCGTCCGATCTCTCGAGGGGGCAGTATATTGGCATGTTTTCACCCACTAAGGCAGCAGTGGGGCAAGTTTTGAAGTCAGATTTTTTTTGGCTTTTTGATCAAGATAGTTTATTCTTTGAACCGACACAACAAGTGAATTTCTTCAAAGAGGGGAAAAATGTAGACACGTAAAATGTATTGATTGACATTACACACTTGATCCTGATTACTAACATCATTTCAACCTGAATCACCTTCTTAAGCTTATCATTGCTCTTCGTCCCTTAATTAAATAAATCACTATTTATCTGATTAAGTCTTTCTCTTTTGTTAATTAAATTAATCAATCTGATTTAATTAACCATAGGTCTCTATTTAATTAAATAATTCATTTTATTTGATTAAAATCTCTAAAGTCATCTTATTGAATTAAATAAATTAAACCTTATTTGATTTAATCTAACAATCATCCCCTTTAGTTAAATAAATCAAAATCTTTATTTAACTAAGTCTATAAATCATTTTCCTCTCAACTTTGATTTATTTAAGCCCTAAGATCTAAGTAAAAATTGTCAAATCACCTAACCTCCTCTTATTTAATCAAATCCTGATTAAATCTAATCTTAATCCATGTCCGATCCTCTAGCTTTTTCCACTTGCACATGAAGATATATTTAATTCATTTATTAAATCTCTATTTTCTCTCAACTTGGCATCTTTAGAGGAATATTCTTCCAAATTTGAAATCCCTCCAAGTGGATTTGTCCTTCCAACAAGACATTCATTCCTTCTTACATGTCCTTGTGCATTGAGCCAAGTGGCATTTAAGTCATTCTTTTTCCCTCTTACATGTCATTTCACTATTTTTAAATTCCACCTAATTGCATTTATGGGCACATTCATCAAAATGTGCACATCCTTTTCCCATTCACATCTTGACAAGTGACACTTCCTCATTGGGTGTTGAATGATCCCACATTCATACCATTTTGCATTTCTCCATCTTGTCTTTCTATAAATAAGAGGTTTCTCTCCTCATTTTGATCATCCACAATTTGTGCAAGTCTACTATACTCAATTTCATACTCAAGCATATTCATCTTCATCAATTTTATCAAGGTATTAGCTAGGTTATGCAAATTTTTCATCATGGAGCTCAAGTGAATATTCAACAAAGTGGATCAACCTTCATCACACATCAACATTGCATCATAGGAGTTGGGAAAGGGCCAATTTTCACATCAAATTGGCACCAATTCCCCCATGGGATCAAGAGTTTGCTTGCTTAATTAGGATTTCATTACTTTCCCATTGTGTTCTTCAATTTTGTTTCCTATATTGAGCATTATTAATGGATTTCATGGGGAATTTTGATTCTTGCTTGCATTGGATCTGATTATGTGTTTGTTTCTTGTGTTTTGCTGGTATTAGGATTGGGGTTCTACAACGGTATCATTAGAAAATTGTATGTTAAGGAGCTCATTCTTATCAGGAAGTATTAGCTCATTAACTTTGGGTACGATTTTGGAGTCTCTTAGAATATAGTGGCGAGCATTTGAGGCAATGAAAAATAAAGTAGGAGCAAGGGGGAACCCTTGCCTGATTGATCTTTCCAAATTAATAACCTCAGAAATTGAACCATTGACATCCACTTGAGCAATGGCATCACTTAGCAAGGTGTGAACCATGGAGCAAAAATCCTAGGGGAACCCAAATTCTTTCAATGTCATTCTAAGAAAAGGCCATTCTATCATGTCATAGGATTTTTTAAAGTTTAGCAAGAGTATAACAATATCTTGGCTAGATCTCCTTGTCCAATCCATGGCCTCCTAGCTCGCGATCAAGTTATCAAGGATATATCTTCCCTTGATGAAAATAGTCTGGGTGTTTTTTTATGAATTTTGGGAGTAGATTAGTGAGTCTCAAGGCCAGGATATTTTCCAACACTTTGTAAGAAACATTAAGTAGTGTAGTGGGCCTCTAGTTCTTTATTAGTGTTCTATCCCTTTCCTTTGATAATTGTTACCTATTTTTCACTACAAGCTCAAACAGGTAGAGCTGAATCAAGTTCATCATTGATAGGTACATAAATTTTCATGTTTTGCTGATTAAAGTATTCATTAATCATCATAGAGATCAAGTTACATCTGAATCATAGTTTTATTGTGCAAGCATTTGAAACAGAAAATTGAGAACTTGCATAGTAATGCCTTTTATTCATTTTGTAAAAACACTGAATCTCGCACAAGCTACGAGAGTAACTGATTTTGATTATGAAAATAAAATGATGAATACAAAATTTAAAGACAAACTACACTACTGAAAATAACATAAGTGTAAAGAAGAGGAGCAATTCATCATTGCCTGTAATGATGAATCACTTTCATTGGTATCTTAAGTCGCCGCGTCTCCAAGCTGCTGCAACCTCGTTTCCTCACTCCATGAACCTGCAAGATTGTAAAGGAAATGGCGTTAGAGGTGTACTCTAAGCAATGATGAATTACATTATGCCTTATGCCTACGCTACCAACAAGAATGTACTTTGCATCAAATCAGGCATTCACCAAATGGAAGGATGACAATCAAGAAAAACATAACTCAATGGAAGCTTTCAACTTCTTTTATTTTGCTAACTTGTTTGTTTCAATGTGCAGGAACAGGTTCATCATGTTCGTGATTATTTTATCAGATATGTGGAGCAAAAAAAGGGCTCTCACAAGGGTAGATCTCAGCATATCAGAAGGATGCTCTCTAATTACACATGAGAGTCATCGATATCAATTACAATCATTAAGAAAAGTTGCTGTAACCAAGAAGAGATTCATAAAGCAGCCATATTTCACTTGTTATCTTTGTTTTAACTCTATCTTGCACTCATTTTTTCAGTAAGGTATTGAGTCCCTTTATACTGAAGGGAGAACAAAGTATCAATCTTTTAAAACTGTTTCTAGCAAGTCAAGATTCATACGTAGTTTGAAAGAGACTTTGAGAAATAGAGCATTATCATAGAAGAGCAGTCATTTAGAAGGATAGCTAGTTTCAATAGTAAAGGGAAGTTTTGAAGACAAGAACTCAGTGAACTCTCTCAATTATTGCTGATAAAAGAGAGATTGCAGATTTTGAAGACAACCTTTTGTATGATTTTCAAAGTTTCTATGTTCATAGTAAGGAAGAAGGATCATGCTACAGGGTAATGCCTTCACCATATTGCTGCATGCAGTTTATTAAGTCATGAGTTTGGAAAGATAAGCATTCAACTGCTACTAATAGAGCTAAGAGAAAGTTCAAATTTAACAATATCCATGACATGGATTTAATAGCAAATGATAGTCACAGTTGTTACCAGTCATCGACATGCTAGCAAATTATAGATTTATAATGGTGCAGTCATGGAGAATGAGCAACAACTATTATTAAATGAACAACACATTGCGATACCTTAGAAGATACTCAAAAGATTTCAAGAGCATTATACAAGGAGCAATGGAGTTACAATGTTAAAGACAGTCATGAACAGAATGCTGATACAACTGGTAAAAGTAAAATGTTTTGAATTGTCAAAATCTCAAAGAAGAGTCATTAATTTTCAGTGACAAGTAACATATACATATCTCTAAAAAAAGAGAACATGACACTGACAGTCATTAGTGGAGCAACAATTAAGTATTTGAAAAGATAACAATATAGTGTGACAGTGTGATGAAGGACATCAATAACAATGTTGCAGCAACAAGTGTGCTCTCAGGAATAAATGATGTATCTACAATAATAATAGCATTTCCATATGGGAGCAATCATGGAGTAAAGTATTATCCATGACTTATTATTTTCAAGAGATAGTTTTCAAGAGATAGCATATTTAAAAGTTGCAATAAATTGCGCATACCCAGATTAATAATACAAAGACAAAATTCCAAGAATGTTATACATCCACGGTTTTCAACCAAGAGTATAAGTTTTTCTTTTTGAAGATACCAGGTATGAGGATACTCAGAAATTATACAAATTCTTTCCCAGAATATCAATATATTACTCACCATGGCAGCTATTACAACATTTTTATAATGATTCTTGCTCAGAAATGTTTTTATGGTGGAAAAAAAAATGGAGATTTCTTTTTACCCATGTAAGGGTTTCGTTCTAAAAATGCAAAAATACATTGAAATCAAATACCCAGATGAAGATAATTCACAGTGATGGCCAATAAATGAACAACAACAGAAATAACAAGCCAAGAGGTCGCTTACAACAAAGAATAATTCAAACTCAGAAACAAGAGCTCGAATCCATTATGATGGCCTGAAAGAGGTGGAAAATATTCAGGAGAAGGAAGGAAATCAAACTTACCAGTGCTTCAATAGACTTCCAAAAGTTCTTTCTTGACATGTGTTTTCCAGTGCAATTCATATAGCGGCCATAGCAGAGGGTAAATCACAACCATCATAGCCATGGCGTCCAAGGAAATCAATATGAAAAAGAGAGTAATAGAATATATTAGATAGTGAACTCAACCGCAGCTTTTAAAGCCTCATAAATGCTATATAATGGAGTTAAGATACCTCAACTAGTAAAGAACGAACTTACCATATGAAAATCACAAGATTCAGCTCAAAAAATGTTCAAAAGGTGCAGATTCGAGCCATTTCATGGTGGAATTCGAGCTTCAAACCCTACTCCATGGCGGCCGACAACTTCCTCGTGAATTTTTTCTCCAAACTCAAAAAAAACATAATGATTTTTAGGGTTCATTATTTCTTTTTCTTCATGGGTCGATGGATATTTCTTTTGACTATCTTTTGGCTTTGAAAAAATCATTTTAGAAATCATTTATGTTTTATTCCCCATGGCCATGACTTTTAAGTCAATGAGCCTAATGATGGTGTGGTCAGCTTTTCTCATAAACACTTAGAGCTGAAGGTTTAAAATATATGCCATAGTGTTATTTCAATATTGCTGATGGGGTCAGTTATAGTATTATTTCAATAGTCTATGGTGGTCGGCTTATACTTATGATGAATGTTGAATGCATATTTAGAATATATGCTAAGTATAGTGCATGAAGCCATAGATGGAGAATATGCCTTCAAGTTTAGCTTTGTTCTTCATATTTATTTGCATTAAATAATGTAAATGAATTAATTAAATGATGCATTATAAATCATTTAATTAATTCATCATCTTAAAATGCAAATAAAGGTATTATGTAAAGTTGAATCACAATTTTACTTCAGTTACACATCAGACTTAACTAAAGACTTTCACATGAAGATGGAGTTCCAATGTGCGTGGGTGAATTGATAAGAATGATACAGTTTTGCATGCTTTTGTCCACCTTTTCAGGGATTTCTAGTTCAATTTGAGTTGCAGATCAGTTGCATGCTTTATGACTGCAAATTCGAGACCGAGTTCACTCATTTTTGCATGAGTTTGAACCTCATTTTCAGGGATTTTTACTTATGCTCAGATTTCACCTTGGGATTATCATTTTCTAACTGAAATTGACTTTTAGTTACATGTTCATGCACTTTGAAGTGCATTCTCATTGTATATATTGAAAAAGTTTATCTTTTTCAATTTGGTTCTTATTTTTCTCCTTTGCACTCTGCAAAAATGATTTTTTTTGTAACTTAGCATTATTTTCAGATTAATATAGTAGCAGGTTTATAGGTCAATTAGTGTGTTTTTTGTAGAAAGACTCCTTTCATTACCATCTTTTTTAGAATTCGCCCTCAATTTTTCAAGTGTAGGATTGATCGAAGTGATTATTGTGTTTGCAGTTTATGAAACCTTTAAATATTTTTGTCTCCTTAATGAATTTTTGTATGCATCCAAGTTAAATCCATTGGTTAAAAATGTGCTAATCAATAATTGAAAAGTCTAGTTGTGGGAATCATATTTTCCTTCTATGATTGTTTCTTTAAAAGCCTCTGTTTAAAACATTCAAGTGTTTAAAATTTTAGATCTAGTTGTGCGAATGAAAATAGTAAGTAATCATTCTATGAGTTAAGTCTGCATATTGAATTCTTCGGGTGCATCACCATAGTTAAGTTTCATAGTTCAGAATTTAGATTTAGTCTTTCTCCCTTTTCCAGCAAATCACTCAGTTATTAACCAAAAAATTAAATAGGAACTAGCCTAGAATCTGGAGGTCTAATTCCTTATAGGATACCCACAGCCTGGAATTAGTTCCAATGTTTCAGCAGATTGCTGAATTTCAATATTCAAGCATTCGGGTGCAATCTGTTTGACAACAGTTTTTGGCACGCCCAGTGGGACTCTAAAGTGATCTTCAGAGAAATAATTCAAAGATACAAGTTGTTGTCCTGGTATATACAGCAGTGCAATTTTACCTTTTAGAGGTTATAGTTTATACCTGGTGACTCCGAGCACAATTCGATAGTTTTAGCAGGCGAAGTGCTGGTATGTTCACATTTACAAAATAGGTTTGATTCACTTTGATTTAAAGAAGATTTTCCAATTTCAAATGCTTTAACATGTCTGATTTTTATGAAAAAAGCATGTTTTCACCTCCGTTTCATGAAAATCCTACCTATTCACATCCTTATCAGCCATATCAGGCCAGTCATACTGTTGGTTTTATCCCAAACAGCCATGCAATAGCAGCCCATCAGCATGCTCAACATGCTTACCTCCCACCCACCCCTGCTCAGCCCTCATATGTCCAAAATAAGCTCCAAGAGGTTGATGATATGAAGAATAACATGAGTAACATGAAGGACATATTGTTGGACATCACAAAATAGTTAGAGGAGTTCAGCAGGCAGCAGGAGTACGATCAGCAACAGGAAGAGATGGCCTATCAGGCCTATCTCTATGAGCAAGACTTGTTGATGTAGAGGAGACAGTATGAAGAAGATCTTGCTACAAAGGAAGAGAAAATTAAAATGTTGATTGCCCAAGCACCAACAATGGAAGCCCAATCAGTTTTTTGCAAAAAAATTCACCCAACAGAGGAAGAGGTTTTCAAGGTTTCTACACAATCTCCAAGTAAGTTTTGTAGACTTGACATTCCAAGTTATAGGGGTAATATTCAATCCAATGTTAAAGATCAGCCCCTATAGGGGCTCATGAATGAACAAAATCTGTCAAATCAATCCATTAATCCTCAGCTTCAGACATGTCCAGAACCTGAACTAAGTAATCAATAGTTATGGCAGTGTTCTTGGGCCAAGCATCTTCACTATAAAATGCCAAACCTTAGTAAAGATATTCCTTATGTATTAGTCCAAAGTCAGAAAGAGGAATAATCCATTGAGTCTAACTCAATCAAGGTTCCAAGTTGGAGGAATGAAAAAAGGAGCAGGAAGTTGTTGCTGTTTGCACTGTGTTCCCAGCTCAAAACAACAATTGCACATGTGAAGATGATGTTGAATCAAATTCATTGCTGAACCCCTTAGATTTTAATTCATTTGAAAAAATTTCTGATGCTATTTATAATACGGTTGAAAGAAGAATACAGGAATTACCAGTTAAAGATCTGCACTTGCAGATAGAAGATGCCCAAGTTTCACTAGAAAAGGCACTACCTAAGGAGGATGATTCAATTTCTTTATTTGACCAACTCCTTGGTTTTATTGAGCAAGCTGAAGGGAGCATACAGGCACCTGTTTTACCAGTTGATTTGGAACAGCTAGAAGATATTGTTGACTTGTTCGATGAGCTTCGTCAATTTGTCGGTGAAAATGAGGATTTCACATGCATGATAGCATCTATGCCTGGTATGGAGCAACTAAATGATAAAACTCATATGGATTTAATGCAAAATTATGAGTTAGATGATATCATAGAATTTTTTTGTTCTAACATAGATGATGAGCTAGTATCATATGAAAGGGAAGCATGTGATCAACCCATTCAAGTCGGTGAGACTATTGAGGATGTTGTAGAAGATAACACCTTGCAGCCTATGAACTTATTTGATGAGTTGCCCCACTTTGTTGAGGAGGAGTTGTATTCTATCATGAACGAAGAACATAAGGAACAACAGTTTGAGGACTTTTTTTCAGTGATCCAACAGGGATATCAGCTCCTTAGTCAAGAAGATCCAACCATCGAAAACATTAATGGTTTCTTTTCAGAGACTATTATAGATGACACAAAGAAACATGAATTTCTTTTCATTGCAGAGCTGAAAGAAAGAACACCTAATCCTCCAATAAACAATAATAGGAAAATATTTCAAGAAGATCAGACTGTAGCAGCCAATGAACAACCTGCATATTACCTCCAATCAACATCTTTTCAAGGAAAGAATGAGGTCTTCAGAGATCAACAAAAGGATAGCTTAACTTCATTTAATGTTCTTGAAGATCATGAACAATGGGCTGAGAAAATCGAGCATAAACAACGGGCTAAAAGTTATAAGTTGATTGTTCCGACAAGGGGATGTCCTATCAGGCACCTGGCATAGTTGAAGGACAGCCAAGAGGAGTTACTAGTTGAATTACTTTCTTGGGAGCATGGAATTCAATATCAAAGGTCATCAATGCAGGTGGCTTACCATATTCAAAACAGCTTCAGGAACCTCTTGTCTAACACAAAAAGGGAGGGGATTTTCATGATTGAAGAGGTGTTTAATCTATGCACTTGACATTTACTTTTCCTTCATCACTATTGGAAAATTTGCAAACAGGAAGCACGTTCTATGTTGGTGAGAAAGGGCAGTTTTTTTCTCACAACCAATGAACGGTTATATCTAATCACTACCACTACTAGGCAGTGTAGGACATAGTAGTTTTAGTTTTAGTTTTTGCTTTCAATAAGTGCCTGCTGGCACGTTTCATTTCAGTTTTGTCATGTTTTCAATAAGTACAAATGCTGCACCTAGTTTTTCAGATTCTGTCTTCAACAGAATTGCAGTAGTTTCTTTCAGTTTGTGTGTTTTTAAGCTGAGTTACGGTTTTCTGAGTTAAAACATAACAGAACATGGACTCCATTCCCAATGGATAAGTTATATACTGGTCTATTGTGTTTAGTAGGCAAACACTTCGCAGAGGTCACCAATTTGTTACCTATTTTTCACTACAAGCTCAAACAGGTAGAGCTAAATCAAGTTCATCATTGATAGGTACATAAATTTTCATGTTTTGTTGATTAAATTATTCATTAATCATCATAGAGATCAAGTTACATATGAATCATAGTTTTATTGTGCAAGCATTTGAAATAGAAAATTGAGAACTTGCATAGTAATGCCTTTTATTCATTTTGTAAAAACACTAAATCTCGCACAAGCCGTGAGAGTAACTGAGTTTGATTATGACAATCAAATGATGAATACAAAATTCAAAGAAAAACTACACTACTAAAAATAACATAAGCGTAAAGAAGAGCAATTCATCAATACATGTAATGATCAATCATTTTCGTTGGTATCTTCAGTCGTCGCATCTCCAAGCTACTAGAACCTCGTTTCCTCGCTCCAGGAACCTGCAAGATTGTAAAGGAAATGGCATTAGAGGTGTACTCTAAGCAATGGTGAATTACATTCTGCCTTATGCCTACACTACCAACAGGAATGTACTTTGCATCAAATCAGGCATTCACCAAATGGAAGGATGACAATCAAGAAAAACATAACTCAATGGAAGCTTTCAGCTTCTTTTATTTTGCTAGCTTGTTTGTTTCAATGTGCAAGAACATGTTCATCATGTTCATGATTATTTTATTAGATATGTGGAGCAAAATAGGCTCCCACAAGGGTAGAGCTTGACATATTAGAAGGATGCTCTCTAATTACACATGAGAGTCATTGATATCAATTACAATCATTAGGAAAAGTTGTTGTAACCAAGAAGAGATTCATAAAGCAGCCATATTTCACTTGTTATCTTTGTTTTAACTCTATCTTGCACTCATTTTTTTAGTAAGGTATTGAGTCCCTTTATACTGAAGGGAGAACAGCGTATCAATCTTTTAAAACTGTTTCTAGCAACTCAAGATTCATACGTAGTTTGAAAGAGACTTTGAGAAATAGAGCATTATCATAAAAGAGCAGTCATTTAGAAGGATAGCTAGTTTCAATAGCGAAGGGCAGTTTTGAAGACAAGAACTCAGTGAACTCTCTCAATAATTGCTGAAAAAAGAGAGATTGCAGATTTTGAAGACAACCTTTTGTATGATTTTCAAAGTTTCTATGCTCGCAGTAAGGAAGAAGGATCATGCTATAGGGTAATGCCTTCACCATATTGCTGCATGCAGTTTATTAAGTCATGAGACTGGAAAGATAAGCATTCAACTGCTACTAATAGAGCTAAGAGAAAGTTCAGATTTAACAATATCCATGACATGGATTTAATAGCAAATGACAGTCACAGCTGTTAATAGTCATTGACATGCTAGTAAAGTATAAATTTATAATGGTGCAGTCACGAAGAATGAGCAACAACTATTATTAAATGAACAACACATTGCGATACCTTAGAAGATACTCAAAAGATGTCAAGAGCATTATACAAGGAACAATGGAGTCACAATGTTAAAGACAGTCATGAACAAAATGCTGATACAACTGGTAAAAGTAAAATGTTTTGAATTGTCAAAATCTCAAAGGACAGTCATTAATTTTCAGTGAAAAGTAACATATACATATCTCTAAAAAAAAGAACATGACATTGGCAGTCATTAGTGGAGCAACAATTAAGTATTTGAAAAGATAACAATATAGTGTGACAGTGTGATGAAGGGCATCAATAACAGTGTTGCAGCAACAAGTGTGCTCTCAGGAATAAATGATGTATCTACAATAATAATAGCATTTCCATATGGGAGCAATCATGGAGTAAAGTATTGTCCCTGACTTGTTATTTTCAAGAGATAGTTTTCAAGAGATAGCATATTTAAAAGTTGCAATAAATTGCGAATACCCAGATTAATAATACAAAGACAAAATTCCCAGAATGTTATACATCCACGATTTTCAGCCAAGAGTATAAGTTTTTTTTTTGAGGATACCAGGTATGAGGATACTCAGAAATTATGCAAATTCCTGCCCAGAATATCAAAATATTAACCATGGCGGCTGTTACAAAATTTTCCAATTCTCATAACTAGATCCATTGAATCTTTCAATATCTAGATGAGAAGTTCAACTCATTATAACATACTTCTTTTATAAATCTACAATAACACATAGTAAAAGCTCCCACTACAACCAAAAAACCTTCAAAATTTTAAGAGAAAGGCATCCCAAACTCTAACCAACCATAAGCTCTGATACCAAATGTTGAACATGAAGGTAATATTGTAGCTGAAAACTTGTAAAACTATGAGACTATAGATCTAATTAAGTGTTCTTTGTCACAATTCTTTGTGTATGATTAATATGTTTAGATCAATTTTACCAATTGTAGAAAGAGACAGAAGATTGTAGAAGAATGAGACAAGGAGATAGAAGTGACACATCATATATTTGGAGAAATCCTTTCAGGAAAAAACTCCACCAAAATCAATAGTTACTGTATTATTTAACCTTAGAACAAGATTGCAATAATACTGAAGTCAATCCTTGATTGATATGCTTCCTTGCCTTCAAAAATCCTTCTTCACAACCTGCAATAAACTCTCACGGAACTCTCATACAATTGCTGAAATTAATAGATAATTAATGAGCATGTAAACTCATAAGAGTTGTCAAATACAAAGCATAAAGCTCCTCTCAAAAATCCATGCTTAGATTGGGAAAATAGAGTTCCACAATGTAATATGAAGTCAAACCAATGTCTTCCTCAATTTAAGCACCCAAAACTAAACACTTAATTGAACTTTGGTCAAGAAAATATCTTTCAAGCTTCGCCTCAAAGTTGGCACCCAAGAATGGGCCCACTTGACTGAGACTTGTAAATATCTTCTCATGTAAAAGGTGTTAACTAAAAGATGCCAACTTGGGCGCCCAAGGTGGTCCCAAGTCAATCTTAGTTAACTGAAACATATCTCTCCACCAATTAGGCAAACATTATACAATTTGCCCACCTTTATCTAATGCAACTAAAGTCTTGCAACTCAAGGAGCATTCAACTCAAAATAACTACATCTGAAGATTGAACCTGAACTAAAGAACAACGTAATTGAATTGATATTGAACTGATAGTTCCACTCCACTTATGTAAATATCAATCCCTAATTTGTAGGATCAAAACATGCATTAATGGAGTGTTATCAATCCTCCAAATGATTAACAAGGTTGGTTCTTCCATGTGGGTGCCCCATGTGCTCCTATCAGCTCTTCTTGGTCGATGGTTGTTTCTTTTCAAACTATCTTTTAAGGCTTACATGAAAAAACAACTAAAAATCATTTTTAGTTTTTCCACCCCATGGCTCATGACTTTTATGTCAATGAGCCTCTTTCAATATCTATGATGAGGTCGGCTTCAATTCTCACAACATAACTTAGAGCTCTTTTATTTAAATCTAAGCCATAGTGTCCCCCTGATCTTGCACCATTGAGGGTTCCTGAGTGATGTCTTTACTCTCCTCCACATTACTACTTTTTCCCCATGAGGAGACAAGTGTGGCAGGGTTAAGGTATGAGGCTTCACCCTCTACCCTAGTGACCTGCTTGTTACCAACATCTCTAAAGGGCCTTGCAGGGTCAATTGGGGAGTCAAAAACCTTCTTGAGCCATTTTTCACTCTCTTCCTTATCAACATACCACTTACTAATCATTTCTAAGAGAAAATCCAAGCTCTATTTTAAGGGTTGTGTCTTATCCCCATAGTCTCTAGGGGAGCTTGGGGAGCCCACTATTTGGGATTTATCCACCCTTCCCACATTGGCATAATTAGTTAGGTTTGCATTATTTTTAGAATATATGATCTTAGTTTGAGAGATTTGAATTCTATTGTCCCGAGTTGAGAGGGTCTGGGAATCCTCCCTCTCAACCCCCTTGAATTCCCACATAAGGTGGTGGGGTTCTCACTAGTTATGTCCACATTTCCTTGAACAATTGAGTGTTCATGATGGGAGTTACTGCCTCCCCCATTGTTATGCATCGGGATGGAGGGGGAAGAATTACTAGCCCCTTCCTCTAAGTTAAAATTGACTTCAGACTCAGACATTTTAACACAATGCATGAACACTTGCATTTTTTTTGTGTTTTTTCCTTTTAATTTATTTTCCTTGATAATCATTATTAATTTCTCCAATGTGAGTTTTTGGGTGTTCTTACTCCTAATAGTAGGAGTCAGGTATGAGGGGAAAAATGAAGGTGTTGGAGCAAAGGGAGGAATGGGAGGGCCACTGGGATGCAGGGAGGGTGGGAAGGGGATGCAACTAGGCCAGCCGTAGGAGAAACGTGTTCAGTTTGGGGGGAGGAGATGACCAAAGTGGAGACATGTGCAGAGGAAGAAAGAACAGAGGGAGCCGAAGCCAAAACCTCAAGACTAGCATCGACAGGGGAAACAGGCTAGGGCTTCAAAGTAGATGGGTTGCAGGGAATGCCTCCTTCCCTTCTAATAAGGGGGAAATTTTTACGAATATTCCTGTCACGTCTGCAGAGGTAGAAAGACCCTAGCCCTCCCAAAAACTCAATAGGGAAACGATGCCTTGCCTCATTGAACAAAATTCCAATATTACTTGTAAATTCTACCCCATGGTGAAAAGAGATAAGAGCACGTGCATTCATCTCAAGAAGTGATGTTTTAGGTTTGTTCACTCTTAGCACATTTCCAAAGGGTGCAAGGACCTATGGAATGTAGAACTACATATAATGGGGGACATTTTTTATTAGGAACCATATGGGTGATGAAAGGGCCAGGATTTCATTACAGTTGGCCCCGTGCAACCACACTATAGCTCTGAATGCACTAATCTTCTCTATGCTCCAATAGGGTTTATTAAGGATTTTTTATTACATTTCATGGGTTTTAACAAAAATTAAAAGCAACCCTCATTGTAACATCTGATAGAGCGATATTTGGACATTGTGTTTAGCTAGTTTTCAATAAATTTTCTAGCAGGAGGTTATCCACATCAACAACAACCAAAAATAAAGAAACATTCGAAAGCCTATTTCTTTCTTTAATCACAATTTCATGCATTTCAGGGTTAAGAGAAATTAGAGCGGTGTCGGGATGGAACTTACCTTCTATTCCTCCATCGCTATAAAAATCTTCAGCCTCACTTTCAGCGAGAACAAACTTTGTGTTATCAAGGTAGAGCGACCTCTCCTTGACAATGACATCACAAAATGAATTTTTCATCCTGTGGTTGTTAAATGTGGCTTGATCCCTAGTGATGTCATTGGGAGGGTCCTAGGGGGACATGCCCCCACCATTAGAGTTCACACACACAACCTAGAGAAACAAAAACACCCAAATGCAAAACAAACTAGAAGGCAGGACGAGAACACAATAAAGAGGGAATGGAGGGCCGAGCCTCCCCCGCACCACTTGTCTTAGAAAACCCTAGGAGTTTCAAATCTCACTCCTCTATCGCTCTTCTCCAAAAATCAGTCCAAAAATATAGATGTTGATAAATTTAAGTATTGTGAGAAAAATCTCAAAATTAAACAATGGTACTAGATTAGTAGGGAATGTGTCAAAGTTTGTTAAGGCATAAAACTAGGCGTACTGTGTTCTAACTACTTAATTTCACCTTTGAGATTTGAAAAGTTAATTCACCTACACCTATAATTTTAAGAAACTAGGAGTGCTAAAAATAATTTTTGGGTGCTACTATAGAAATAGGAAAGACCATTGAATTCCTTGATAGTAATCACACCTTGTGTTAAATGTAACAAGATAAAAACATGTCAAATAGAGAATTTTGATGCAACTAAGACTGATCTAATACTTAAACTAAGGCTGATACTATTTCATTATTATTCCCTTGTGATGGCATGATGAAAAGGCTTAGATAATATTATTCAACCAACCCTTACCTTTCATGCATTGATTTTCTTAAAAGTGTTATGGAGAGGGAATTCATTTAGTGGTTATACCTTACCCTCAAGTTATGTCTTCTCTTTAATAGAGAAACTATAATCTATATTATACATTCTTAATATTTAAAATTAATGTGTATATGATAAAGGAAGGTGTGCAATATCATAGGTTATGTGAGGAAGCTATGCAATTGGAAACATCCTTATTTCCTTTCTAGTCTCACTTTGTCTAGCACCATCAAAATTCCACTATGCACCTCTTTGCTTGTAGAATTTTTAATAATCTTCTATGCAATTTTTCCATCTTTATTTTTTGAATCTTAAGGTATTTATTGGATATTTATATTCTTCTTCATTGCATAATAAGATCTCATTTGAAGGCTTGATCTCTAATTTCTCATTAAATTTTTTTAATACAATTACATATCAATTCCTATATAGTTTTATGCTCATATTGAGAGAATGTATTAATACAATTAGATATTAACAAATGAAATAATATTGTATGGATTTGGACTCATTCCTTGACCTTCATCTATCCCCATTCATACACATCCCATAAATTTCTCCACACCTTATCCAATTTTGCACACTTTCTTACATATTCCACGTGTATTTCAACATTCATGAGCATGCATTTATTTTGAGTGTAGACTTTATTGTTCATCATCATGGTTCATTACCATGTGTAAGAACAATATTGTGACTACAAATTTGACCCATAAATTTCCAAAATTTAAATTCAAATATGGTTGACTCCTACCCTTTCCACTAAGTATAATGAGTTGACCAAACAAAAGTTTGCATTAAATATTGTTATGTATTACTATTAAAGGAATTCAATTATTTTAATTTCACATTCTCATATCCTTTGTGAACATAAATTGAATCCAACGATAAATTATTAGAAGAACACTTCAATTTGGTGCACTAAAGAAATGATCTCTATCTTATTTTATATTCTAGCAAGGTAATTTTACAAGACTTGTCATATAGTGCACTTTAGGGTTTTCATCATTAGTCTCCATTAGGTCACTCTTTTTATTTTTCAGCTTAATAGGAATAGATCCAACTATCCTTTATAATTTTTAGAAACACATTCATATAGACATCATGGTTCAGTATAAAATCCCTTTTCAAGGGCTAATATGTTGAATAGTTCTAAGGACATGGAAAATCTTATCAGTAGCAATCTAGATCGTTAATGAGGGTGGTCCCTACAAGGAAATCTCTAAGAATTGAGGATAGATTCCCCATCTATCTAAGGCTAACCCTAAAGCTATTTTTGTTATCAGGGGTGTGAAAAATGCATTGAATTTGCTTGGATATGTTTAGAGGTTGCTTGGATATGCATAGAGGTTGCTTGATATGGAGGCATTTTCATTGGTCACTCTTTCTAATTTTACAAAATAATTCTTAGGGAAATAATTTCTTGGATAGGGAGGGTGTAAAATTTAATCATATCAAAGTGCACTTGGGTATTTGTAGGATCATCATGGAAAAAACAAACCCTTAAGTGGCGATGAAAATTCAAAAAAATTAGAGTTAGGCAACTTGACGTAAAAATTTGAATAAGTTATCTATATTATTTCAAAAATATGTAAGAATAGAATCTATAGAAAATTGAATGTAGTTTCTAAACTACTAGGTTTATTTAAAAAAAATAAATCTAGTTGGTGAAAATTTGAAATTTCAATGCTACAGTACTTAAATTTCAGGGAAAAAATAAGTAGGTGTTTGTCTGACCACCCTAACCACAATAAAATGATAATATTTTTTTATAATATTTTAGATATAAGTAGAGGACTCGTGTCCCGATGTGATGCATATTATTTGTAATTTTTGAAATAATTAATTATGAATTTTATTACAACTTTTAAAATATAAAACTTTATGTTTGACTAACTCAAAACTTCTGAATTTTTTTTAATCTTTTAGTATGCAAAGCATAAATGTTCCAGTTAAAAAATGTGATACCAAGCTATAGATGTTTTCAATCAACCTATCAATTAGACTTTAGTAATAATTTGAATAGAACATGAATAATATTACTTATTAAATTCAAGTAAAGCATAATTTATATCAGTGGAAAGCTGATAATCTCCTTTAAAAACCCTTTTTGTTTCATCATTTTGGGTAAAAGTCATTAGCCACATGGGCGAAGTCTAGAAAAGCAAGGTAAGTTGTTAAAGACATTTTTTGTGTTGACTTCTTCGTATTGGCATGTCTAGCCAAATTTGAAAGCAAGCCTGAGGCTAACCCCTAGGTAGTAAGGTTTGTGTTAGAAATATCGGATATCTGATATATTTTATATATGATTTAAAAAAATGTAATATAGTTTATAATATATGATATAAAAAATGCAATAAATAGTTTATAGTTTATTTTAATATATCTAGTTTAGAATATACAATATAGTTTATAATTTAATATATAATATACAATTTATGATAATCTCTTACAAAATTATGTATAATATTTAAGTATTATTTCTATATTTTAGTTAATGTATAAATATTTATATATATATATAACACTAATTTATAAAATATTATATAACTAATTAATATTATGAATATATAAAATATTTAAATATTATCTCTTTCCCTCTCTCTTGCCCTTTCTCTCTCTCTCTCTCTCTCTCACTCCTATGTTTCTCCACTCTACCCTTAACCATAAATCCTTAAACCCTTAAACCTCTATCCTCTATCTCTCTCTCCCTCCACTCCTCCCACTCTCTCTCAGAGATCTCCTCCTACTTGCCCTCTCCTCTCTTGGGTCTCTCTCTCTCTTGCCTCCTCATATCTCTCTCTCCCTCTGCCTAAGCCCTAATCCCTAAACATTTAACTTTCAGAAGACTCTAAACCATTAAACCCTCTCAGCCAACCCTATATTTCCCTCCTATCTCTCTCCCACTCCCTCCCTCTCTCTCAGGTCTGCCCTCCCACCCCTCTCCCTCTCTCGGGTCTCTCTCTCTCTCTCACTTCTGTCTCTCTCCCTCTGCCTTAGCCCTCTACCTTCTACCCTCTACCCTTAACCCTCTACCCCTCTGTCTCTCCCACACTCCTCTCTCTCTCCTTTGATCCTATATCTCCCTCCCTCTGCCTAGACCTAAACCTAAACCCTTAACCCTTAAACCCTCTACCCTCTATCCTCTCTCTCTCAAGTCTTTCCCTCCTACACCCTCTCCCTCTCTTAGGTCTCTCTCTCACTCCCTCTATCTCTCTCCCCTCTATCCTTAACCTCAAACCCTAAACCCTAAACCCTCTACCCTCTACCATTAACCATATACCCTCTATCTCTCTCCCACTCCCTCTCTCTCTATCAAGTCTCTCCCTCATACCCCATCTCCCTCTCTTAGGTCTCTCTCTCTCTCTCTTAGTAAATCAATCTCTCCCTCTCCCCTCTACCCTTAACCCTAAACCTAAGCCCTTAACCTTAAACCCTAAACCTTAAACCCTCCACCCCTCTACCCTCTCTCCCTCTCTCTCTCCCACATCTCTCAGTGTCTCCCTCATGCCTCATCTCCCTCTCTCCAGGTCTCTCTCTCTCTCATGACTCCCTCATCTCTCTCCCTCTGCCGTTAACCTAAATATGTATTCATCCTCTACCCTCTACTATTAATCCTCTATTCTCTATCTCTCTCCCACTCCCTCTCTGTCTCTCAAGTCTCTCCCACCTACCCCCTCTCCCTCTCTTAGGTCTCTCTCTCTCAGTCACTCTCTCTCTCTCAATCAATCCCTCTATCTCTCTCCCCTCTACCCTTAACCCTAGTGTTGGAGAACACTTTCCAAGGACTTAGGATTTACATGAAATATGTTTAGGATTGCAATTAAATGGCATCCTATTCCCAACAATCATTTGGTGTGTATACCGAGCAGACACCAAATTTGGTTTCACCTTTAACAAAAACTACCCATACTTCTATGTTACATGGGGACACCCCAAATTCGGTAAGATATTGTTTCCACTTGCTAGCCATAAGAATGATAGTTCCCCCTCTACCTTTTTCATTTTGGGTGGAAATTTGGGAGGAGTTGTCCCAGATAAATTTCAGACTATTTTCCAAAATAAATCCAACTACCCTGAGCTCCTAAAGAAAGACAAAATATTTTTCTCTTTCAAGGTTTATAAATCTCTTTATAATATATTTTCTATCTGGGGACTCCAACCCCCTCACATTCAATAATATACATTTAAGACTCATCATTAACCTTTTCATTTAGAGTCTCTTTGGAACTCCTAAATAGCTCAAAGTATTTAGGTGCCCCATCTTCACTTTCAATTCTTTTAGCTGAGGGAATAGTTAGAACAATGCTAGTTTTTTTCCTTTTTCCTTTTAGGAGGATCTTGTTGCTTTTTCTGAGGGAAATGGCGCTACCCTTCTTCCTTCCCCTTTTTTTCTTAGGGGGGACTACATCCTCCCCCTAATCTTGCACCATTGAGGGTTCCCGAGTGATGTCTTTACTCTCCTCCACATTACTACTTTTTTCCCATGAGGAGACAAGTGTGGCAGGGTTAAGGTATGAGGCTTCACCCTCTACCCTAGTGACCTGCTTGTTACCAACATCTCTAAAGGGCCTTGCAGGGTCAATTGGGGAGTCAAAAACCTTCTTGAGCCATTTTTCACTCTCTTCCTTATCAACATACCACTTACTAATCATTTCTAAGATAAAATCCAAGCTCTATTTTAAGGGTTGTGTCTTATCCCCATAGTCTCTAGGGGAGCTTGGGGAGCCCACTATTTGGGATTTATCCACCCTTCCCACAGTGGCATAATTAATTAGGTTTGCATTATTTTTAGAATATTTGATCTTAGTTTGAGAGATTTGAATTCTATTGTCCCTAGTTGAGAGGATCTGGGAATCCTCCCTCTCAACCCCCTTGCATTCCCACATAAGGTGGTGCGGTTCTCACTAGTTATGTCCACATTTCCTTGAACAACTGAGTGTTCATGATGGGAGTTACCGCCTCCCCCATTTTTATGCATCGGGGTGGAGGGGGAAGAATTACTAGCCCCTTCCTCTAATTAAAATTGACTTTAGACTCAGACATTTTAACACAATGCATGAACACTTGCATTTTTTTTGTGTTTTTTCCTTTTAATTTATTTTCCTTGACAATCATTATTAATTTCTGCAATGTGAGTTTTTGGGTGTTCTTACTCCCAATAGTAGGAGTTAGGTATGAGGGGAAAAATGGAGGTGTTGGAGCAAAGGGAGGAATGGGAGGGCCACTGGGATGCGGGGAGGGTGGCAAGGGGATGCAACTAGGCCAGCCACAGGAGAAACGTGTTCAGTTTGGGGGGAGGAGATGACCAAAGTGGAGACATGTGCAAAGGAAGAAAGAACAGAGGGAGCCGAAGCCAAAACCTCAAGACTAGCATCGACAGGGGAAACAGGCTAGGGCTTCAAAGTAGATGGGTTGCAGGGAATGCCTCCTTCCCTTCTAATAAGGGGGAAATTTTTACAAATATTCCTGTCACGTCTGCAGAGGTAGAAAGACCCTAGCCCTCCCAAAAACTCAATAGGGAAATGATGCCTTGCCTCATCGAAAAAATTCCAATATTACTTGGAAATTCTACCCCATGGTGAAAAGAGATAAGAGCACGTGCATTCATCTCAAGAAGTGACGTTTTAGGTTTGTTCACTCTTAGCACATTTCCAAAGGGTGCAAGGACCTATGGAATGTAGAACCACATAAATGGGGGACATTTTTTATTAGGAACCATATGGGTGATGAAAGGGCCAGGATTTCATTGCAGTTGGCCCAGTGCGACCACACAATAGCTCTGAATACACTAATCTTCTCTATGCTCCAATAGGGTTTATTAAGGATTTTTTATTACATTTCATGGGTTTTAACAAAAATTAAAAGAAACCCTCGTTGTAACATCTGATAGAGCGAGATTTGGACATTGTGTTTAGCTAGTTTTCAATAAATTTTCTAGCAGGAGGTTATCCACATCAACAACAACCAAAAATAAAGAAACATTCGAAAGCCTATTTCTTTCTTTAATCACAATTTCATGCATTTCAGGGTTAAGAGAAATTAGAGTAGTGTTGGGAGGGAAGTTACCTTCTATTCCTCCATCGCTATAAAATTCTTCAGCCTCACTTTCAGCGAGAACAAACTTTGTGTTATCAAGGCAAAGTGACCTCTCCTTAACAATGACATCACAAAATGAATTTTTCATCCCCTAGTTGTTAAATGTGGCTTCATCCCTAGTGATGTCATTGGGAGGGTCCTAGGGGGACATGCCCCCACCATTAGAGTTCACACACACAACCTAGAGAAACAAAAACACCCAAATGCAAAACAAACTAGAAGGCAGGACAAGAACACAATAAAGAGGGAATGGAGGGCCGAGCCTCCCCCACACCACTTGTCGTAGAAAACCCTAGGAGTTTCAAATCCCACTCCTCTATCGCTCTTCTCCAAAAATTTCAGTCCAAAAATACCTTCTCGGTCTTAGATGTTCACTTTAATTGCTTTGATTGACATAAGTGTTGTGAGAAAAATCTCAAAATTAAACAATGGTACTAGATTAGTGAAGAAGGGAATGTGTCATGAGTTTTGAGTTTGTTAAGGCATAAAACTAGGCTACACCAATAATTTTTCCCTTGGATATTTTACTACCACGTGGTTCTATCCACTACTTAATTTCACCTTTGAGATTTGAAAAGTTAATTCACCTACACCTATAACTACATTTAAGAAACTAGGAGTGCTAAAAATAATCTTTTGGGTGCTACTATAGAAATAGGAAAGACCATTGAATTCCTTGATAGTAATCACACCTTGTGTTAAATGTAACAAGATAAAAACATGTCAAATAGAGAATTTTGATGCAACTAAGACTGATCTAATACTTAAACTAAGGCTGATACTATTTCATTATTATTCCCTTGTGATGGCATGATGAAAAGGCTTAGATAATATTATTCAAACAACCCTTACCTTTCATGCATTGATTTTCTTAAAAGTGTTATGGAGAGGGAATTCATTTAGTGGTTATACCTTACCCTCAAGTTATGTCTTCTCTTTAATAGAGAAACTATAATCTATATTATACATTCTTAATATTTAAAATTAATGTGTATATGATAAAGGAAGGTATGCAATATCATAGGTTATGTGAGGAAGCAATGCAATTGGAAACATCCTTATTTCCTTTCTAGTCTCACTTTGTCTAGCACCATCAAAATTCCACTATGCACCTCTTTGCTTGTAGAATTTTTAATAATCTTCTATGCAATTTTAATATCTTTATTTTTTGAATCTTAAGGTATTTATTGGATATTTATATTCTTCTTCATTGCATAATAAGATCTCATTTGAAGGCTTGATCTCTAATTTCTCATTAAATTTTTTTAATACAATTACATATCAATTCCTATATAGTTTTATGCTCATATTGAGAGAATGTATTAATGCAATTAGATATTGACAAATGACATAATATTGTATGGATTTGGACTCATTCCTTGACCTTCATCTATCCCCATTCACACCTTATCCAATTTTGCACACTTTCTTACATATTCCACGTGTATTTCAACATTCATGAGCATGCATTTATTTTGAGTGTAGACTTTATTGTTCATCATCATGGTTCATTACCATGTGTAAGAACAATATTGTGACCACAAATTTGACCCATAAATTTCCAAAATTTAAATTCAAATATGGTTGACTCCTACCCTTTCCACTAAGTATAATGAGTTGACCAAACAAAATTTTGCATTAAATATTGTTATGTATTACTATTAAAGGAATTCAATTATTTTAATTTCACATTCTCATATCCTTTGTCAACTTAAATTGAATCCAAGGATAAATTATTAGAAGAACACTTCAATTTGGTGCACTAAAGAAATGATCTCTATCTTATTTTATATTCTAGCAAGGTAATTTTACAAGACTTGTCGTATAGTGCACTTAAGGGTTTTCATCATTAGTCTCCATTAGGTCACTCTTTTTATTTTTCAGCTTAATAGGAATAGATCCAACTATCCTTTATAATTTTTAGAAACACATTCATATAGACATCATGGTTCAGTATAAAATCCCTTTTCAAGGGCTAATATGTTGAATAGTTCTAAGGACATGGAAAATCTTATCAATAGCAATCTAGATCGTTAATGAGGGTGGTCCCTACAAGGAAATCTCTAAGAATTGAGGATAGATTCCCCATCTATCTAAAGCTAACCCTAAAGCTATTTTTGTTATCAGGGGTGTGAAAAATGCATTGAATTTGCTTGGATATGTTTAGAGGTTGCTTGGATATGCATAGAGGTTGCTTGATATGGAGGCATTTTCATTGGTCACTCTTTCTAATTTTACAAAATCATTCTTAGGGAAATAATTTCTTGGATAGGGAGGTTGTAAAATTTAATCATATCAAAGTGCACTTGGGTATTTGTAGGATCATCATGGAAAAAACAAACCCTTAAGTGGCGATGAAAATTAAAAAAAATTAGAGTTAGGCAACTTGACGTAAAAATTTGAATAAGTTATCTATATTATTTCAAAAATATGCAAGAATAGAATCTATAAAGAATTGAATGTAGTTTCTAAACTACTAGGTTTATTTAAAAAAACAAATCTAGTTGGTGAAAATTTGAAATTTCAATGCTATAGTACTTAAATTTCAAGGAAAAAATAAGTAGGTGTTTGTCTGACCACCCTAACCACAATAAAATGATAATATTTTTTTATAATATTTTAGATATAAGTAGAGGACTCGTGTCCCGATGTGATGCATATTATTTGTAAATTTTTTCAAAGTAAATAATTAATTATGATTTTTTATTACAACTTTTAAAAAATATAAAAACTTGTATGTTTGACCACCTTAACTTGGTCAAAACTTCATGAATTCATTTTTTTTTAATCCTATAGTATGCAAAGCATAGAATGTGATGCATGTTTCAGATTCAAAAAATGTGATACCATTTGAAAGCTATAGATGTTCTTCAATCAACCTATCAATCAAGACTTTAGTTATAATTCAAATAGAAAATGAATAATAATTATTTATTAAATTCAAAGTAAAGCATAATTTATATTGGTGGAAAGATGAGAATCTTCTTTAAAAACCCTTTTTGTTTCATCAATTTTGGGTAAAAAAAAGTCATTAGCCACATGGGCGAAGTCTAGAAAAGCAAGGTAAGTTGTTAAAGACATTTTTTGTGTTGACTTCTTCGTATTGGCATGTCTAGCCAAATTCCAAAGCAAGCCCGAGGCTAACCCCTAGGTAGTAAGGTTTGTGTTAGAAATATTGGATATCTGATATATTTTATATATGATTTTTTAAAATGTAATATAGTTTATAATATATGATATAAAAAATGCAATAAATAGTTTATAGTTTATTTTAATATATCTAGTTTAGAATATACAATATAGTTTATAATTTAATATATAATATACAATTTATGATAATCTCTTACAAAATTATGTATAATATTTAAGTATTATTTCTATATTTTAGTTAATGTATAAATATTTATATATATATAACACTAATATATAAAATATTATATAACTAATTAATATTATGAATATATAAAATATTTAATTATTATCTCTTTCCCTCTCTCTCGCTCTCTCTCTCTCTCTCTCTCTCTCTCTCTCTCTCTCTCGTTTTACCAAATACCCTCTACAAGGAATGGGTCCCACAAAGAGGAAGGAAGATGGGAAGTGGGATGAGGGAAATGAGTAGGAAAAATACTAAAAGTCCAAGAGTTTGAGACAAAGGAAAAGTGAATTGTCAAATTTGGAATTGGAGATGTTAAATACTTAATGTTAAAGGGGAGGAAGCATGGAAAAGAGTAATTGGAGAATAATTGAGGTTCATGGATTAGTCATATAGCTTAAAAAGTACATGATTATATGGCGACCCAAAATCTTAAGACTAAAGGAAAAGTCAAAGTAAGGAGTGGAAGCATGTGGAAAGTCATGAAAAAGTAACTAGATAATGAGAAGTCTAAAAGACTAAAATAGTCAAAGATTTAAAAAAAAAATGGAAATGTTGGGTTTCAAGGAATGGAGGGAAATAATATTGGCAAGAGGAAACCTATAAACCCAACAAAGGCTATAAATAGACACAATCACCCCTAACTTAGAAATTTCTATAGTTTGAGATATTTAGGCACGTGGCAAGTATAACGAATGACAAAGCACTACAACAAGAACATTTTTGAATAAGGGGTTTCATTGAAGGAATTCTTAGATTGGTTACAAATGGTAACCAAAACATGGCTCTATTAAGAAAGGAAGCACTAGACTTAGATAAAATTGCACTCACTAATATAGACCCCAATATCACCTACAAAAGGGCAAGACAAAGATATCGCACAACAATTTTATAGAGACAAAAATATAAATCTTTGATCATATATGAATGACAACTCTATAGCCAAAAAAATCAAACTAAAAAAGAATTAGAAGTACACTATAATCCTTTCACTAAGAATGATATGCAAGGTAAAGGCTCAAAAGGACAAATATTAATTGAGGGGTTCCCTAATTTTATCTAAAATTAGAGATGGTGTTGCAAGACATAAATAAGTGGAAACTTTATTAGAGATTGTTCCTAAACATTCTAGGTTAAGCAAACCAACTTAGGAACACCTATATTAAGTTTTATCATAATTAAAGATTTTGAAAATAATTTTCATACAAGAAATTTATCCTCTTGAATTAAACATGCCTTGGAGTAATCAATGGAAAAATGTGTGCAAGTGAGTTCATTTCTTCTTCAGAAATCAACTAAAGTAATTTCATTAGAAGTAAGTCTAACAATCTTAAGATTAAGTCACTTATCACTTTAGTTACTTAAGCTAAACTTATGCACATTAATAATTAATTATTAAGTGTGCACACTAGGGTTTCCTTTTAGGGTTATGCATACATTGCTTTTATAAAGCAATTCATCTCTTGTAATTACTCAATTCCTGAATACAATTCATTTGCACATTTTCATGCAAATTGCTCTTGCTCTTTTTGTTTTTCTCTTGTGGAAGGTATTTTCTAGTTTGCATGTTTGATCTTGGATTCTAACAATTTCTTCTTCATGAAATCAACTAAAGTAATCATTAGAAGTAGTAATTGCAACAATCTTGGAGATAAATTTCATTGTGGTGTGGTAATCAACACATACTCAAAGATTCTTGACAACTAACAATTGTTATATAGAGAATTCCTAGAAAACCAAAAGAAATTGTCAAGTTTTCACTATGATAATAGAGAAATAAAAAAAATCTTCTTTTTCCACACCACAAGTATTTATGTCTTACATTTGGAAAATACCTCACCGCCTTCATCTCCCTAGCCAATTTCTCCAACTTTGCATAGATCTACTATATTTGTGGGTGTGATTTGTCTCCTACGTCATGTACCATTTTATGGCCTTCAATTTAACTGCATCTGGGAATCTTTTTAGTTCCTTATCTTTCATCAATCTCTTTTACCATTTGCTCACTCCACTTGTCTAGTTCTACAAGGGTGTTTTTAGAGAAGAACACAAAGTCACATCTTAATGACAAAGCTTAAGGTGCCCTTCAACCATGTACACATAATGATCAAGAGTAAGTGTAATGCAATAAGAGTCAACCATGTGATTGATGTATGTACAACCCACCCGGCTGCATGCACATATAACACAAGCAAAGTTTAGTTAAGGATATGTTCTACGGGAGGCATTTTGAGGCATTTTGCCAAACATATTACGTTCCTTCTAAGGGAGAGGGGCCCATAGTGGAGCACCCTAACTTTACGTTTCTCAAAATCCTATGTGAAAATTTCAAATCACTCCCAATTTTGTACAATAGTTTATTTGGCAACTCACATGCTTCTATATTTCGTTTTAGGGGCACATCATCAAATATGATGCCACATCAACATGCTTTATGTTGAGGTATCCAAAAAGGCCCCCAAAAAGGGTGAGACCGATAGTGGTGCACTAAGTCATGTTTTATTGGTGCGCTGATGTGGCATCACATGATTTGTCAATTTGTGTACTTTATGGATAAAAAGTGTTTTTTAATTGGATATTAAGGTTGCTCCACTATGAGGCCCACTAAAGACTACTTCTATTCCCACTATTAGACCCTGCTCCACTATAGGCCCCTCTCCCCTATATGCTTCCACATTTTCCATACATGTCTACAAGAGCATTTCCAACGAAAATATCTTACAAAAATCCCCCTTCCATTAAGCTGTCATAATGGCATAGGCAGGGAGTATGCCGCTTTCTCGAAATATTTTAAAGCCTTGTCAACAAATCCATTTTCTACATATCCTGTAACCATGGCATTCCATGAAACCATAGTTTTTTGAGGCATTTTGTGGAACAGTTCCCGTCCCTTGTCTATGCTTGGACATTTTGCATATATTTTTAACAAATCAGATGCAACTACTACATGCCTTCATGCGTTGATGGATGCCAAAGCTCTGTTCCAAAGCTTAGTGCGCTCTTTAAGCCCAGCCTAATATCCTATTATAATAAGCAACGAAAATGCACGTTCAAAATAAACCATTGTTTGTGCAGACACATATAAGAACCTAAACATAATAACAAAGTCCGCCTTAATCACCGATAATCATTTTGTGACTCCGCCCCTTTTGGAAGCAGAGCATGTCCTCTGCAGCTTTTTCACAAATTGTTGCAGGCATTACAACCTCATACGAGTCTTATGATATTCAGAAAGTGTAAAAACCTTACACCGCTTAACACAAAAAATAGATATACAAAATGAAACAGAACCTTAATAGCCCAAGCCAAGGGTTTCCAAAATAGATTCATAACATTAAGAAAGAGGCTCAAGATTCATACAACACTATATCTGCGCAAGAATCTTGAGAAGATACATTTATTTTTGAATGGCTAAACAATAATCCGCGGAAAAAAAATTCTGTACAAGCCACTAAACAAAGTATTCCGAGCTCGACCATCAAAGAAGATGCACAATATCTCACGCGCTGACTGAAAATGACAAGCCATAGGTAATAACAGAGATCTGATTGGAAACAACCCTCAGTGAAAAAAGTAGGCAAAAATTGCCAAGAGAGATCCAACAAGAGCAGGTGCTAGAAAAGGCACCACCGTCATATAAGCAGCGCCTGTGATCGGAGATGGACTTGGCGACTCTGCCTCCTCTGCACCAAATACTACTGATATCATCAAAATTATCATTATTAAGGCCAAATCTAGGGCATAAGTGTTGATGTGTGCTGCTCCAGCCATCTTCACACCTTTTTATCAAAGATCGCAAATGCCTAAAACGAAGATATGCAGCTTTGGGAAACCTCCCACCGAAATGCAGACAGACGAAAAAGTAACACGCTGTAGAGTGGGCACTGGCAATGGAATGAAGGGATTGAGAGGGGAAAGGAATATTTATATACAACAAATAGGCAACCAAGAAGACTACACTACAAAAGAGGCGGAGATGCCGACATTTATGTAATCTAGTTGTTCTCCTAAAAAGGTAAGGTTTTGTGGGGCCACGTCCAGAAATGTTCCGTTGGAAGAGTGCAATTGCTTGGTAATGTAAAGGTGGCACAACCAGGTATGTTAATGTTCACATGGTAGACAAGCTTTTCTTGTAATTTTGAGATTTAAGAATATAAAGGTGCCCATCGCTTCTATGTGTTGTCTTCATGGACCCCATCACCATTATACCTTCACCGCGTTGTCAACAATGATTACAATTCAGTTACCCTTTTCACCATTATATAATGGTGAAAAAGTATTTTTTTCATTTTTTATTATTTGTTTTGGAATCTTTTGTTATTTTGATGTCTTCAATTGTTTATCTAGTTTAAGGTATTCTTACACGATTTGACACAAGGGAAATAATTATTTCTAAACATTCAAATCAAATGTGAGAACAAGTTTTTATTCAATGACATATTAAGAACATCAAAGCTATCCGAAAGTGATGTTCTAAATATTTGAAACAATTGAATCCACGTTTCCAAATCAAATCTATGACATAGATAAGATCTACACTCTAGAGATTGAATTTGTAATTACAAAAACGGCAAAGAAAAACATACAATATTCATTAGTTCCAAAATATTCATCTAATCTTTACTAACATTTTTACAATATTGATAAATGAAATGTGACCATCTATCATAATTTCTTAGCTAAACATGTTAATTGTTTTATTCAATTTTCAAACATTTAATTCATTTACATTTATAGATTGTCACAATTGTTTAATATAAAATGGATATTGATTACTTATTTATCTTTACCATTTATCATTTTACTATTAATCATTATCTAATTTATTACCATCAATTATGAGTATATTATACATTATTAATCAATCAATTAAATAATATTATCAATTGAGTTATCTCTTATATCTTGATCAAATCCTCATCCCCCATTCGATCTTTCAAAAATTTATAAATTCATCATTTCTTTCATCATTTGAATATCAAGTCTTTTATGCAATATTACTCTATCAATTTTATTTTCAAAATATTGTAGTGTTATGCTAGTCATTTACATCTACACCCTTTACAAGCAAGTCATTTTAGTGCGCTCAATTTGGAGGTTTGCAGTTAGACTAGGACCTAGTTTTTTTGTAATTTTAAGTTCTATTTTTTTGTTTCTATTGTCTATTGCATACAATTGAAATATGTGTACAAGTTAATTTGTCCAATTAAATTATGGATCATTAATTTGGTGAATTTGAATTTATACATGATAGGACTTTAATTTTATATTTTGATTGTTGCATGCTATACACACACACACACACGAGAGAGAGAGAGAGAGAGAGAGAGTGTGTGTGTGTGTGTTTTGATCCAAAGATGGCATGTGTCCATGGGGAGCTATGCTCGAGGTAGCATTCCATTTTATTATGGACTCAATAATTCACCTCTAAGACCTCTTTAACATACCCATTGCACACTAAAATATAAATTCTAGTAATATAAACATATAACAACAAGACACAAAGGTTGAATCCCAATTGATCACAATGGTCTTACAATTTTTTTTAAAAGATGGATCAATTTTAGAGCTATAAGATCCCTACAATAAAATCCTAGGAAACATGCTCATGTGCATCTTGGTTCAAATAATACCTTTTACAATCCTTTAGGATAAGAACAAACCTCCCCAATTTGATACATGATTTAAATTACAATCCATCTATTTGAAATTTGATCAATTGAACATCAATTCTTGTGAAAAATGGATAGAATAAAATAAAATCTAAAGTTCCAACTTTAAAACAATGTCGTTAACACAAAACCCAAACAAAAACCTATAAAACAATGTGAAAAACATTTAAGTGTTTCATATCAAGGATGCTCTTGCTTAACTATAAACCCTCTTTACTTCTTATCAAACTTCATGTGTGCTTATTAGGTCATTTTTCTTCATACTCTTTGATTTGATGAAGAAACAAAAATAAGCTAAGCCAAAGAAAAATATATAGCTAAAATACCAACTATTAGATAAATATTGCACATGACATCTTTTTGTTGACCTCTAATAGTAACAATTCTTTGCACTTTGTTGTCAAGCTTGGGTTGGAAAGCTATATGATCATGGTTGGGCTCAAAGAGAACACCCTAAGTATTAAATGCTCAATTGGTTCATGTGGGTTTGTTTAATTTGTTTATTTTGCCAATGTCTATTTTTGTTCCACTGAATATTCTTGTTAACCGTTATAGTCTATATTCAACCACCTAGTTCCTATACATAAGCCAATGCAAACTCAAGCTTATCCACCATTCTCAAGCTACAAAGCTTCATGATGTAGTCAAATTGTTTACTCATATGCAACAAATAGGTTTCCAACTAGATCAATTTACATTCGCCAACGTACTTCTAGCTTGTGCTAAAATGGGAGCTTTGGAATAGGGTATACGTATCCATATAAGCATAAAGAATAGAGGAATTTTATCAGGTGTTGTAGTTGGAAATGATTTGATGGAAATATATGCAAAATGTGGAAGCATAGACATGTCGTGAATTGGTTGACCAAATTCCTCAAAGAAGTGTGGTCTCATGGAATTCCATGATTACAAGATATACAAAAAATGTATTTGTTGAAAAAGATTTAGGAACTTTCAAGCAAATATAATTTTTAGGTGTAAGGTTAGACTTTGCAACCTTTGCCATCAACCTCCCTACCTATGCCAATATGGGAACTTTGGAATAGGGTATGGAATCCATCAAAGTATAAAAGATAAAGGAATTTGGTGAGATCTTGTAGTTGTAACTATCCTATTAGACATGTATGCAGAATGTGGAAGCATAGACAAGGTATGTGAACTATTTGGCATAATACCTTAATGAAATGTTGTCTCATGGATTGCCATGATTATAGGATATGTAGAATGTGGAAGCATAGACACTTGGCATGGAAATTATTTCACATGTGTCAAATAAGAATGGTCCAATGGAATGCCTTGATCACATATTATTCACAAAATTTGTTTTTTAAAAAGGCATTAGGATCTTTTAAGAAATTTTAATTGAAATGTCCAAAGCTAGATTCTACAACCTATGACAACATCCTCCTAGCCTATGGAAAATGGGAGCTTTGGAACAAGGTATAAAAATCCATCAAAATATGAAGGAAAGAGAAATTTTGTCAAATGTAGTTGCAACTACTCTAGCAGACATGAATGCAAAATGTGGAAGCATAGACAAGTGGTGGAAACTATTTTGAGACCACATTTCTTACTCATTTACAAGAAATTTTACATCCTTATTCTTTTCTTCATTTCTCTAAACATTTAGCACTATTTTTGTTTATTTTTATCTATCCTGTACCTTTTTTCTAAAATATTGTATGGTTTCTCTCTATAGTTGTGCCAACATACCTATACCAAAATTAGACTTTGTTCCTCCTATTAAAGAAACTTGATTTTTTTCAATAGGGCCCTCTTATTATTTTCCATCAACTAGCTTATTTAGTTCAATATTTCATTTGTATTACCTTTTAAATGCCTTTAAATAATCTTGTCTATCATAAATTTAATTGCTAGTATATAAACCAATTTCTTTATTTTTTATCATTTCCAAATCGAGTCCCATTTAGATTAAGAATTTAGTTTAAGTAAGACATGTTAAACAATTTAACTAAAAAAAATTGTGTTTGTGTTAACTTAAGTAAAACCCATTTAAGATAGACCACTAATTGAATCCTAAGATAAATAATTGAAAGGCTTTCCTACATTTAAATTATGTACAAGCTATTTATTTTCTATCTATATTTGTAGTGAACTTGATGTGAATCCTAACCTTCATTATTTATTCCTTTCTTCATCCTTATAAGAATTTTTCTCTTTAAAAAACAAATTTTCATTCTAATGTCTAGAAATTGGTTCTAGTTCTACTTTGATTTTTTTATTTTTTTCATCATTCAACAAAACTTTATTTTGAGTAAACATAAACATAGTCACAACATATATACCTTATCACTATTATGCTAGTGTCCATTTACAAAAATATTGTCTTTGTCTTTTATTTTCACCAAAAAATAAAAACTACATTTTTCTACTCAAATTTCTTATTGTATATAAAGATGAATCATTTTTGTTGTTTGTTGATAGAAATTATTATCCTTCCTTCTTTGACTACTACTTCCTATACTTATATTTTATAGGAATCCATATCTAAACATATCCATATATTTTCCTTCCTCTTCCTTCTTTCATTACCTTTCCTTCCTTCCCCCATTTTCATCCACCCCACATGATGTCCCACTCTACATGTCTCACAATGATTACCAGTTTAATAATGAACCCCTATAAGATGATGCTAAGTTTGTCACTCACCAAAATTGACAACCACTTGTCTCTCCTCCAAAGTAGGCTACTTGATGATGTCACCCAATCCTAAATCTCTTCAGTCACATACTCAAAAAATATCATCATCACTCATCTTGAGGGGCTAGAGATATTATGTGGTATATGATATACTATGCACATTCATGTCCCTTAATAGTCTAGTTCTCCTACCTTCATCTATCTCTTCTATCCAACCTATTTTATTTTTCCTACCACTCAATATTCCTTCACCTAAATTTCCATTCCTAATCCTTCTCATACAACCAACATTCCTACCATTTGTTTCTCTCTCTCTCTCTCCATTTCTTCCTTTAATTATGATCATGTCCCTGTAGGCAATCACTTTACCTCCTAGCCTTGTGTTCCACCCTTTCAACCCTTACCCTTCACTTATCTTGCTTGATCCTCTCTTACCACTATTGTCACTCTCTCCTATCTTACTATTAACCTCACAACCCTTGCCACATGCTTATCAAAACAAGAAAAAAATTACATATCCTCTAAATGTCCCAACCTATGCCCTAACCCTATCATTTACCTCCTACTTCAATAAATTTCAATAATGCAATGCTAGCTATCTCTTCTCCCACCATCGTATACCTTGAGGGATGGAACCTTAAACCTCCTCCACAACATAATATGTTTAGAGATTTTAAATCATCCACAAGAACCATAGTTTGTCATGCTAAACATTGACATACATGTATAATTGGATAAGTGATCCCAAGATACATGCACAATCCTTTATTTATCAATGTGCATTATTACTTGATGATCAATTCATAGCTAAGCTATTTCTCTATTTATTAAGGAAAAAACCTTAAAATGGATCTACACTTTATCTACTTATTTTATGGGATCCTTCCTATATATCTATCACTTATCTTTTCATGAAACACATTCAAGTCAGCATAGGGTTGCAAGTCAGTTTCATCAATGTTATACATTATATTCAAGTACAAATGAGAAGGTGGTGAATTTTATATTATATTATCTATACATTCTTTCGTAGATCTCCTATATCTTCTTCATGACTCTAATATCGAGAGGGTATTTATTAGGACTTTTCTAAAATTTTCACAATCAAAATCTCTTGCATAAATATCTAAATTTTATAATAATTTGTATCACCTTGTATGATTATACATAGGTGATAAATAATTTTAAGGCCATCTCCTCTTTGAACTTTGATTCCTCTATTTCTTTAGCCCCATTCTCTTCTCATGAAACCAATAATTCTAAAAAGAAGAATGTTCGCCAATAACATATAATTTTCTCCTTAACCTAACCTTAATCAAACAATTAAGTAAACTAAATGAAACTACCTTACTCCTCCTCCTTGTCTAAACTTACTATCTCCCTTTGTTCACAAGCTAACTTCAATTAGGGGTGTTGCCACAATAATGGGTTACACTTTTTGGGACATCCTGATTTTTGCCTGAAATCACATATTTTTAGAAAATACAATGATTTCATACTTTAAAAGTTCCATTTAAATGATTTTAATTAAAGAGGGATTGATCAAACCCCCTTGGATAGAAGCTTGCTAGATTTAAACCATACCTATAATTGAGTCTCCTCTACACCTATCAAAATGTTGATAAAAAACCACTTTTGATTTACCTTTTGGGTGATCAAATGAATTCATTTAAAATTTATGTTTTGTAATTATGTATCCCTTATTATAAGCTTCCCAAAAAGTATAATTTTAAATATGTTTAATTTTATTATTATATTTATTTTTTATTTCTTATGAATGTAGGATTTTCAATGAACATCAAGTTCTTTGTTTCACACACGAAAAAATAGAAAAATAGAGAAAAAAAATTCTAAAAAATACATGTGCACTAGGTATTGACGTCCTTATTCCAACAAAAAAATAATTAGTTAATTTAAATGAATACAAAAAAAGTTATGCAAGCCGAAATACACCTCTGTCCAAATTATAATTACTCTGACTTAAAAAAATAATTAAAAAAAAATTATGCAACAAAAAATTATGAAAAAATATTCATCCCCTAGATATTGGTGTGAAAAAATTGTATTTTAAAAATTAGAATTGTATCCTATCTATAAAAAAAGTTATGCAGTCTGAAGTAAACATCACTTTTTAAAAATGTTGATTAGTAGAAAAAATAAGTTATTAAAAATTACATAAAATGATTCACAATTTATTTTTAATTTAAAAAAATATATATATAATTAGAATCTACACAAAAGATCTAACAAATAACTAGTTTGACTCATCTTCAAATTCTTAATGGTTTAGCTGCTATAGGTGTAAGAAAGTGAATATCTAGTGAAAAATCCTGATTTTAGAGTCAAGTTTGGCCAAAAACTGTAACCCATTATTGTGGGATCACCCTTAGATGAAGCTAGAAAAAAATCCCAATTCCATATTCATGAGTTTCTTTCCAATAACCTTATCCAACTTCATCCTATCCAACCGTTGAACCCTAACCTCTTCTTATTCTCCTAAATTTTCTAATTCTTTGTCTATAGACCTATTTTGATATGAAACATGCCTCGCTATCATCCTCTCCTTTTTTTTTCTTAATTATCTCTTTAGAATTCTTTATTAGAAAATCATGCTCCTCTTCACGTAAACATTTTTTTTCTTATTCACTTTCATAAGATTATCCTAGGATATGCTTCTATCAATCCAACCATGGGTAATTATTAGAGTTCTTTTTCTTTTTTTCTTAATTTTCTACATGGTCTTTTTCTTGATATTTTCATTTTTTTCTTTGTATTACTTTTCCAATTTCTCCTTTGTCAATGAGTATTTTCCTATTCTACATATATATATATATATATTTGATTTCTTACATTTTCTAACATTTTCTCCTCTACTTTAGTTATTCATTACTACTTTAGCATCATAGGTTACATTTCAATTAGAAAATTATTCACTTTCTATTCATGGTGCCAACACATTCTTATAGAACTATTGGATTTTGGATAACTAGAAATATCATGTGATTTATAACAACAAAAATCACATGTGGAATTTTCTCCTTTCTCTTCTACACTCAATAGCATAATGTCCTAGTTTATCATAGTTAAAGTATTTTTTCCTTTTGGTCCATCATCTTTCCTTAGTACCTCTATCGTTATTGTGGTGGCCTCCATTACGATCTCCTTCTCTATAGTTATCATGGTAACTCATGGATGGTTTTGCACCTTGAATTTGTGGCATCACATAGTGTATATTGTTAAGTGGTCTTATATTTTCTCTTAATTGAAGTTCCCACAAGCCATGTGCTAAATAAACATTCAATTCTTTTATAGCTAAACCCCATGTTCTATCCATACCCATATTAAAAAAAATGCTTCCCTAGTCCCATAAACCATTGGTTCATATTCATCTTCTTCGTGAAGTAAGATTGGACACCTATTTGTGTCATGTTTGTCCCACTTTATATTTTATAGTATATACTTACTATATTTCTAGACGATTTCTCAAGTTCCCCTCTTATGGTGGTAGCCCTCTTGGTGCCTTTTGTTAGAAATGGCTATGGAGATAGCCTACCAGGAACTAGAGGCCAAATGGAAAGAACAAGAGAGAGAATACATGAATATGACAAGAATAAACTATATTCTTATCAATTATGATTCAATGTTGATGTGATGTACAATGTAGTAAAGACCACTTGGTTATATAGCCAAGGTGAGATACAAGATGTCATAGGATTATGACAAGTGTCTTAATGATATGACATGAGACAACTTATCATAACTACCTAGGTCACATGTGAAACAAGTCAAAAGATAAGATGACAACTAATGACAACTAACACCTATAAAGATTCCTTCCTAGGACCTAAGTAAACTTAACATGTAAATAAGTCCCCTAGTAATGAATTAACTAGGTACAAGAATTTTTTTACACCAACACCCCCCTTAAGTGCAACTTAGGGAGTAGCATATTATTATCCAAATGACACAAAGATGAAAGTATGGGTCCCAAATATAAGGCCATGTTAGGTACCCATGTACAATGTAAATAAATCTCTTAAAATGGAGAAATGGAGAAAACCCAGTGGGACAAAACTCCTCCCCAAAAGAGAGATGAAATACAAAAGAGAAATGATCTCAATGATGCATGAGAAGGAAAAAACCCCATGTGAGGAAAAATACCCTCCCATAAGAGAGAAGAAGAAGAGAGACAATGCAGCTCCCCCTCAATGTTGAGTCTCATGCAAAGATGGTAGAAAGTCAACATTGGATGCTAAAGATGATCCAATCTCGTCGAAAAATGTTCCTCCCCTTAGGAAGAAAAAAAACCAAGATAGTATGCAAAATGCCAAGAATATGGATGGTGTATGATGTCTCTAAAGCATACTCAAGTGTTTGCATGTCAATGCTAAAAGATGACACACTCCAAACAGGCATTCTAGGCCACACTGCTGAAGAGGAAAATCCAGAATCTAGTAGAGATGAATATAGAACATAATACAAAGACAATGATATCCCCTTTGAAGACAAAGAATCCTCCTCCAAATGATGTCCAAGAGGATCTACAGTCATGTCGAATTGCAAAGAATGATCATGTAAAGATTGAATAAGAGGGTCAAGGTGTTCCCTCACAACTGAAGAAGGAGCATCTTCAGCAAAGAGAAGATGGATGCTATCGATGATGTCTCCCAAATTTGCAAGATGAGACTCCATAAACAAGTCTGTAATACATGTCAAGAAGCCATCCAAAGTAGTCAAATATGAAAGATAATGAATTTCCTTCTGCACTGAATCACAAGAATCCATATATGTAGCAACATAAGTATCAACAACTGCAACGGTAGATGGAGGAGATAGAATGCATGAATCAAGAACTGGATCTAATGTAAGAACTCCCAAGTTTTAAAAGCCAAATGTCTCCTTTGAATCATGGCTCACATTAGTAGTGTGATCAATAGATGAAGGAACAATGTCACCGTGAAAAGAAAAATTTACAAAGGTATACAACTAAGATGAATGATCAACCACCCCAATAGAAATGATCTCTCTACTCTCCAAGTCTTGAATGATGACTGAATCAGGTGTGAACTCCACAATCCTCCCATGTCCACCATGTGTAATCTAATATATGGAAAGAAGATTTTTTGTCAAATGAGGAACACAAAAAAAATCTTAGGAAGTGTTTTCCCCAAAACTAATAGACCCCTTCCCAATTACACTCATGTGTATCTATTGTTTCCTATCAAAATAGGAGACATAGTACAAGGTTGAAAAGAAGAGAATATAGACTGTGAAGATGCCATATGATGAGATGATCCTAAATATAGAAGCCATCTCCCTAATCCATGACTTGAAGAAGCACAAAGAGCATGTCCTTTAATATCATGATGTAGAAGCTTCACCTTTGTCCTTTTTAGATTATTTTGAAGAAGGAGAAGGAGGTGATTCAAACATTCTAGAAGGCAAATCAATCTAATTTTTTTTGAGAAGATATTTCAACTCATCAATATCCTTCTTATAACATTAGTGTTCTTCATGCCCATCCTTCTTGCAATATGCACAAGTAGGTCTCTCCTTCTTAAATGATTTCCCTTTAGAAGAGAATTTTTTCTTTGCTTGATTTGAATGTTGGTTATTCTTTGCTTAAATTGTTTGTTTCTTATTTGATTCCGATTCTTTCACCTGACTAACCAACAATGCCTAAGATTTAGAAGTCTTGATGAGACCCATTGAGGTAAGCTTTTGTTGCACTCATGTATCAACATCTCAAAAAATGATGCAAATGAAGGTGTAGTAGATGTTGACCCCATAGTCAATCTATGAGTATGAAAGCTAGAACCAAAAGAAGCATAATCAAGACCAAGTTTATTCATTGTATTGTAGACCAACTGAATGTCCTTCTTATTAATTACAAATTATTTACATTACTCTCTTAGATCATTAACCTTAGTGATGTAGTCTTGGATGTTGTCAAAGTTCTTAGGATCAAGGCTCATCAGTTCATTATCAATTTGATAGCCTCTTACTTTATCTGTAGTACCATACAATTTTTTCAATTTGTCCCAAACTTCATGAGAATTTTTACATGATTCAATTTGGAACAAAAAATCTTGAGAAACTAGTCTACGAAGACATCCATGAGCTTTGGTATGTTTAATCATCCATTTTATCTTTTTATCTGCATCTGCAAGTTCAGGTACCTTATTTTCAGCATATAGAGAGTGACCTTCAGTCATTAGAATACCCCATGCATTTTGATTCCATGTTGAATAATTAGATGATGTGAGTAAAGAAGGCTTAGAATGATCCATGAATACGAGAGATCACAACTAAACAGATCAAAGGAATGCACCAAGAGACCCCCCCAAGCAATATATCATTTGGTACTTTATATTTAGTGCATTTATAGTTGCTAGATGCCAAAAAAAACAAGATAGACTTGAACTTAGTGCTTACAGATGCCAAAATAGGCCACAAAATAAAGTAAATTTTTTAGTACAAAATGAGATCAATCTATTCATACCACTAAAAATTACACAAAAAATGATGTACTTTAAAAAAAACTGCACATAAAAATGTTACTGTATGAGCAAGATATGAGCTCCCAAAGTTCCCAAAATGAGGATGAAGCACCAACACCTATGAGAATCTACAATTTCTAGAAAAACCAAACACCAAAACCAAAAATTGATTGCATCACCATCTAGAGCATGAAAAATTATCTCAAATTAAAAAAAACATGCTCAAAAAAAGGAGTCAAAATGACCAAGTTATGAGCCTCAGAAGTTGAACTGCAAAATTAAAAAGCTCATTGGAAAAGGGGGAAAAAAAATTTAGGAGGGATAACGTGGTGTTGACATTCAAAATTCATGGATTTAAATGTGATGACCATATACCCGTTAAAAAAGAATATGCCCTTGGTTGACAAAATATTCTTTAGGCAAGCTAGCGGTGGAATCTTGCAAATAATATTTTTCGGTCGAAATATTTTGGAGAATCTGTGAGATGCCATGAAATATGCTTGGGTCGATTTGTTGACTTTGACTGTCGGTATATAGAAAACTATCACTGGTTTTTTTTTAAAACCCAGCCAGATTTCTTTAATGATAGCTGGTTTTTATTTTTGATCGGTCGATTTATTAAACTGACCGCTGGTCAGTGGTAGTTGGCAAGATAGGGGTCTGTGCCACATGAAACTCCCTAGAACCTGCATACCCTGTGATGCAGATAGTACCCTATGCGATACTTATCGCAGAAAACAATTTTTTTTTCTTTTGATTTTTTTTAAAAAATTCTAAATAAATATTTCCTGAAAAATTTTAATCGACCCAATAATCTTTTTGGACAAAAATTTTCAGAAAAAATATTTATTCAAAATAAAATATTATTTTTCCTGATTATGGCGCGCTCGTACAACTCCCTAGGCAATTTTTTTTGCCTTAGCGGACAACTACTTTGATTTTGACGAATTGGCAGTCAATCTTAGGATTTTTGGGCCTTCTGGACGCGATGGAAGGGTCAGATTTGACCCAAAATGCTCCAAAAATTTATAGCTACCTTCCAGATCTGGTAACCACTCTTCAGCTTCAAACCCTCATAGATTTGGCCTCATATGTCTGATTTGGATGAAACAAAAGGAAAAATCGACTATCTCGAACCTCTTGAACTTAATGGTGAGCTCAGATTTGCACCAACAAACTTTGATTTGAACTTGCAATAAAGAGCGAAAAATGGAACCCCCCCAAATCTGGTATTTCTATCAAGTTTTTTTGATTCTCCAGATCATCATATGATGCAAGAGAAGAGCATACTCAACTTTTCAATATTTACCATCTCTCTTCAAAAAAAGACTATCCAATGGAACTGTACCTACTCTTATACCATGATGTTAGAATTTCCTATGGAGATATCCTACTAGGAATTAGAGGCCTACCAGGAATCAGAGGCCAAATGGAAAGTTCAAGAGAGAGAATATGAATATGACAAGAATAAACTATATTCTTATCAATTATGATTCAATGTTGATGTGATGTACAATGTAGTAGAGACCCCTTGGTTATATAGCCAAGGTGAGATACAAGATGTCATAGGATTATGACAAGTGTCTTAATCATATGACATGGGACAACTTATCACAACTACCTAGGTCACATGTGAAACAAGTCAAAAGATAAGATAACAACTAATGACAACTAACACCTTCTAGAAAGATTCCTTCCTAGGACCTAAGTAAACTTAACATGTAAATAAGTCCTCTAGTAATGAATTAACTAGGTACAAGACTTTATTTACACAAACACCATTGATTATCAAACATTCATTCTTTAGATGTTCTTCCCTATTATAATTTTTAAAACCAAAATTTAGTTCTTCTAGTGGGGGAGAAGTATCAACGTTCTCACCTTTCATTATAATTTCTTACATCAACATTGTGTTTCCCACCTCTAATTTAAAATTATCAATTTTATCATTTCCTACTAAATCATTCTCCCATATCTTTGACTAGGATTCTATTATGGTGATCAATTTTATTGCATCCTTATACAAAGAATAAATATTTTCATCTAACTTTGCTTTAATGTGAGGGATTAACCCTAGAATAAGCCACTCAATTCATTTCTTTTATGTCAAGGTTTCAAGGTTTCTTCTAGTTTTCTAATTGTACTTTTAAATCATTGTTCATAATTCGCTATTTTATTTCTTTTTTGTTTATACATTTCGTGAATGGAAATTTGTCAAAAATAAGTCACTCAATTCTTTTCATGTTTTATCATGCTTAGGGCATTCTTTAATGCACCATCTTAGTGCCTTGTAATTCAAGGTCTTCACAAAATCATATAATTGGGTTAGTCATCATTAATGCCAACCCCACTCTAATGAAAGTCCAAGGTAAAGAGATGTTTGCTAGAATCCTTTGTGTATTTACCAAAAATAGTGAGCTTAATCATCTGCACATCTATATTTGGGGGAGGTAAAGGTTTTCTTGATTTATTTTGTATGGTTAGGGATTATCCTTTCTCCTAATATATTCTCTACTCTTGGATATCTTTCTCTCTTTTTATCATTGCTTATTTGTCTAGTTTCACTCCTTTTCTACTTGACCAAAGTACTTGATATACCATTATCTCTTAGAAATTGAACATCTAATAACTCACTTGCTAATATTTGTCACAAATCTCATACACAATTGCTTCTTGATCTTGCTTTCTCTAATCCAGTTAAGGATTCACTAATTATATGGATTCTTTTGAAACTCATTAATTTTTACATGGGAGGTGACTCTTAGACCATGAGATTCATATCCTCATAGCGTCTCTTTAGCTTGGGGAATTTGTTGGTTGATAACACATAATTATTAATTGATTTATCTTTAACATTCTTTGAGTTTTTTTCTTCATCAACCTAGGAATTTCTCTCATCTATCATCTCCAAAGTTTTCAAGTGAAAAACTAAATTTTTGGTGACTTCTTTTATTATATTGCTAAATATTATCTCCTCTTCTTCACCAATTAACAACTTCTTTACTTCCTCCCTTATTTAGTTCATATACTTCCCCATAGCAATCACATCTATAGTGTCCCTATGAATAAGGTCAAACTTTTGTAAGTTCATTGTTGCCTTATATTATTTCAAATATCTTATCATTTTAGTTAGATTTTTCTTTATAGTTCTAATTTATAAGAAACCTCTATTTCTATAATATTCATGAACACCATGTCCATTGAGGATCTACCTATCTCAATACTAGGTTTTTATTAGTTGCATCCCTCCTAATATAGTCCCTTGATGTTTCTCACACCTTTCTAAGCTTTTCCACTTTCTTTCCTCTCAGTACTAATATTGTTTCAATATTTTTTCTTCCTTTTTTATCATGATATTGAAGTCCTCTTGAAAACCTATCTTGATCTCACCAATAATTTCTTTTACTCATAATCAAAATTTTCGATAAATATTTAATTGATTTAGTTTATCCATCCTTAACCCCTTTCTTTTTAATGCCTTAATTTGCTAGGGGGTATTACCAAATACCTAACACTACCACAACTTGCTTTTTAATACCTATAATGATCTCTATATTGCTTTATATTCTAGCAAGGTAATTTTACAAGACTTACCCTTTTGTGCACTTATGGGTTTTCATCATTAGTCCCCATTAGGTCACTTTTCTTATTTTTCAACTTAATAGGTATAGATCCAATTATTTTATAATTTTTAGAAAGCATTCATAGGGACATCATGACTCGGTCTAAAAGCATTTTTCAAGGGTTGATGTAGTGTTGCATAGTACTAAGGACATAGAAAATCATATTGGTAGCAATTTCCAGGATCATTAATGAGGGTGGTCCTTAAAAGACAATCTCTAAGAATTAAGGGTAGATTCCCCATCTATCTAAAGCTAACCCTAAAGCTATTTGTGTTTTGGGAGGTGTGAAAAGGATAGAGTTTTCTTGGATATGGATAGAGGTCGCTTGGATATGCATAGAGGTTGCTTGGATATTGAGGCCTTTTCATTGGTCACTCTTTTGATTTTTAGAAAGGAATTCATTGGGAAACCATTGCTTGGATAGGGAGGTTGTCAAATTTTATCATATCAAAATGCACTTTTCCACTTGCTTCGGGTGGTTAGGTGCAGATAAGACATGCATTATGTTGCAACTAGTCCAAGAAAGTGATTAGGTGACACATAGGAAAATATCACTATCAACATTGGCATTGGCTTGGTTATTAAAAGATTATCTTGTGGTGGGTTTTAATTGTTTGGTAGAATCTATAAAAATCTAAGTTGCATTGAGTAGTTGGGAACTAGGGTTTAGTATTAGCGCATGCTAGATTAATTTTATGGAAGGTTTCATAGAGAAGTTTAGGAGTTTGAAAGAAAAATATGCAAAGAGGAGAAAGAATTAGGGAAATGGGTACCCAATATTGATGGAAGGAGTGGGATCAAGGTGAGGGAAATTTGGATACCACTAAATAATATGGACAAAAGGTAAAGGAAATGGATTAAGGATTAGGGATGAAAAGTGCTAGATACACTTTTTGGGAAAGGAAAATGTATAGAAGTCCAAAAATCTATGACTCAAGAGAAATGGGTTAGGGATCATTAATGTGGTGTGCCTAATGATAGAAGAAAAAAGAGCAAGGGAAATAGAGTGGAAGACTTTCAAGGTTTATAGATTGGTTTTACCATATACCTTATACCTTTTAGGTAATGATGGTATGACTAATCCTACAAGAATGAATCCCACAAGGAGGAAGGAAGATGGGAAGTGGGGTTAAGGAAATGAGTAGGGAAAATACTAAAAGCCCAAGATTTTGAGACTTAAAGGAAAATTGAATCCTCAAATTAGGAATTGGAGATGGTGAATACTTGATGCTAAAGGAGATGAAGCATGAAGTAGAGTAAATGGAGAATAACTAAGATTCATGGATTAGTCTTATAGTTTAAGTACATGATTATATGGAGACCAAAATTCCTAGGGTGAAAGGAAAAGAAAAAGTAGGGAGTGGAAGCATGGGGAAAGCCATTATACAATACCTAGATAATGAAAAGTATAAAATACTAAAATAGTCAAAGGTCTTAGACAAAAATGGAAATGTTGGGTTTCAATGAATGGAGGGAAAGAATATTGGCAATAGGAAACCTATAAACCTAACAAAGGCTAGAAATATGCACAATCACCCCTATGTTCACTTAGTAATTTCTATAGTTTGAGATATTTAGGCACATGACAAGTAATAAAGAAAGGCGAAACACTATAACAAGAACATCTTTGAATAAGTAGGTTCATTGAAGGAATTCTTAGATTGGTTATAGATGGTGGCCAAAACATGGGTCTATTAAGAAAGGAAGTACTAGACTTAGATAAATTTGTACTTACTAATATAGGACCCAACATCACCTAGAAAGGGGCTTGATACAAATATATCACATAGCAATTATAGTGATAAAAATGTAAATCTTTGATGAGATATGAATGATGGACTCTATAGACAACGAAACCAAACTAAAAAATAAATAGAAGCACATTAGAGTCCTTTCACTAAGAATGATATCCAAGGTAAAGGCTCAAAAGGACCAACATCAACAAAGGGGTTCCCTAACTTATCCAAACATAGAGATGGTGTTACAAGACATAAAGAAGTGGAAACTTTATTAGAGAATGTTCCTAAACATACTAGGATAAGAAAACCAACTTAGAAACTGATATATTAAGGTTTATCATAATTAAAGCTTTTCAAAATAATTTCATATAAGAAATTAATCCTCATGAATGAAATAGGCCTTGGAGTAATCCTTGAAAAAATCATGTGTGCAAGTGAGTTAATTTCCCCTTGGGTAAGTGCACCAATCTGTGACACAATTTAGGTGTCAAATTTTAAAAATTCGCAAAAAAAGGCCAAAATTGGGCATTTGGCGCACACCAAATTTGGCATACGCCAAATGAAAAAGCAAAAATAAAAGCACAAAACTAATTTCAAGCCCTCATTTTTCTTCAACCCGGGGCTTGGCTTGGAGGATTGGAGTTCTGCAACTCGCGCTCGCCAAATATTATCCATTATTTTCATCGTTAGCTTGCTATCTTTCTCGAGGATTTTGCCATCACATTAGAGACGTCGAAGATTGCGAAGAGGTATGCATTTTTATTCAATTTATTTTTAATTTGATTTAGAATGCAGATTGAAATAGGTTTTCATAATAAAATTTTGTTCTAATTATCAGGGAATGAATATCCACCTCGAAACTTTGAGAATTCATAGTCACCCCCTCATGAAGAGCCTCCTATTCAAGAACAACCTGAAACCCCTCCATCAATTCATAGGAATCCTCAAGGAACACAAGAAAATATTCTAAATCAAATTGAAAACAATAAGAGAGACATTGAACAATTAATTGGAAGATTAACCGAGCATGTCGAAACCCACCCGATTATAGGAGAGGGATTGTTGAATCATTGAAGTCAATTGTATCTCATGTAGGAGAAATGAGCAAGAAAATAAATTTTTGGTCAAATAAGAGGCATGAGATGAGACAATATTATGTTAGAGGTTTGTCATATGCAGATGTTAAAAAACAAAAAAATAGCAAAGCTGACTTGTGTGCCCTATTTATAGACCTGAAAACCAACGCACCTTTGTCTCATACATGCAGGAGGTTCCCCATCCATTGGTGCCACCATGATTTAATTAAAAATAAATTTTGGGAGCAGTGGTGGATGGTATTTGACCAACCTCCATGCAATAACAATGAGGTACCACAATAATTTTTGAGGAAACTCTATTGTGAGTTTATCCTCAATAAGATGCCAAATTATTTTGACATCTTAGACTTTCAGGGTAGAGGTGGTTGCTCCACACATGATAGACCTGCTGCATGACGTAATCCACAGTTGGCACCGAGACCCTTGGCAAAACCCATGGTGGAGCATGTCTTCATTCCTTCCATTGTTAAGGATAGTGTAGAGGTGGACACGTTGGAGTCGATTGGATCACTCACCCAGAACATTTTACAGTGTGTGAGGCCTCTAGTAGAGCCTGGTGTGGAGGAGACATGTAGGCCCTGAGCTCCACCCCACCATTGTGGCGCTTGTGGTGCAGTTTGCACGTACGATTATCAGAGTGCTCAGGATGCAACTACACAACCTACATCAGTTGCAGAGGCGATGGATTTCATAGATGATTTGTTGAATGATACATACAACATTGACAATCAGGTAAAATTCAGCAAGTTCATTTAATGTTATTTATTAAATTATATTTTGAAATTTAAGAATAAGTAAATTAGTAGAATTTCAATTTGATGAAATTTTAGGGTCAGAGTGTTCATGAGACGTACCCCATTCCTACATACCCTTATTCATTCTCGACATTGAGTCCACAGGTATGCAACTAGTATTAAATATATTATTATTGCATTTGAATAGTTGAATTTTATATTTGAATGTTTGTCTCATAACATGCTTTGGATTTCAAATAGTTTCCTAGTGGACCTTCGACCTCCACACCTCACAATTCATTTCCTCAAGGACCTTACACTCAGGTAGCCTTTATTCAATAGTGGTGTTGTAAAACAATGTTAGCTAGTTTTCATAATTTTGCATATACAAATCTAAAAAAATGATGAGAAACAAAAACATTGCATTTGTATTCCTTGATCGTGTCACATTATCTTCTCCTAATTCACTTTTTGTTCCTTTATTCCTTCCTAATCCCATCCTATTAACATTTAATAGTTCACTCTACCATTTACTCTTTCATTTACCATTTGCAGATGTTGACATTTGATAGCCCTAGTGATGTTGGTGGCACAATGGACCACGAAGTTGCTGCAACAATAGCCAGTTCTGATCCATTGAGAGAGGTATGCAATAGATTAGTCAATTTGACATTATATTTTCTCTTTTATGGTCTATTATAGAAAATTTTGATAATACTTTTGTGTAGCTTAATTTCTATCTTGATGGTTGCTACAGGTGGTTGTCACTCTAGATCATGGACATGGTAATGATGTAAAAGTGAATGATGACTATCTGTATGCAGTAAGTGATTATATTTTGTTATATGTCATTCCACAATTCAATTTTTGTGTATTAACATCTTTACATTTTATTGTATCAGTTGAAGGTCTAGAGTGAAGAGAGGAGGACTAGAGAGCATGTTCGAAAGACCAGAGAACCAATATTCACTCCATCTAGCTGAATTTCGAAGGCAACACGAGATCTATTTCCTTCCCCTAGAGGGAAATGATTGTATTAGGGTTGTTTGTTGTATGCCTATGTGGCATTTTGGAAATATATACATGACATTTGATGTCCATAATATGGCTCCTTTTTACTAAGCCTGTATGAATTTTTTGGATATATTCTATATACTTTTATCAATATATATCATTGTATACCTTACAGTTTTTTATTAAAAACATCTTATTTTGCTACTGCCATTCTTGAATGATGTTATCATGCGTATTGTGTAAATCGTATGCTTGAATGTTCTAGGCATGAATTTTGTTTACATCTAATGCTTAGTTAATTACTGTCGATTGCTCAATAAGCTCCATCTAAAGCATATTGTGTAAATAAACTTCATTCTTAGTGGTTTGTATCCTTAGGAATGCTTCAATTACTTGTGCCTCACTTATTTGCATGTATGCTTCACTTATTCACATGTATACTTCATGTATAGTGCGTGTATTCACTTGTATGATTCATGCTTCCAATGCATAGCAACAAAAATCTTTTGGGGAAAAATTTGACAAAACAAAAGTATAAGAGTTTTTTAAAAAGTCTAGAAAAATTATATTTAAAAAAACGTAAAAAATTGTAGAACAAGAGATAAAATCTATTTATTTTAAAATTGAAAGGTATTTCCATAGCATATAGCGATATAGAGAGCAAATAAAATAAAGATTTTAACTAATGAATTGTAAAAAATAATTTTTTTTGTAGTTTATATTCATATCGTTGATTACATTTTATTGCAAATATTTCAAAGTCAAAGCTTTACTTCACACTGCATAACTAATAACTAGATGCTGATAGATGATAAAATTTCAATTACAATATAGTTTTTACAAAGTCAACCTAAGCAGTTATGCAATTACTTCACATTGCATAACTAATAGGTAGGAGCAGCTGCCAATTGCATTTTGTTATCATGGCATTCTATGAGGCCAGATTTCTTTGACGTATTTTATCAAATAGTTCATTTAATAGTAACGTCATGTTGAAGTTTGCAGCCATTTTGCACTTCAGACTCTTAAGGGATTTAGTCGGTTGAATGTAGCTTGGAGCGATTCGACGCATTTGGGTATGAAAGAAGACCATGCCTAGCATAAACGTACCCACTCAGACGCGTTGGAACAATTAGTTTGGTCATACGAGTTGCAGAACGAAAGTTGCACTACTTGCATTTGACAACTTTTTCCCCAAGAGAAATCTCGCCGCCATAGGAAAACGCCTTCGAGATAGAAAAAAATATGAGAGGTTATTGTAGAGGGGCACAAAAAAATCCCATAGGCTCAGATGAGAAGTTTCTAAGCCTCATGGTGTCCGAGTAACGTCATGTTGAAGTTTGCAGCCATTTTGCACTTCAGACTCTTAAGGGATTCAGCCGGTTGAACGTAGCTCGGAGTGATTCAGCGTGTTTGGGTGTGAAAGAGGACTGTTCCTAATGTAAACATACCCACGCAGACATGTTGGAACCAGTTAGTTTGGTTGTACGAGTTGCAAAATGAAAGTTGCACCATTTTGCAACTTTGCACTACTTGCATTTGACAACTTTTTCCCTAAGAGAAATCCCGCCGCCATAGGAAAACACCTTTGAGATAGAAAAAACTAAGAGAGTTTATTGTAGAGGGGCACAAAAAGATCCCATAGGATCAGATGAGAAGTTTCTAAGCCTCATGGTGTTCAAGTAATGTCATGCTGAAGTTTGCAGCCATTTTTCACTTCAGACTCTTAAGGGATTCAGTCGGTTGAACGTAGCTCAGAGAAATTCAGCGTGTTTGGGTGTGAAAGAGGACCATTCCTAGCGTAAACATACCCACTTAGACACATTGGAACCAGTTAGTTTGGTCGTACGAGTTGCAAAATGAAAGTTGCACCATTTTGCAACTTTGCACTACTTGCATTTGACAACTTTTTCCCTAAGAGAAATCTCACTGCCACAAGAAAATTCCTTTGAGATAGAAAAAATTGAGAGAGGTTATTGTAGAGGGGAACAAAACGATCCCATAGGCTTTGATGAGAATTTTCTAAGCCTCACGGTGGCCGAGTAACGTCATGATGAATTTTTTAGCCATTTTGCACTTTAGACTCTTAAGGGATTCAACCGGTTGAATGTAGCTCAGAGAAATTTGACACGTTTGGGTGTGAAAGAGGACCATTCCTAGCGTAAATGTACCCACTCAGACAAGTTGGAACAGTTAGTTTGGTCGTATGAGTTGCAGAACGAAAGTTGCACCACTTTGCAACTTTGCACTACTTGCATTTGACAACTTTTTCCCCAAGATAAATCTCGTCGCCACAGGAAAATACCTCTGAGATAGCAAAAAATGAGAGAGGTTATTATAGAGGGGCACAACATGATCCATAGGCTCTGATGAGAAGTTTGTAAGCCTCACGATGTATGAGTAACGTCATGCTGAAGTTTGCAGCCATTTTGCACTTCAAACTCTTAAGGGATTCAGCTGGTTAAACGTAGCTTAGAGCGATTCGGCACATTTTGGTGTGAAATAGGACCATTCCTAGCATAAATGTACCCACTCAGACACGTTGGAACAATTAGTTTGGTCATACGAGTTGCAGAACAAAAGTTGCACCACTTTGAAACTTTGCACTACTTGCATTTGACAACTTTTTCCCCAAGAGAAATCTCATCGCCACAGGAAAACGCCTCCAAGATAGCAAAAAATGAGAAAATTTATTGTAGAGGGGCACAACATGATCCCATAGGATCTGATGATAAGTTTCTAAGCCTCACATTGTCCAAGTAACGTCATGCTAAAGTTTGCAGCCATTTTGCACTTCAGACTCTTAAAGGATTCAACAAACCAGAAGGCTCAAACTCAATCAAATTGACAACTTTCCTTGAAGAGGCATCTAACAAGATTAAAAGGTGCAAGTTAGACAACAATCAGAAGCACCATTTCTCCATTTCACCCATGAATCCTAGTAGTAGTGCAAACTCAGTTTTTGGCCTTTTACTCAAATACTCTCCAAGAAACCTGAAAAACATATGATGGTTTCATACACCCATTTCAGAGTTGTAACACATATCCCAAATTTAGAAATAAGTCTTTTGGACCAACCTCCTAAAATCACCCCTTCTACGGTGACCTAATTAGGCTGATTACGCCTAAATTACAAAGCAGCATATCTTTAAACTTCTCACAGGCCCTTGAAACCTTGGGACAACATTTCCTATGCCCTTAAACCTCTGAAACCACAATTTTTTCCTAGGGTTAACCCTTCCAACATAGCAAACCACAAAACCCTTAATTTCATGCCAAACTAAGAGGGTTTATTCAAAATCCCACTTGCACAACCTCCCAAACCATGCCACTAACTCAAACATGTGCATTATGACCCCTATGTGCTCAAAAGTTGAAAAAAACTCCATATTCTCATTGATTTTCACAAACCCTAGGCTGAGGGCTTCATTTTCATGTGTTTTCTTTAACAAAAATCAATAGGACAACAGGCTTATCTCCTTTGTTCCTTCCCCACAACTCTAATCATGCAACCTACAACTTAATCAGACTCCCTAGGGCCCATTACACTAGTTACAATATATATAGTCGGTGTAAGGGCCCTTTAAGACATGTTTTTTATCACAAAACCCTCAACAGGGTGCTCTTGGCCTATTATAGGAAAACAATGATTTCTTCAACAAATCTTTATTAAATTATTTCAAACCTGATGAAAAATAAGGCTAACACAGTCCTCCATGAGAAATGGAAGCTTGCATAGAAAATTTCAATCTGTACGGCTCGTACAGGTCTGCAAAATGTGAAAGAAACATAGAAAAATGAAGAAAACTCAGAATTTTCTTATTGCCAATACCTTAAACTTCGAGCCAACATTACAAATGGTGTCCTCATACCTTTTTAAAGGCTTCTCCTCTTCAAAAAATGACCAACTGCCCTCCTAGATTTGCATCAAATAGAGAGCAACATATAACCATCATTTTGCATATCTACATTAATGCAATTTTGCAAACCCTTATACAATCAAACTTAAACGCTTGAAATAAAGCAATGATCAATAACACGACTTTACAAATTTAATGTGCATACTTACCAATCAATCCAAGGAACCATTAGGGTCTACTCTACTCTTTATCGTGTCAAGTATTGCCTCGTGGTCAGATTCACACACTTTCCACAAGTTCTTGTTCGCAAGTCTGCCCTTATATTTGATCAAATAAACGTTGGTGGCGACAACAAGGTTCGAGTAGTGAAGAATCTTCCAATGCATGTCGAAGTCCTCAAACAACCAAACTACAACATTCTTAACTGGGTACCTTCTAAGGCATGTTCCAGTAACAACCACTGAACCTGTAGGATATTCTATGTTTTCTCCATCTATAACTAGGGCCTCCAATTTCTTTTTGGCCTCGATACAATGACGCAGGTAATAATTTGTACCCTCTTCATTGTCTTCATTTGTAATCACTACATATATGTGCCCTGCATTAATATGTTCATCTTGTTAGATGTACTTAATGAACATCAAAATAAAACCTGAAAGTAAGATATATTAATTGGTTCTACAAGGTCTGATACATGATCAAAGTAAACGGATGATGGCATCTCTGTGATTTTTAGAGTCGTCGAGAGCTAATAAGTGTCAAGTGGGGTTAGAATTTTTACATACCATTCGTCAACCCACTTTGTTGACTCAAACATTCCATGCTCGAAGTGTACATGCAGAACAAAAGCATGTCATCTTTTGTGTATGGATAGTCCATGTACCTGCATTGGAGCTTCTAAAAGAGTGTAGCTCGCTCGATCCTGTTAGTGTACAACAATCCTAATATTTTGCAATGTTAGTATCATCTACTAAATGAAAAAATCTACGAACTAAAGAATTACCTTGACTACCTCGACCCATTGCATGATTGCACCACTCGACAATTGATCTTGCATCTGTCAACTTTACACTGTCTTTGTACTTTAACTCTTCTCGTGCAAGGGATTTTTTGATACATGCACCTGCTCCATCATGCTCCCCCTTTCCATGCCCGACCTCTGAGAAGTTCCACATATGTTGAACACCACTGATCCTATGCATCTTGCTCAACTAATAAAACATTCTGGCATTCTTGAATTATGATGTACAGTTATCTGACCATATGATATGTTGACTGAATGATATGCCCCTACTAGCCAGATCAATATAGAACATCTGAAAGTAACCTTGCACAAACTTGGTAGAATGTGTGTGATCATCACTAATGTAAAAGTGATACTCCCTCAATACTTTCCTATTATCCTCTGTACTATCATTTGCATGAATGAATGCTATATGCACAAATATAGCAACCTGTGTGGAGTTGTAGTACTGTGATTACACCTCGTTCTGTGGTTGTAGTGTGTAGTTCTTCATGAAGTCGACAACTGAAACGATGCTATGAAGTGGAAACATGCCCTTGCATAACTTGAATTGTGAGTCCAACCATTGAGCTCTATGTGTATGCCTTGCATACTTATAGACCACCTGATCACGGAAATGCCCATAAACTGATATATTGGAATCTTATCACTGACCAATTCACACTTCTTTGCTTCTTTCCCATCTTTTAGACTGTAGGCCATTGTCTTGTATTTGCAAAATTTGACAATTTTGTCTCCAATTGTGTGTGTACTAGCCATGTGTTGGAAAATTGGCAAATGTTGCATGCCACCACAATGATGACATGTGCCATCCAAACATTACTTTTAAAAAATTTTACCATTCTCTCTTTCACATAAAATGGAAGATAAGAATTCCCTTGAGGATTTGGGTGGAGGCCTTATGTTACATTCCTCTAAAACATTGCCAGTATGCATATCTATACATATACATTGATAAACATCATAATGGTTAGAAAACTCAATATGTACTCTACAACAACAAGTAGTGCGTGTGTGATTTATTTT
>VDFB02047397.1:96415608-96509953 GCA_007258455.2 Sequoia sempervirens | reverse complement strand
GAGAGTGGGAGAGAGATAGAGGGAGTGAGAGATAGGGAGTGGGAGAGAGAGGGAGTGTGTATGTGTGAGAAAGAGAGGGGGGATGGAGATACCTAAGAGAGTGAGAGAGAGACAGGGAGAGAGATAGAGTGAGTGAGAGAGAGAGGGAGTGGGAGAGAGATAGAGGGAGTGAGTGAGAGACCTAAGAGAGGGAGAGGGGGTAGGAGGGAGAGACTTGAGAGAGAGACAAAGAGAGAAATATAATGACCTAAGAGAGGGAGATGGAGTGAGAGAGACAAAAAGACCGAAGGGGGAGAGAGAGAGGGAGAGTGAGAAAGGGGGTTGGGGTGAGATAGATTTATTTAGGTACCTATGTGGGAGGGAAAGTGACCTGAGAGAGGGGATTGGACTGAGAGAGAGTAGTCTAGGTCGTGTGGGAGGGAGTGAGACTTGAGAGAGAGAAACTTCAGAGGGATAAAGAGTTATCCAGTTAGGGTAACAAGTTAGAGAGCATATGGAAGGTAAAACCTCAACTATCCACCTACGATCATAAACTGTGCACTCTAAGCATTATCAAAGTTATCGACAAAAGAGGGGAAATTCAGGTTTTGTTCAAAGCAGGCCATTTGGTGAGCGCCAAATTTGGCGCTCTCCAAATGACACATCACATTTGGCACACGCCAAATTTGGAGCTCGCCAAATGTGATGTGCCATTTGGTGAGCGCCAAATTTGGAGCTCGCCAAATGTGATGTGCCATTTGGTGAGCGCCAAATTTGGCGCTCGCCAAATGACCTGCTTTGGACGTGTTATTGACAGGATTTGCTAAATTTCCTCCTATTTTCGTCTATGCTCCCTGTCTCATTTACACGTCTTTCAATGCAAGTTTATAAAAAGAACCGTGATAACATTGACCTCTCTTAGCTATCTAAATATATAATTCTTTTTTCATTTTGATTTAGTTAAGGTTTTGATCCATGGCTTTTATTGTAAATGCCTCTTGTTTTGGGCAAAAACCAACATGTGCTAGTTTTCGGATAGATTTTTACTCGTTCATCGAAATGTGAAACAAATTACATTTTTGAAACTAGACTCCATTCTACACATGATGAAAAAAATAATCATTTTTTGATTAGTTTTTAAAAAATTTAGGGGGGAGCACGCTGAAATTTCAGCCTTTCAGAATGTGTCCACTTTGAATATTCATAAAATATTATATATTCATTAAAAAAAATATCCGAAAGAACAAGGATAAACTACATGGTGTTAGCTAATTTCTCTCCGTTAGGATTTTTGAAATTCTAAAAAAAAGTTAATCAAAAAGGGGGGAGCCCTCAGGCGCTATGCTATTTTTTTTTTATAAAAAAAGGACCTGTTTTGGCCCCCCCCCTTTTTTGAGACCCTTAATCTTCATTAATTTTTTTAAAAAATAGTAGCTTAGAAACTAGACTCGGAGCACTTCAACTTTTGTTCTTGCTGCATCTTGAAATTTTGGACGTAACTATCTTCATTTTCTCGTGCAAATCAGATTTTGCTGATTTCAGAAAAAAAGTGCCATCTTAAGAGCCAAAATTGTGTCACAGATCCATGCACTTACCCTCTTCATGAAATCAACTAAATTGATCATTAGAAGAAGGAATTGCAACAATCGTGGAGATAAATTTCATTGCAATGTGGTAATCAACACATACTCAAGGGTTCTTAACAACTCTAATAGTTATTCTAGGGGGTATGCCTAGAAAATCAAAAGTAATTGCCAACTTTTCACTATGGTGGCAAAGAAATAATATTTTTTTCTTCATTTTCCACACCACTAAATAAATGTCTTGCATTTGGAAGATACCCTATTGCCTTCATCTCCCAAACCAATTTCTCCAACTTTGCATAGATTTACTATGTCTATGGATGTGATATGTCTCTTACACAAGAAACAACCAACTACATTCAGGAACCTTTTTAACTTCTTATTTTCATCAATCTCGTTACCATTTGCTCACACCACCTACCCACTTCTATATAGATGTTTGGCAAATAACATAAGTCACATCTAGTAGTAGCATCGTTGTAAATACTCTTGATCCTATATTCATATGTGATATGCAAGCAAAGAAAACGGGTCCACACGACCACCACAGATTTAACTAGCATCTTAATAATAAAGTTTAGGGTGTCCTCAAAATAACTAACACAAGCAAGTTGGTCAACCATGCACACATAATGGTCAATTGTAGATGTGATGCAATAAAGGTCACCAATATGATTGAAGTATGTATGACCTATAGGTCACCAATGTGATTGCATGTACATTTAACACAAGCAAAGCTTATGTCAAGATATGTTCTAAAGTGCTTCATTAATCCAAGTATTTTGAGAGCATCCTTCCAAAATCCATTTTGTGCATATCCCACAAACATTGCATTCCATGAGACTACATTTCTTCGAGGCATTTTGTCAAACAGTTTACATGCCTTGTTTATGCTTCCACACTTTCCATACATGTCTACCAAAGCATTTCCAACAAAAATATCTGACAAAAATCTTTGATGGATGTTCCATACCCTGTTATTAAGCTCTCATATTGGCATAGTCGGAGAGTATGCTGCCAATTTGTTTTGCTTGAAAGATTTGAAAGTCTTGTCAACAAATCCATTTTCTGCATATCCTGCATTCCATGGAACCATATTTTTTGGAAGCATTTTGTCAAACATTTCCCGCCCCTTGTCTATACTTCCGCATTTTGCATACATGCCTATCGGAGCAGTTGCGACTACATCTGACAAGATTGATCTATTCAAAGCTCCCTTTTTGGCACAGGCGGGGGAGGCTGACGGCAAAGGTCGTGGAGTTTGGCTTTACTCCTGCCAACTGCATTTGCTTGAAAGTTCCTGAATCCTTTTCAACAAATCAATTTTGCGTATATCCTGCAAATATGGCATTCAATGTGACCACATTTGTTTGAGGCATTTGGCCAAACAGCTCACGTGTCTTGTCTATGCTTCCACATTTTGGATACAGGTCGATCAGAGCATTTCCAACTACAACACTTAGACAAAATTCCTCTATCCTTTATGCTTCTATAGATACCTATACCTTGTTCCAAAGCTCCCATTTTAGCACAGGCTGGAAGTACGCTGGCAAACGTAAACTGCCTCTGAAGTACTCCAGGGTGGGAACGATGGGTAAGATTGAGTTTTGTTTGGCTATTGCGCGGGAACTGGGCGGCTGACTACTGACTGTAAGGTTAATGGACTGCTCAGAGGAATCGAAACAGGCTTTGGTGAAAGGAACAGCTTGAATGGGCCCACATGAGCCACGTAACCAGTCGACGCTTAGGTGTCTGCTCTTTTAAGCCCAGCCTATGATCATAAGCCACCAAAATGCCCGGTCAAAATAAACCGTTGTTTGTGCTGAGATATATAAGAACCCAAACATTATAACAAAGTCCGCTTAATCACCGATAATCATTTCGTGACTCTGCCCCTTTGGAAGGAGAGCATGCCCCCCTGCCACCACTGCCTCCGCAGAATTCTCCAGAAATTGTTGCAGGCATTACAACCTCATATGAGTCTCAGCTCATTATACTGTTTTCTTGGTCGGGTCCACATGCACTGCAAAATAAAAAATATGTTACAGAACACAATATCTTCTTCAAAATTATCCCCAAAACACTTTTGAGTCACTCCCCTACATAACGCCACGACTGTTAGTTACAACAACGACTGGAACAACTTTGTAGAAGTAATCGTTTTCCATTTACAATGGCTTATGTTTAGTGTGATTTTCCATCTGCAATGCCTTCTGTTTTACTGATTAAACGATTTTCATGGGAAGACCTGCAAAAAATCTTTTTAGCTGATAATGAAATCATTAGTCTATGAACTGACTCTGTAGAACGTCTCTAGGCCTAATAAATTCTTCTGATGAATTTAAATGAAGAATTAACGGAGTTTCTTGACAAGCCTAAATCTGACCGCGTTACTAAGAGTTGCTTGCAGAGAACATAGGTTCTATCTGCTTCAAGACCAATTGATTTTAAATGATGCCCAAGCATCTACGCCTCTCAATAACTGATGTTAGTGCTATCCTATCTGTAAGTATGCGTGACAGAGCTGTCTATGTGATTCACAAAATCATCAGTAATAAGTATAAAAAAAGCCACTAGATTATTATCAGAATAATGTGAGCATTTGTAAAAGGCAAGAAATAGACCCCAGAAAAAAGTTACGAAAACAAACTTCTGAAACCCTGTGTAACAAATTATACGGAAGATTGACACTGTAATCGAAAGCGTTAGATTAAAAGGCCTATTGGCCTATTATCCAACTTTTTTTATCTCAAAAATTAGTTTTCCGATATTCAGAAACTGTAAAAACCTTACTTCTCTTAACACAAAAAATAGATATACAAAATGAAACAGAACCTTAATAGCCCAAGCCAAGGGTTTGCAAAGTAGATTCATCATATTAAGAAAGAGGCACAAGATTCATACAACACTATATCTGCGCAAGAATCTTGAGAAGATACATTTATTTTCTGAATGGCTAAACAATAATCCGCGAAAAAAAAATTCTGTACAAACCACTAAACAAAGTGACTCGAGCTCGGCCATCAAAGAAGATGCACAATGTCTCACGCGCTGACCGAAAATGACAAGCCATAGATAATAACGGAGATCGGATTAGAAGAAACCCTCAGTGAAAAAAGCAGGCAAAAAATGCGAAGAGAGATCCAACAAGAGCAGGTGCTAGAGAAGGCACCACCGCCATATAAGCAGCGCCTGTGATCGGAGATAGACTTGGGGTCTCTACCTCCTCCGCACCAAATGCTACTGATATCCCCATCATTATCATTATTAGGGCCAAATTTAGGGCGTAAGTGTTGCTGTGTACTGCTCCAGCCATCTCCACGCCTTTCTACCAAAGATCGCAAATGCCTACGAGATGTGCAGCTTTGGTAAAATTAACAAGCTGGAGAGTGGGCACTGGGAATGGAATGTAGGGCTTGAGAGGGGAAAGGGATATTTATATACAATAAATGGGCAACCAAGAAGCCTACATTACAAAAGGGGCGGAGAAGCAGAAACTGTTGTGGGGCCACCCCCAGTTAATGTTCCGTTGGAAGAATGCAATTGCTTGGTAATGTAAAGGTGGCATGACCAGGTACCTTATGTTCACATGGTTGTATGATTGGGGATGGCTTTTCTTATGGAGGTTTAAGAATATAAAGGGGCCCATCACTTGTATTTGTTGTCCCCATGGGGCCCTATCACCATTGTGCCTTCCCCGCGTTGTCAAGTGACTAATTCGTTTCCATTTTTGTATTGTGTAATGGTGACAAATGTATACCTTTCTCTTTTCACTTTTCACATTTGTTTTGGAATCATTTCAATTTGATTTTCTTTAATAATAAATTTATAAATAGTATGCTTTTGTGGATGTATAAGTTAATTTTTATTTATTTATTTATTATTTAAATATACGATCAATTTTACATTTCTTTGTGATTGGTAAGTGTTAATTTAAAGTGTAATTTTTTTCTTTAATCTTTTGTGTTGTATTAAAGGAGTAGTCCTAATTAATTTGAGATTATCAAGATACATGTAGATCTTTACTATTTGAAGAGCTATTATTTACTACTTTGTGTGTTATTGTCTAGTGCATCTTGCATGTTCAAGAGTGATGTTTTGAATTGTTTATCAATCCTTAAATCGGTATCCTAATCTGGTTTGAAACAAGGGAATAAATTATCTCTTAACATCCAAATCTAATTTGAGACCTAATTTTATGCAGGGACATACTAAGAACATTAAAGCTAGTTGAAAGTGATGTTCTAAAATTTTGTAACAATTGAATCCGCATTCCTAATAAAACCCTTGACATGGATCAACTCTACACTTATGGTATTGAATTTGTAGTCGAATAAATGACAAAGTGAAGCATACACCATTCATTTGTTTCAAAATATTCATCTAATCTTCACTAACATTTTTACCATATTGAAAACTCAAATTTGAGCATCTATTATAATTTCCGAACTAAACATATTTATCATTTTATTCAATTTCCAAACATTTAATTCATTTACATGTATAGATTGTCACAGCACTTTAATATAAAATAGATATTGATTATTATTTATTTTTCCTAAATTTATGTAGAAAGCATTTTATGCTCTGTCTCATTTAAAGAAAAGATTTTTATTTTCTTTTTCATATGAAAATTTTGGAACAAACAAAGGAGTTGATCATTCACTCTTAAAACTCCTTCTCAAGTCATTTTGAAGGAGCGAACAAGAATAAATAACACCCTACAATTATAATTATAAAAGGTATAATTTATAATTCTAGATCAATCTTGAATTATTGAAGAAGTTGATAGTAATAAATTTAGATTAATATCTAAAAGGTTGATACATAAATAAAGTGGTTTTACAATTTGTAATCTTAGACCAATCCTTAATTATTAAAGAAGTTGATAATGATAAATTTAAATAAAGATCTAAAGGGTTGAGACATAAATAAAGTGTTCATCTAGTGCATGTAGTTAGATATTGAATTTGATTGCTTTGATTGACATAGATGTTGTGAGAAAAAGTTCTATAAATTAAAAATTGTAAATTGTGTTAGATTAGTGAAGAAGGGAACATGCCATGAATTTCGAGATTTTAAAGGTATAGAATTAAATCACAACCACAATTTTTTCTTTGGACATTTTACTTCCATGTGGTTTTGTCCACTACATATTTCACCTTTGGGATTTGAAATATTAATTCACCTAAACCTATACATACATTTAAGAAACTAGGAATGCTAAAAAGCATATTTTGGGTGTTACTATAAAAATAGAGAAGACCAATGACTTCCTTGATAATAGTCACAGGGTAAAAGCACAAACCTGTGTCACTCTTTATAAAGGAATCAACCAACAGCAAAAAAAATTATGAACTTCGACCACATAAAAGTGGTCTTTATATTTTGAATTTCAAAATGATGTAAACTAATAAAATGTAGAACTCTTGATGAAGTTTATTCCTGTAATTTTTTAGATTTTTTTAAAATTGTTTTCATTATTTTTTTTATCAACTTGAGAACAGATTTTGGAATGCTGAAAAAAAATCAAATTTTAAAGTATATTTTTCTCATAATTACGTTTTAAAGTCAAACTTGTTAGAATTTGACGATTTTCATTTGATGCCAACTATTGTCTATTTTTTTAATCATTTTCAAAAAATAAATTACACCCTTTTGAAGATGACTCTCTCCTCTAGTGCATCATATATTTTTTTAAAAAAATTAATATGTTTTACTATTTTTTAAATTTCTAATCAGCCTTTTTTTAACTTTAACAACCTATTTGCATTATTTTAAAAATAAAATATATTAAAGCTAATCAAAATATATATAAAAAATTACATATTTTGATTCATCACTCTGAGCTCTACAAAAAAGTATTTTTATTTTGAAAAAAAAACAATTTTGATTGAAGAAATACTCTATTGAAGTTAAAAGTTTCAGAAAAATCTAAAAAAAGTTGAGTTGGTTGCCAAGTAGGATGCCAACTAGATATTTTCAGCCAGACTTTTTTTCGGCCGAGCACGTTTCGGTCAAGAGGGTTTCAATTGAAAACCTCTCAACCAAAACATGCTCAGCCAATAGGTGGTCGACTGAAATATGTTAGGCTGAAAACCATCCATATCATTTTTTTTTAGATTTTTTCAATTCAAGGAAATTTGGGAAAATACAAAGGAAGACTTATTTCGACAAAAGAAGACTTATTTCAACAAAATAAAACTTATTTCGACAAAAGTAGATGTATTTTGACAAGCTATTTTTGAAAGTACATTGATCTTCAACTTATAATTGATTATGTCACTCTTTTCATGGGTGCATTTGAAGTTAGTTTTCACTATTTTTTATTTGAATATGGTTGAGAACTAGGGCTATTAGGTTATGGTGTACACATAAAAAGACCCACAATTTTGGATCATTCAAGTGCACCTACAAACTTGTACTATGAAATTTGTAAAAATATGCTTAACTTCACCCAGTGTGTTTTTAGATAATCATTATAAATCTTAGATAACTATCTTCTTGAGGAATTAGTCATGTCCTCATTTTATGTGGTTTTTCATAATCATGTTTGACCTTTCACCTCTTCTCTTCTCTACTTTTCATTTATTTCTCATGTGTGGGTTCCATCCCTTGTTCTTGTGCATAACTCCTTCCTTGTAACATGCTCTACTCTCATGTGTTCACCCTATCCTTTTACATAATGTTCCTTATTGTGCCCCTACATCAAACTCCTTAGGTGTTAAATAATACATGAATCCTTATTTGAACAAATGAGATGAGGTGGTAGTTGCATGCTCTTCAAAGTTCATCAAGATTGTCTCATCTTTCCCTAGAGACACTCCTACTTTAGCATGATTAATATGTTTTTTTCCTTATTTTTTCCCTCAACCTCACCTACATGGCATACACTAACTAAGCCTCTATCCAAGTCCATTTCCTTTAATTGTTCTCAACTTTTTGATCTATGAGATCATATCAAGTGTTTTCTCCCCTTTGACCTTCTTCTCCATCCTTACTCCTTCCTTTGTCCAACCTCCTTTACTAGGGCTTGAACACTCCACTTATATATACCTTTTTTCTCTTTGATGTATTTTGTGGACACCTTTGTACCTTTTTTAGGTATAACTTCCTCTATGTTAGTGATTTTTTCTTAGGTGAACCAGAGTTCTTGTAGCACTTATGTGTTCCATTCTCCTTCCTCATTTCTCTTTGTTGAGGATATTCTTGCATTCTCTTTTATTCCCATGCTCACTCACTCAATTGGATTTTATTGAAAATAATGTCAATGCCTTTCTATGGATCCTCTCCTTCACATGTGACTACCTTATCCATCTATATTTTATCATTAAAATTGACTAGATCTTTCCAAACCTTATGTGTGTCCAAGTTTTCCCATGCTCTTGCATTAGGTTGGCGCATCTTAGGTTCACTTGAATTGATTATGTACATTGTACTTGGAGATCAAGTCCCCTTCTTGAAAATTCATACTTGCATGCTTTTCTAACTTCTTCATGCCCTATAACCAATAAAAATCATCTACTTCTTATCCTTTTGTGGTGTGTATTATCTTCCAACAAAATTAAGGTTTAATCCAAAGTTCCTTTATTAGCCCAAGTTTTATTGATACATAATTTCACATCCCATACATTATACATTCTTGAACTACTTGTGCAAGTTTAGATTCCCCTTTTCGTATATCCTCTAGAGTTCCTTATTGCTAGATTCTTCATCATGTGATTCTTGATATTATATCTAGTTTATATTTCTTGTGAACACATTATTTTTTATCTCATGTGCTATCTAAATCTAATGCTAAATAACAAGCTATCTTCTTTGAATACATTTTAAGGGTTGATGTACAAGAGACATGTAACAATACCCTTCTTTGAATACATAAAGGGTTGTGATACATGTGTAATTTTTAATTTACCCATTCTTTGTCTCTAAACTATTTTTGTAGTTTAAAGATCTCCATGACATGCCTTTTTAATGATGATCTAATTGGATTTTCTTATCATATGTGATATTGAAAATAATGAGCTTGAATGTCTTGTCAAATTTATAATATGAGCTAGTGATCTACACATTTAGGTATATCGAGCATTATGTTTCTCTTTCTATGTTTTATATTACTCATTTTATTAAAAAGATCCACATATTGATGCATTTAGTGGTGATAGTTGTAAGTGTGAAATAAGTAAATAAGTAAATAAGTAAAAAAACTAAAAACACTTCTTAATGATGCTCTCAGATTTGGTAAGCACTGTGATTGTTAAAATTCCAATCTAGAGAATGGAATGATGCTAAATGCAATGATCTACTTCTATATGGTGATTTCTAAATGATATTGATGCTATTGTAATCTATGTTGACATGAAACCTGATGGATGGAATCTATAGTAAAACTAAGATGCAACCATGATTATGATTCTACAAATGCTATGATTGCTATGATGCTAAGATGTTATTACTAAATGCTTAATTGATCAATTTCTTGATTGCTATTCCTGCAGAGTAAGTTTGCACAAAGTTGGGATTCGGGATCCATTTCCTGTAGAAGTCTATATTTATAGATTTACGACAGCAATTTTGTGATAGGGCAACACAACAAAGGCTTGGATTTGATCTAGAGGATTGAATGGTAAGAGATGAAGAAGCTTGAACTGATCATGGGAATGGTTCCTCCCCATGAAAACATCAAGCCAAATGATGGGAAGAATCAGAGGAAGGAGATTGAAGAGGACTTCCTGCAAGTTTGTCTCCACAACTTTCTCGTATTCACCAGTTGAATTAATTAGACATAGAATATCTAATTTTATTGGTAAGATATGATGAGCTGTAGAATTTGAATATTTTGGATTTATTCAAATTTAAGAAGAAATAAGATATTAACTTTAATAAAAACAACTATAGAAGTTTATTTATTAAATTAAATATGGAATAATAGTTGTTTATTTATTAAATTAAATATGGAATAAATTAACAATTAAATATTTAATAGAGTATGTGAACCTATTTATTTAATTAAGATAGAATGATATGATTTAAAATAGAAGAATTTGATAATTAAATAAAACAAAGTATTAAATTTGTTTATTTAATTAAGATGAAATAATAGAAGAATTTAGAAGAATTAAATGTGAACTATGTAAATAAATATTTCTATTTATTTAATAGTAGATGAAATTAAGATTAATTAATCAAATAAGTCATATTTAATTAATTAGATTATCCAGACCATTTTTAGGTGTATACATTTTTCCCCTCTTTGAAGTGATGTGTTTACGCATTGCTTCAAAGAAAATTTTGTTGCTATTGCTGCTAGTATCGACAAAAAAAAATTTAGTATACCCCAGACGTTGATTTTGAGGTGATGATGGATATATGCCCCCTCAGGAGATAAATTGATGAATTTATGATTTTTTTATTTTTTTTGGAATTTTTTCGAATTTTTTACATGATTTTTCGATGATTTGATAAAGATTCTGTGATGAAATAATTTATCTCCCAATAAAGAATGTAGAAAATTTCCCCTGTGTTGAGTTTGAATTAATCTCCCTTGAAAAAAAAATTAATCCCACCAAAAATCCCCTTTTCAATAACCTATAAAAGGTCATAAAGGTCTTTTTCAAACTCATTTGTGCATTTGAGTTTTCAAACTTTGTGAGAGAGCTATTTGAGCAACTTGGAGCAAGATGCCAATCCCCTACCACACTCACCAATTTGAGCGTGTGTGACAACACAATCGCCCGACCGCATATGGACCTCCAGTATGTACCCTTGAACTCCCTCATTTTACGTGCATTTCTCATTTTTCACAATTTTTTTAGATTTTAAAATTTTAGTTTCTTTTAGTTCATTTTCCTTCTGTTGTAGCGCTTAGATCAACTTTTTGAGCGCTTTTAAAAGTTTAGTGCTTAGGTCAAATTTTCTAGTGCTTCGATAGGGATAAATTAGTGCTTTTAAAGTTTTAGTGCATAGGACAGGTTTTATAGCACTTTAACTTCCTGTTTTAGCACTTTGATTAGTTTAGCGCATTGACCCGATAGTTTAGCGCTTCTGGTGAAATGGCGTTTTGGTTGCCTGAATTAGTGCTTTTGACTGATGAAATGGTGCATGTAGTGGTTTAGCGCTTTGAATGCCTATTTTAGCACTTTTAAGTGTTTGAATGGTGCTTATGATAGTTTTGTGCATAGAAACTCTATTTTAGCGCATCCAAGTCAAATTGATTAAGTTTTTCAAATTTGTCCTTGATTTTATCAATTTTTTATTGTGTCAGCCGTTGGTTTGATATGATTGATGATCCTGATCAAGTAGATGATGTTCAACCTCATGATAGGTGAGGTCTGATGTTTGATTGATGATAATTATCCTCATGATAGGTGAGGAATAATTATAGTTTGATTGATGAACCTCATGATAAGCGAGGTTGATTTGATGTATTGATGATTGACTTCATGATAGGTGAGGTACAATTGTAAGATTGATGATTGACCTCATGATAGGTGAGGTTCAATGATGTTTGCTCATGAGATTTGATCAAAATTTTCACCAAGAGCTGATTAGATTTGATAGGATAAATGATGTTTGATGATTTGACAAAGAGTATTGATTTTGAATATTTCTTGATAATAGGATCCATTGGAGAACCTTCAGGTTCGTGAGCGGTTCCCATGGACATTTGATTTGATACCACAGTTAGCATAGCCTGAGACGACAGTCATTGTATGATGTAGATTGGATTCTCTATTATTCATGCCCCATATTAGGATTAATTGGGGTCTTCTGACAACTTTAGTCGAGAGGTGGCATAGTGAGCATAACACCTTCCACCTTCCTACCAATGAGATGACAGTCACCCTTGAGGATGTTTGGCAGCTTTAGTGGATTCCCATTGTTGGAGAGGTTGTTTTCTATGATTCTATAGAGCAGGGAAGGACTGATGCTCTCCACAGAGTATTTCAGGATGATCAATTTTTTGGGTATTGGATTCCATGGTGTGAGATGGTGGATGCTTATGCCACCCTTCCTGCAGTTCTTGTTGGGTTCATTGGAGGGTTCCTTTGTCCTGATCATAGGTCAAAGGTACTTTCTATTGGTTGGAGCCGTGTGCTGGAGAGCATGATTGTTCATGGGATGAGATATGCTCGGGGCATGTGTATGCTTGCCCATCTGTATCATGATTTGCATTCGGTTGTTTATGTTGGAGGTTGCAGTTTGTCATCTAGAGCTACTTTATTATAGGTATGTGTGTGGGAGCACATAGTTGTCATGCATCTAGTGCTAGTGAGACAAAGACTAGCTATGAGACCGTATGTGTACAGATATGCAAGTCGCTTTACTCAGTCCAGAATGGGTAAGTTAGAGCACTGGAGGAGAGTGATGGATGATATAGAGTCTGTGACATGGCATCCCTACCTAGATTGTGAGCATTGGGATGAGGATGATATTCAGGTGCCTTTTCTCTGTCAGTCGATATTATTGATTGGTCAGACTCCTTAGGTGTTAGAGAGATTTTTGATCAGACGAGTGCATAGACAATATGGTTTGGTTCAAGGTATGCCCCAGGGTGTTGCTCATTAAGCCCATTGTCAGTCAGATTCTACAGAGTGGGGACCTAGTCTGTCATATGATGTTGTTGTTCAGGAGTATCAGTATTTGCAGCCGTTAGAGTGGGATATCCGTCCTAACATTGTTGAGCCACTTGTTACAACAGATTATGTAGAGTATATGGTTTGCATCCTTTTCCACACATTACTATTCCTGATGAGCTTTCCCCATTACTTACAGAGGAGAATGTTATTGTTGCACATGGTTGTAGGTAGAGGAGAGAGGAGGTTGGTGAGGTTGAGGTGGAGGATGTTGAGGGTGGTGGTGATGAGGAGGATAGTGGTGATGAGGAGGGTAGTGGAGATGAGAGGGGTAGTGGTGATGAGATGGGTAGTGGTGATGAGAGCAATGGAGATGAGTATGGATTTGACAGTGGAGATGATGCAGGTGGGTCGGGTCTAGCCTTAGATGTGCAGGAGCATGCAGTGCCTCATAAGAGGTAAGCAGTGGCAGATCCTACATAGCAGAGTAGATTGCAACCCTTCAGGTGCAGTTAGAGACCATACAGGCTCAACTTGTTCAGGCTTAGGGTTTATTGTCACAGACTCATGCTCAAATGCAGGCACAACCTAGTCACATGCATAGGCTTTATCCTAGGTACAAGCTCAATTGGCTGTGACACAAACATAGATTAGAACATTGACAGCCGATAGGGATATCGCTAGGCAGACTATAGGGGTAGCTCAGGCTCATATTGTATCATTATAACCGAGAGGGATATCACCAAATTTACTATAGAGGGCTATAGAGGGGGCTCAGGCTACAATCGAGAGAGTGCAAAGATTGGCAGATGGTACCATTGTAGTAGATTATATGTGAAAGGTTGTTTGTATTGGTGGGGAGGTAGAGTATTATAGAGGTAAATTCTATGATGTTATCCCTTCAAAGTAGAGAGTGAGCTACAACCTCTCTTGAGAGACCCAAGAGATCCTGGTACATCTGGTGGTGGTGGAGGGACTAGTCCTGTGATTCTTGCACCGTTTGGAGCTAGCAGCACATGATTGTACCCTTCGTTGTATTTGAGATGTGATGTACACTTTGATTATTTTGATTTACAACCATCTTTTATGATATATCTTTTTTCATTTCAGACATCATTGTATACTTGACATTATTATTTTGAGATCTATATGATATGCAGTAGACTTTATCGATCTATTATGTGTTCTGTATGATTGTATGATGGATGCATTTATTTTCTATGTTCCATATGCCATGTGATGATCTTTATATTATGATGTTATGGATGCAATTTATAATCATGATGACATTCTTTATGATTTATGATGTTCTATCTATGATGTGTATTATGATGATGTATGGATGTTTTAATGCTAAATGAAATATAATGTAAATGGGATATGTGCATTTTTATTCTTGTGATATCAATGCAAATTATGATGCGATGAATGAATGATGAACATAATGAATGATATATATGCTGATATTTTGTATTTATGATAATGATGTGATGAATAGATAAATGAAGATGCACCTACATAGTGATTTATTTTTTATAGTTTTCTCATGACATTTTATGATGCAATACATAAAATGAAGAAATGACATGATTAATGCAAATTATATGATTTAAATGATAAAGATGAAATGATAAATAATTGTTTCTAAATGTATGCAATGCAAATGATTATGCAGCTACATGATAATGAAGATGTTTTTGTTAATGCCAAGTATACTCAATCCATTAATGAGAAAAAATAACATCATTGAATGATTCACCAATTTTGTAACAAATACTCTGCAGATGTAACACTATTATGAATGCAATCTATTTTATTATGCAAATCTACATGTAAACATTGGCATCTTAACAATCCTTTTATTGTGCTTTGTATCATCATGGAGCTTTTAAAATGTTGAAAGTGAGTTCAAGCGTCAATGTTATAATGTAAACCAATGATGACCAGAGTACTACTTTCATGATTTTTGATATTGCAAGCGAACACAAGCATCAAGGTATAATTAAACCGAGATGACCTAAGCATTTTTGGTGTAAACAGACAAGAATTAATCACTTTCCCATGTGAATTGGAATGTCATCAGTGATACTTTGTAGAGCATGTCTCATGACAATTCACACAATAATAATGACTAATTCACAGACAACAGACAAAGAAAATACCATTCTCCTTCCTAGCTTCTCTAGTTCAATACATCATTGAGTTGCTCCAAAGAAATGATAACAATGATCAAAGTACATCTATCCAACTTTTAATTAAAGTATTTCAATCATTATTCATATTAGATCATCCATCCTGATTTTATGACGTTTTTGTGATTTTCGAGAGTTTTGACCAAAAACCTAACCTAAAGACCTATCCTAGGGGTCTCGGGGGCTGATCAAAGATTAGACTTGCCTACGTTAGACACGTAGAGACCACATAGTTCGACTAACACAGACTCATGTTTTTGACTTTTTGATACTAAATTTTTGACCTATTTTTGGATTTTCTGTTGTGGTATGGATGCCCAATGTGTTTCCAATGTTGAATAATGTTTCATGTTGGGTTGTGTTTCAATTATTGTTTTTTCTATGTTTGAAATATTATTGTTTGTCCATTTGATTAAGCTCAATTTTATTGCCCCTAGTGAAGTCTAGAGTTTTCCCCCAAGCTAGGGTGAGACACGACCACTCGTAATGATATGATAATGGATGTAAAATGATGGTGAAAGTAATGACCATGACATGCGTCCTATAGATGGAAAAGCTGGTTCAAATCTCAAATAGTGCCTGTTTCCAATTTTTCACTATATGTTTTTATTGCACCTTTTCAGTATTTTTGTTTTGTTTTTTTGTATTTTTTTGTCACCAAGATGCTTGTTTGCCAAGTTTTCATCAAGGTAACCATTTTTTAGATCTTGACTCGTGCACTAGGTTGTTTAGGTGTAGAAATTTTTGAGATGGATATTTTTAATAGGTTCAACGAATAGATCCCCTTCAGGTGTGGACAATTGATATGCTCCAGATCCATAAATTGATATGATAACAAAGGGACCTAGCTAGTTAGGGTCAAACTTCCCTTTTTTTTCTCTGCCTTGTTGATTTCTAGGGTTTTCTTTTAGGACCAAGTCACCAACCTAAAAGATTCTAGGTTTTACCCTGTGATTGTAGCTTCTAGACATTCTCTGTTGGTATGCCTTCAAATGATTGACAACTTGTTGACGATGTTCATCCAACAATTCTAGTTCCTGTAGTCTAGAGACTCTATAATCCTCATCTGTAATGATACCTCTCAGTGAGACAGAGAGTGATGTAATCTCAACCTCAATGGGTAGTATAGCTTCTGATCCATATACCAAAGCATATGGTGTAGCTCCTGTGGGTGTTTTGATGTTGGTTTTGTAGGCCCATAATGCAGGATTTAGCTAAACATGCCAATCACGCCCAACATCATTAATCGTTTTCTTTAGTATTTTTAGAATTGTCTTGTTTGAGGCCTCTGCTTGGCCATTTCCCTAAGGATAGTACGACATTGAGAAATAATTTTGGATATGAAATTTTCCACATAATTCTTGGACATCCTAGTTCTTAAAAGGTCTACCATTTTTTGTTACAATGGATTGTGGTATGCCATATCGATAGATGAGGTAGTTTAGTATGAAAAATGATATTTTTTTGCTATGATTTTTGTTAAGGGAACCACTTCTATCCATTTTGTAAAGTACTATGTTGCTGTGATTATGAACTTGTGTCCATTGGATGAAGACAAATTTATCTTTCCTACTAGGTCCAGTCCCCATTGACAAAAGGGCCATGTTGATGTAAATATTTGCAATTCTTGTGCTGGCGCATGGATTAAGTTACCATGAATTTTGCATTTCTGACACTTTTTAACAAATTGATAAGACTCCTTCCCCATATTTGGCCAGTAATACCCCAAATGGAGGTGTTTCTTTGCTAGGGTTAGCCCACTTGAGTGAGTTCCACAAATACCTTCATGAACCTCATGTAAGGTTTTTTTAGATTTGTGATGTTCTAGATGCCAAAGAAGAGTACCATCTAGACCTTGACGGTAAAGTATGTCAACAATCAATGTATGTCGTGCGGATTGGCAGATAAAGTTACGTTTTTGGTTTCTAGAAAGATCAAGGGGAAGGATATTATCCTTGAGGTAAGCATAGATCTCTTCCTAGAGTGAGGTTTGAATGTCAGTTATTTGGCATATGGTTTGTGATTCAAGATTTTCATAGGCCGGGTTAGATACTTGTTCTACCATAAACTCATAACGACCTTGCTTTTCTAGTAATTGCAAGAGAGAAGCAATTGTTACCATAGCATCCACAACTTTGTTCTCTACCCTTGGTATCTGTTCAAACTTGATCTCTGCAAAGTACTTTTTAAGCTCATCTATCATTTTCTTATATGGCATGAGTTTTTCATCCTTTGTTTGATACTCGTCATTTACCTAATAAATGACAAGCTATGAGTCCCCATACACTTGTATTTATGTGATGTTCCATTCAATAGCCATTTTGATGTCGATAATCAATGCCTCATACTCAGCCACATTATTGGTACATGGAAAAATTAGTCTATAGGACCTTGGGATGGTGTGTCCTTGAGGTGTAACAAATAGAATTCTCGCACCAGACCCCCTTTGTGTGTATGATCCATCAAAATAAAGTCTCCATTGTTGTGTGGTAATATTCAGGATGTTTGCATCCAAAAATTCAATGTTCATTAGATGATTAGCTTGTAATGGAGCTTCAACTAATTGATCAGCTATCACCTGTCCTTTGATGGCTTTCCAGTCTACATACTGGATGTTGAACTCACTTAAGATCATAACCCATTTTGCTAGTCTCCCTGTTAGAGTAGCTTTGCTAAGTAGATATTTTAATGGATCTATTTTTGCGATTAGTTTGACTGTATGAGTCAACATTTAGTGCCACAATTGTTGGGTTGCAAATACCACTACCAAACAATATTTTTCTATGAATATGTAATTTATTTCATAACTGTTCAGAGTCCTGCTGATGTAGTAAATAGCTTGTTCCTTTCCCTCATAATCTTCTTGTGCTAATATAGCTCCTAAATAAATGTCAGTTGTTGTGATATATAGTAACAATGGTCTTTCTGCTGCAGGTGGCATGAGTATGGGAGGTGACATCAAATATTGCTTTATATGGTTAAAAAAATTTTCACAGTCATGGGGTAAGTGCACCAAGATGGTTCCCAAAAAGGGGGCTTAAGTGGCCACTTTTTTTTCTGAAATCAGGAAATGCTGACCTTGGACGTGAAATTGAGGATAGTTACACTCAAAATTTTGAGATGGAACAAAAACAAGGATCGAAGTGCTCCGAGTCTACTTTCTAAACTACTAATTTATTTTGAAAATGGTTGAGATTAAGGGGTTCAAAAGAGGGATGTACAAAATTGGTGTTGTTTTTGTCAGAAAAACATAACATAGCAACTCTTGTACGACCTGAGCACGGTGAACTTTTTTGTAGTATTTTTAAAATTGCTATAGTCAAAAGTTAGCTAATAGCATCTAGTTGGTGCACAATTTTTTGATATTTTTTAATGAATATTTGATTTTTTACTAATTTTCTAAGTGGGCACTTCTGAAAAGAATTTTGGCCGTGCTCCCCTACAAATTTTTGAAAATAATTGATTTTTGTTTCTTTTTTTTTAAAAAATTGTAGAATGGAGTCTAGTTTCTAAAAATGTAATTTATTTGAAATTTTGATGAGCGGTTAATTTATAACAAAAAAAACACTAAACACTGCTTTTTGGCAAAAAAAGACATACAAACAAAAGAAATTATGGATGAAAGGCTTAACATTGTCAAAAAGTGAAAAAAATTACATCATTGGATAGCTAAGAGAGAACCTAACATTACCCATGTTTTCAATTTTGTCAATATTGAACTAGATGCAATCCTGATGGTAAGCACGGACCCGATTATGTGAAAAATTGTAGAATTTGCAAAAACATGTCTCTGGCCTTGTTGGGAATTCCCTCCAAGCCTTTGGGTTGGTATTCCAAGGAAAATAATTTCTCTTTTTGCTTTGTTTTTAATGCGAAATAATGCGTGCACATTATAACACGAGCGCATTTTTTAAAAAAAATTCATAAGTGGCCAGAAAATTGGTACCCAACTTCATGCACCTGCCACATGATCCCACTTGAATGAGACATTCATATGAAGTAGATGATTGAATGGATGGCTTTGGTTTGCCAATTGGGAGATAAATCTCTTGATGGATTGTAGCCTACCTTGTAGAGACCGTAATTGACTGATATTTTTAGGTGGCAACATCTCCATTATTTCTTTGACCTTAGCCAGATCCACTTCAATTCCTTTTTCTGACACTATGTATCCAAGGAGCTTTGTTGATGTTACCCCAAACACACATTTCTTAGGATTCAATCTGACATTGAACTTTTCTAGTGTAGTAAATATTTTGTCGAGGATCTCTAGATGTCCTTCTCTGGTGTATGATTTTGCTAAGATGTCATCCACATAATCTTCCATAAAAGTATGCATCATGTCATGTAAAATAGTGGTCATCGCTTGCTGATATGTTGCACCTGCATTTTTCAACCCAAAGGGAATGACATTCCAACATAATGTACCCCAAGGACAAGTGAATGCTATCTTTTCCTAATCTTCAGGTGCTATCTTTATTTGGTTGTACCCTGAGAAGCCATCCATTAATGACAACATGGCATGTCCCAATATTAAATCAACAATGATGTCAATACTTGGTAAAGGAAAATCATCCTTTGGAAACACCTTATTTAGATCTCTGAAATCTGTGCATATTCTAATGGTATTGTCTAGTTTAGTAACAAGTACAATATTGGAGATCCACTCTACATAATCGATAGACCTTATAAATCTTGGATCCAACAACTTCTTCAGCTCAACTTTTACCATCAGGGTGATGTGGGGATGCATTTTTCTAAATTTTTTCTTTACTAGTTTGATTTTGGATGGTAGAGATAGATGATGCATCCGAAGATCTGGATCTAATCCTAGCATATCAGAATAAGACCAAGAAAAAATGATATGTCACTCTTCAAAGAATTTGTTGAATGCAGGCTTCTCTTGTTCTGTCATAGACACTGCTAGATGTAGAATCTTTGTCTTTTTTGTTGTTCCAAGATTTATGGACTGTGTAGGCTCCACCAACACTGATGATATGTCATGGTTATGCTTTGGAAGGGTGTCAAATCTCCCATCTTTTAGTGCCTTATAAAGGTTTTCACTGTTAGATACGTTCTTTATTTTTTCTTTTTCAAAATCTAATGCTGCCTCAAAAAGGTTTTCACCATTAGATCTTTTTTTTCTGTTGTTATTTTTGCAACTGGAAGATTTGGCACCCTCCTAATTTGGAGTGTCATTGTGAGTGTTATGGGAAGAACTTGTATCAAGTTTGTCACTACAAAGAAAATTTATGATGGTATCATCATTTGAAAAGACTAATATATTAATAGGTTCGGTTGGTTCCCTATCAATATGTTCGAGATGCATCAAGGGTAATAATTCATTAGGTTGAATAAGGTCGATGACTGTAAGTGTTCAAATAGCCATGTGGTCAAAGTTGTTAGTGGGAATGTTAAGGTCTATGATGTTCCTCTCCTCCAAGTCATCTATCTCACTCGATGTTTGTTCATCCTCACTTGAGTCATCGATATTTGGTGATCCCAATACAAGTGGTCTAGTTCCTAAACTTTGTCCCTCCTCTCGTGTGGGTGTATATACTTGGATGAAATCAATTTATTTGTCAGTGTATGATGTTGCAGATAAATGATCCCATTCATACTCATTGGATTCTGTTTTAGAGCCATCCCTCATTTGAAGAATCCTTTCTACCACTTGCTGAGTTACTTCTTTTGATTCCCCTATATAGCCTAATCATGTTTTGTCTTTAGGTTGAAGTGTTAGAGGTTGATAGGCTCTATAGTGCCAAGTTTTCTCTTTCTAATTGGTCCTTTTCCTTCATATCCCATTTTCTCTAAGATGGCCTTTCCTTTTCCATATTGATATGTCCTTATGTTGATATTTGCTAATGTTGAGGCTTCTTTGTCTTTGTAGAGCCAATTTAGAATGGCCTTTCTTCTGATTCATCTTCTAGAGTTCCTGCTTTTACAAATCTTTCATCCAAAACTGTGATGGGTTGTGATGCTTGTTGTTTGTTGGTTGTGGGTTGTCCATATGTTTTTGGAGATGGCAGCAATTGTGAAAGACAAAAATATTTCTCAATGGAATATTCTCCCAAGCTTTTGTCCTTTAATTGGATCTTGTCTGTAAATTGTTGTGATAGATTATTCAGGGGACCGTTGTTGTTTGATAAAGTTGTGTCAACAATAGTTGTTTCCTTTTCTTGGTCCTTTTTCTCAACCCATTTGGATATAAAATTGAGTTTCTTTTCACCACTGGATGAAGTAGATGTGCTAGCTTCTCTATTGTGGGGTACCAAAGTGTCTTGATTTTCCTTAAGCATGTTACAAGTCTAGGGATTATTGTTGTTAGTTGAAATTGTGACCTCTTGTCCATTGACAAGAAATTTCAAACATTGATGATATGTTAAAGGTACTGCTTGCATTTCATGGATCCATGGACATCCCAATAGTATGTTATATGTTAGCTCCTTGTCTAACACTTGGCAAACAATATTTTTGACAATCAGTCCCACTTGAATTGGTAGTACAATTAGCCCCTTGGAAGACCTTTCCTCTTCATCATATGATTTTTTTGTTATCTTTCTCTTGGCATCAATGGCATTGTCAGAATAGCCTGGTGCACAAATTAGTTTTAAAGTACAAATATTTAATCTAGCTTCACCATCTATTAAGACACGCTTGACATGGTGTTTATGGATTACAACCTCTATATGTAAGGCCACATTGTGTGGATGATTTAGTGACACATCATCTTGTTCGGAGAATGAAAGACAATGAGGCATGGCCAAATGTCCCACCATAGCTTGAAATTGACAGACATCCAAATTATTGGGTACCATAGTGGCTACCAGAGCCTATTCTAGAACCTCTTTATGTGATGGTGAAACTTTTAGAATTTCCAATATGGATATATGTGCGGGTATCTTTTGTAGTTGATCCACAATGTTGTATTGATGTGATGGGGGAGTAGTGATTTTAGGTTAAACTCCTTTTAGTATCACTTTGGACTGCCCCCTTGTCGTTACATTGACCGGTTGATAGTCTTGTGTTTCCTTGATTTTTAGGACATTGATTTGGTTGTCAGATGTGTTTATGTTTGGTATCACGTTCAGGGATTCAATTTCATTGATGCTTATGTTATCTATTTGATTATCAATGACATTATTTTTCTCAACCTCATAAATACAAAGAATGGTGGTGTCGTAGTTATAGTTTACACTTTTTCCTTTACTGTTTGAAGAAGATTCTCCTTTTTCGTAGTTGGGTAAAGGATTTGTAAATGCACTGTGATCATTGTTTGTTTGATGTCCTTCGAAAAACACCTTATTTGCTTCAATCAAGTCTTGTATTAGATGTTTTAATTACATACAATCATTTGTTTTATGTCCTTTATTTTTATGAAAGTTGCAATAGTTAGCATCATTCCACCAAGATGGTTTCACTTTTGGCTCCCAATTTCTTTCTTCTAGTAGAGTAATAAGTTTATTTGCAATAAGCTCTCTCATTGTTGATTCCAAAGTTTGTCCTAATGGTGTAAATCTTCATCGATTGGATTGTCTTTAGTACGATGGTGGCCGAGATTCTCCATTATTTGGGTTATTGTTTTGAGTGGTACCTTGATTGTTGTTCTGGTTGTCATTTTGACTTGTTTTCATAGTTGTTGAGACTAGTTTTGTATTATGCATGTCAGTTGTAGCATCATTTTTTCTAGTATTTTTATTTTTTTTCCAAAATTTAGGCTTGTCATTGTTTCCATAGTGATTTGAGGAATTGGCGTTGTTTGATGTGTCATTGTAATGTTTAATCACTCCTTTTTGACTAAGGCTTCTTCGATTTTAAGCCCATTTTCAATCACCTTTTCAAATTTTAGAGGACATTGTAGTTCTAGCCTATAACTCATGTCATCATTTAAGTTGTCGATAAATAATTCATTTTTTTTCCTCTTCAGGTATAGATCGAGGATATCTAGCGAATAACTTTCGCCAACATTGTAAGAATGATAGGAATGTCTCTCATTTCTTTTGTTTCATGTTGTACAAATATTTGATGGTTATGTCATATTAAATGTTGAAGGAGAACTATGTGATAAATTTGTTGACTAGTTCTTCAAAGGATCGAATCCCCCGTTGTAATTGGAGAACCATTCCATACAGTGTGCTCCCAAACTTCTAGGAAACAACCTCATTAGGTAAGTGTCTTCTTGTGCAAACTCAACTCATTGTTCTGAATTCCCTTACATGGTCAATTGGATATGTTTTGCTATTGTACTTTTCATATTTGGGGAATTCACAATGTCTTGGAAATGGTATCATGTCTACACTTGGATGAAAAGGGTAAGGACAAATGTCCTGTAATGAGTACCTCTTTCTGGTTCCCTTTTGCATATCTTGAAGTTGTTGCAAGTTTTGTATTTGACATGTTAAGGCAACCACTTGATCTATGTTTTGTGTGTTGTGGTTCAGTTTCAACTGCTTTAGGTTTTTCCTTTAGTCGATTGACATCGAAGTCTTTTGGAAGTTTGGCACCTAGCTCAACTAGCATTTGGAGATATTTTCCATATCCTGTTCTAAAACCTTTTCCATGAATTTGTGGAAATTTGGATCCTGTTGTGTTGTGTTGACATCTTCTTGGGTTATTTCATTTGGATCATTTTGTTGGAATCTGTGAAAAGGGTTTTCTTCAGCCATGACATTTGGTGTTTCAATTTCCTTTTCTCTAAGTTTTTATCTTTGTGACCTTGTTAAAATTGGCATACAAATGTTTGTTTTTCTTACTAAACTTTGATCTTCTATGTTTGGATGAGTGTCAAATGGATTTTAGCAAAGCCAAATAGGATGATATATCCTATTGATGAGACTAGGTTAAAAAATCTGATTATTATGTTTCATTTCATGATGGTAGGATGATAATATCTTGATGAAGAAACTTAACCTAATAACTAAGATTTTGTATTTGATTTTGTGGACACTTTAAATTTTGCAAGATCTAGTTTTAATTTGAAAAGGTTTGATTTGTATGATCCTATTTGTTTTAGGTTTAAGACACTGTTGAGACTATGGAAGATGTTTTTGTTTGATAAAAACTCGAGTTTCTGATGTGAATAGTCTGAAATTTTTTTTTAATAGCTCTATGTTTTCTTGTTCTGTGAAAGCTCTATTACAGAGGGGTGAAGCGCTAAAACAGACTCTATATGCACTAGAAGATATGGTAAAAGTGTTGTCCAAGAGAGTAGATGCGCTAAAACAGATTGTGTATGCACTAAAGTATCTGGTATTTTTGACACTGTTGGATTTTGTTGACAGACTGTCGATGTACTATGATGCTTCTCAAATGCGCTGAAACAGATTGTGTAAGCGACTATGTAAGCACTAAGATAGACTATGGATGTGCTAACAAATAAGGTGTATGCACTAAGACAAATCGTAGATGCGCTAAAGTATTTGGTATTTTTCTGACACCGATGGGTGTTTATGACAGACTGTAGATGCACTATTATAGTGGGTAGAAGCGCTAAAATATACTATGGATGCCTTATTTCAGGACTTATTAGTGTTTGTCTAGTTTTTCTCAATGAAGAGATTGATTTTTTTTTTGGACAAAATCTGGGGTATTTTGATAGGATATTTTTTCTTTTAAATTTTTTATTCTGATAACAAGCCTAATGTTTTCAAATGTTTCCTCTATTGTAAGAATTGATTTTTCCTATTAGAATACTCTATCGCTAGTTGTGGAATGGAAGATTGACGAATAGGTTGACTATGATTATGTTTCTGTGAAAGAGCTCTTCTTTGGAAATAGGCTTGTGAATATAATGGCTCTAAGGCATAATCATTAGTGTATCCCCTAGAAAAATTGTGAAATCTATGGATGAAGGTTCTATGTTGAAGCAAGACTTTCCTGCTTTGCTATAAAAATTTTCTTCTTTCCAAAAGTTTCTTGTGACTAAGTTGTTTCTTTTGTTTCTTGACTCTTTTTGCAAGGGATTTCTTAACAAAGTTTGTGGATTCCCAATCCCTAATCATAAGTTTTCATAGATTGACTTTTCAACTGTTTGTGTTCTTTTGGATGATCTTTATCTGATTTAATGATTTGAAGACACAACAAACAATTGTAGAACATGTGTTTTTAAATCTTAAAATCTAAACAGTAAGTGTATGTTCAAGGATCAAATAGATCCTTCTTAATTTTCACAGGTTTTTGACAAGAAATACACTTTCAAACAGACTCACTCTTAAGGACAAATAGCTCATCATTATACTCAAATAACCCACATCTTAAAATTCTGTCGACTCACACAACTATGTTACCCCCTAGAGGGCGCATGTGTTTTTGTCTTTTCCAGGAACGTACTCAAAGTTAGATTTCTCAATCCCTTGAGCAAACAATCCTTGGAAATTATATGGTGAGTGTCTTGGGGGAAGATTCTTCCCTCTTCTTGCATCGTTGAGTATTACAATGTTCAGAAACTGACAAGTTGGATACTACACTATGGTTCATAAATAGGGTTTTTGTTCGAAACGGAAAATGATAAACTCCCTCAAGATACCTCCCAATATTTAGAACAAAGATTTTGGGGATGGTTATCTTGCACACTTCCAATAAATGAGGGTTTTCCTAGATTTACTTTTATTTTATAGTGGGTTGGAAAACCTAGCTTTGGTTGTTCCCACTCAGGTCATTCCCGTAGGGTGAGTACTTTTTCCCACTATGGCAGGCCTTCTAAAGGATTTCATAAAGGAGGAAATGCATGAAAATAAAGGATGAGCCTAGCGTTTTGATCACCCGGTTAAGGGGAGAGCATATGCCTATCACCACACAATCACAGTAATCAATTGTTCAATTTTTAGAACCCAAACGACAATTTTCTATGTGAAGATGTTGCTTCACAAAAGAAATGATGCCAATTTTAATCCCAAATAGAAATGTATGGTGACTACCCTAGGATTGATATATTTTAAATCAAGTGACTACCCTAGGATTGGTTCATTTTAGTCTAAATGTATTAATGAAATTTCTGGCCACAGTTGTGTCAGATCCAGACAACAATTACAGATGCGCAATAACAGAGGTCATAAGCACCACTTAATTCTCAGATGCACTATAGAAATTGTTGGAAGCACTGCAAAATTTGTTAGAAGCGTTGTAGAATTTTTCGGATGCACTAAAACATATTTGAACACGAAAAATTGGACTGTTCTGAAAGCTTTTGGTTGAAGCACTAAAACAATATTAAAAAACGCTATAGTTTTTGTCGAAAATGCTAAAACAATCAGAAGCGCTATAGTTTGTGTTAGATGTGCTACATAATCTTTTGATTGTGCTAAAATAAACATGCCAGAATCTTGTACAAACACTTTTCAGAAAAAAATGTTAAAACATGGGGTTACGCCCCACGGTGGGCGCCAAAATGTAAGTGTGCAAAATTAAATAAGTAAAACAACTAAAAACACTTCTTAATGAAACATTATATCAAGATTTAATAGCAATTAACTAATTTAAAGCACATAAAACTTGAAAGCATCTCATTGTTTCCTATCTCCAAAGATTTATTAAATCACAAAGGGCTCTCAGATTTGATAAGCATTGTGATAGTTAAAATGCCAATCTAGAGAATGGAATGATGCTAAATGCAATGATCTACTTCTATAGGGTGATTTCTAAATGATATTAATGCTATTGTAATATATGTTGACATGAAACCTAAGGGATGGAAGCTACAGTAAAACTAAAGTGCACCCATGAATATGATTCTACAGATTCTATGATTGCTATGATGCTAAGATGCTATTGCTAAATGCTTAATTGCTCATTTGCTTGATTGCTATTCCTGTAGAGTAAGTTTGCTCAAAGTTGGGATTCAGGATCCATTTCTTGTAGAAGAAGGTTGTATTTATAGATTTACAACAGCAATTTTGTGACGGGGCAACACAACAAAGGCTTGGATTTGATCTGGAGGATTGAATGGTAAGAGATGAAGAAGCTTGAGCTAATCATGGGAATGGTTCCTCCCCATGAAAACATCAAGCCAGATGATAGGAAGAATCAAAGGAAGGAGATTGAAGAGGATTTCCTGCAAGTTTGTCTCCACAGCTTTCCCTTGAATACCAGTTGAATTAATTAGACATAGAATATCTAATTTTATTGGTGAGATATGATGAGCTGTAAGATTTGAATATTTTGGATTTATTCAAATTTAAGAAGAAATAAGATATTAAATTTAATAAAACAACTATAGAAGTCTATTTATTAAATTAAATATGGAAGAAATGAACAATTAAATAAAAAAGAGTATGTGAACCTATTTATTTAATTAAGATAGAATGATGTGATTTAAAATAGAAGAATTTGATAATTAAATAAAATAAAGTATTAACTTTTTTTATTTAATTAAGATGAAATAATAGAAGAATTTAGAAGAATTAAATGTGAACTATGTAAATAAATATTTCTATTTATTTTTAATAGTAGATGAAATTAAGATTAATTAATCAAATAATTCATATTTAATTAATTAGATTATCACCATTTTTAGGTGTATACAATAGTAAGTGATATCATGATCTAGTGTACATCTAGTTATATGCTAAATATTTTCAAGTGATATATACCAAATATGCTCATGATATGTTTGCAATTTATGTATTTAAAGAAATTTTATTTGATGAACCTTTATTGTACAATTTATACATGTATTTAAAGAAATTTTAATTGATGAACCTTATCGTCCTATATATCACTAGAGAAATGTAACATAAGTAACATGTAGGACCCTTCTATTCAAGTTCAAACAAATTCAAAATTTGAGTATGATGATAATATGGTTGTAATCTTCTTGGGGACTTGAATTCTTTCAATATCATTAATTAAGACCTCTTTTGTTTGTATTTTCTTTATTTTTATTTAAATGTTTTTGTGTTATTGTTTTTATATCAATACAAAGATACTAGACAATAATCTAGTGTTTGGCTGATGTTAATTATTTCTTACATGGTGTGTACACATGAATTTTCCCTATATATGAATTTTAGATGATGCTTGAGGTTATAGAGTGCTTATAGTATTTATATGAGCTCATGATGTTTTGAAAACCAATGTTATAATTTATTTTATTTTATTTACTTTGAATTTAACAAATGAACAATATTTAGTGTTCTATTTATGCAATATTAACTACATTCATTGAAAGCATGTGTGTACATTTGTATGCAGGTGAATTGAAATTTGAGTGCAATTTGTGATGGGGAATAAAAGGAATAGAAAGAGGAAGTATGATTGAGAAAGAGAGAAGAAGAGAAAAGTGAATGAATGAACATCAACTCAAAAACAACCCATGGAAATTATTTATGATCAAGGTGATGTATAGGTACAAGAACAAATTGAACCTAACAATAGAAATTTTTTCTATGGTATGGAAAATCTGATGGAGATGGATGTGGATTCTCTTTTGAATAATATTTCATTTGAATATATGTTATCTAAAAGCATAGTAAAAATACACTCTAAAAGAATATGGGATGAATTTTTTGAAGAAAAACTCTAATTGGAAGAGCACAATTATTTGCAAAGTTATTTAGGTGAAAATAAATGACCCATGTTTTGGAGTTGTTAGGGGTTGATAATAGTAAAAAGTCACCAGGTTCATTAAAACAAAAAATTATTGAAAACTTGCAAGAAGCATTGAATTACATATTAAAAACAAGAGTTGAGCTAGAGATCCAAGTGCTACATGGAGAGCATTGATGACTATAATTTCTAGTAAGAAATTATCACATAGAAGAAAAGTTCAAGAAATTTTTGAATTACTAAATGTTTCTAGGAGAACTATTTAAAGTTATATTGAAAAGAGAGATAAATCAAATGAAAATATTGAGAAAAAATGGGTAAATATTTGTAGGGTTCCCTGAAAAGATAGATTTTCAGAAGATGTAAAGAAACAGGTGGTTGAGTATTGGACTAACCACTCTCATGTTTCTTCCAATAAAAGGGACACTATACAAATAATAGGTGAAGATGGTACAAAAATTTCTCATCCAAAACACTTTATATAGATACAACACAAAGTGAACTTTTTGAAGCATTCAAGCAAGAATTTTTAGATGTGAAGATTTGTCAAAGGATGTTTAAGACACTACGACCATCATTTGTACGTATAAATAAAGTACATGAAACTTTTTGTTGTTGAAATCATGCTAAATTTGATCTACACCTATAGTCATATAAAAAAGTTATGGTAGTAATTGATCAAAATATAGCCAACCTTGGAAGCAACACACAATTTGTGAAGTCTCTTGTATGCAAAAAATCAGAAGATTTAGATGAATTCAATGTACAATATATAAAAAATATATATAATGATTGTGGAAATTTGAAGAATATTTTACAAGTTGACAATATTGATCACTCAATGCAAGCTATTTGGAAGAGATTTGAATATGATAAATACTCCACAAAGTCAGGAGTTTAGGCCAAAAAAATTGTTCTCAAAGAGAGTGGATTGTCTTACAATGAATTTATGAATAAATTTCGTAATATCATATATCCACATATCTATCATTTTCATGGTGCAAGATGGCAAGCTAAGAAATTTTGTGACTCAAAGAATTGCTTTCCACTAGGTTGTATTATCTCAATTGTAGATTTCTTAGAGAAATATACATTTAGTCATCAAATTTAGATTCAAAGTCAATATTATCATTCAAAGCAAGTTGCAATATTTGTGCAAGTTTTCTATAGGCATGTCGTGTTACATGTAGATGGTTTACAAAGTAGCAAAGATGACCAAATTATCATCAGAGAGGTTCACTTTTATATCAATGATGATACAGGTCATGATAGAAAATATGTAGCCCATTGTTTCATAATGTGTTTTGAAGACTTGACACGATGTTCCATAAGTGTTGAACAACATTGGATATGATCTGATGGATGTGTTGGTAAGTGTTGATTTTTTAAAATTAAATTTATGTAATTAACTTTGAGACTTAAATTGTTCAATTACTCATATAATATGTTGTGTATGTATACATGTGTATATGTATATATCTAGTTTTTTCAACTATTTTGGTTTGAATGAAATTATTTTTAATTTCATAGCACAATTTAAGTCTGCAAAAGCTTTTAATTGGTATCCAACAACATGCTACACGTGACACCAAATTTTTGTGTAATTTTTATGAGAGTGGATATGGAAAAGGAGAGCATGATGGAGCAAGAGCATGTGTGAAGCATGCACTTTGTCAACATGAAATTGTAGGTAATGTCATCTATGGAATAGAATTTAAAAAAAAAATCTATTTAAACTAAATTAAATTCATAAACCTCTTAACCTGACAAATTTTTCCAACATGTACTTGCAAGTAATTCCATACGGAATGCAAATGAAATTGTTGAATGGTGCAAAAGTCATTTTTCCACTCACGACTCAATATACAACACATGGTATTTTTGGGAAGTTAAAGGTACATAGTCAAAAATTTGTTATTTGAATTTCAAAATGCGTTTAATATTCACTTTTTAATCACTTGGACGTTTGTAATTTATAGTTATTAATCGATCAAATCCTTATAATTGTCAAACAATTAATGGTATTAGAAGTTTGCATCAAATCATGACAATGGGATGTAGCACTTGCCTTATGTAATTAATGTGAGAAAAATCATGTTTTTGTGTTGATTGTATTGAGGACAATGTAAATATTGTTCAATGTGAGAATGTTAGAGATGGGTTTGTTTCACGATGGGAAATGAAACAATTAGTATCAATGCCTCCTTTTGAAGAAAATGACAATGTCGATGTCTACGATCCTCTATATTCAACCAGTTATGAATGTGTATTTGATTTAGTTGTTATAGGCATATAAATTATATTTACTTAATTTTTTTTTAACTTAAAATTGATTTATATAGTTTACTTAAGTTTCAAGCATGTTTATATAAATATTTATATTTTTTTGTACTACATGGTGTGTACAAGAGATATTCACTATTGTTACAGATCTTGATAATGCAGAAGGTGTAGATTACTATCTACTAAGATGTATGAAACCAAAATGTAAAATGGTGGAATTGATGTTAGATGGTGATGGACAAGAGTATCTCACTAGATCAGTCATTATTGAAGGCACATATTATCAAAAAATAAAGATAGATAAAATGGTATTATATTTGTTGATTATATGTCAGGACAAAAGGTTCTACATTGTAGTCACTTAGTTATAGCAACAAAAATAAAATTTGAAACTTTACCTAAAAGAGGATGTGCCAAACAAAAGTGGAGGTTTCCTATTGAAGATCATGAAAAGACTTTAGAGATAATTAAAGATAGAGAGGATCCAGATTATATGTACCAAGAGCTTTAAGTTATTTAAATTTATACATTGTACATGACATATATTTTTTAGATACATGACTAGATATATATTCAATTTTTTTATAGATCTAGATATCTATATTGATTGGACATGTGAAATGACTTAGAATGTTTTTTTTTCAAAGGATTGGTCATCTATTTCCAATTGTATAAATGTTCCATGTGTAATTCTTAATTTTAAGAATCTTTGATTTCATTTGTTGAACTCCACTTATAGCATAGTCTAGATCACTTTCTTTTCTTGCACATGTATATTCATTTATTTGATGCAATAAAAAACCTCTTGACTAAATAAATTCCTTATCATCTATTTCCAATTGTATTTGTTCCATGAAATTCTTAAGTTCAAGAATCTTTGATTTCATTTGTTCAAAACCACTTATAGCTCATCATATATGCAATACAAAACCTAGTGACTTTAAAAATTCATTTTGCCTAAATTCCTTATCATCTATTTCCAATTGCATTTGTTCCATGGAATTCTTAAGTTAAAAAATATTTGATTTCATTTGTTCAACTCCACTTACATCATCATATTATGCAATACAAAACCTAGTGACTTTAAAAATTCATTTTGCCTAAATTCCTTATCATCTATTTCCAATTGCATTTTTTGCATGGAATTCTTAAGTTCAAGAATATTTGATTTCATTTGTTCAACTCCTCTTATAGCATCATAGAATCATATGCAATACAAAACCTAGTGACTTTAAAAATTCATTTTTCCTAAATTCCTTATCATCTATTTCCAATTGTATTTGTTCCATGGAATTCTTAAGTTCAAGAATCTTTGATTTCATTTGTTCAACTCCACTTATAGCATTGAATCTCTCACTTTCTTTGCTCAAGCATGTAAATTCATATGTAATACAAAACCTAGTGACTTTAAATTCATTTTTCCTAAATTCCTTATGAAAGATGGAAAATTGTTTTTCTCTCTTCACCCTAAGATTTGGGGCCTAGAAAGGACAACTTTCACTTTCACTCAAGAACAAACCCTTGAGATCTCTTTGCAAAGGAGAAAGAGATCTAGAAAGAGGGTTGTTCTAGGGACTAAAAATGATCTAATGAGAGGTTCACCACCAATTTTTAACTTGGAAAAGACAATGAAATGCAAGATGCAATGCAAAACCCTAATTGAATGCAAACTAACTCTAAATGACCTAAAAAAGTGAATGAAACAACATAGAAAACTGCAAAACATAAAGTGTGCACCTGGAAATCTGGAGAAGGCTGAATGGAGATCTAGAACACTGGAAAAGTTGCTTTTACTTTTGACTAGGACTTGCCAAGCTAGGTGAATCAGTCTTGTCTGTAAGAAATTGTGCAGGAACAAAAAATTTCTAAAAGGGTATCCAAATCTGCAAGATCTTGAAAACTGACTGGAACTGGGACTCATTCGCCAAAAGTGGCGAATCAGTCTAGTTGGGATTTTTTGCAACTTCAAAGGTTGATCATGCTCTTCTATATCTGCTATGTCCTTCTTAATTGATTTCTGGATCTGAATATCTGATTTGCAACCTGTAGGTGATCTCATATGCTCTCTAAGACTTGATGACAATTTTGACAACTTTGAATGATTTGCAACTTTTTCTCCAATACTGCTCCTTAGGAAATCTTCAACCTCGGCCTACAAATCACACACAAAGGAGAGGGAAAAATGTTGTTGGGTTAGTGGATAGGGGTTTTCCTTGGTTAAACCCCTTGTTAGATCAATCCTTGAAATGAAATCAAATATGAATGGAGAATGATGAATGAACAAATAACAATGTTGCAACTCACCAAATCCTAGCAATAAGGTGTTGTAAATATGCTTGAAATGGCTGCAATGGATGTGGTTCTTGAATCTTTCTTGAATGATGTTGATCTTGCATGAAACAATTGCTTGAATCACAAAACCCTACACCACAATTGTTAGCACGATAACAAACATGATGCATGAAATCTTTGACATGATGATTGATGCTTGAAGAATGCTCTAAAATGCTTGATAATTTTCCCTTGGATGCTCTTGAATGCTCTTGAAAACACTTGTGAACACAAAATTGCTATGAGAATGAACACTTGAATGAATGGGGTGAAAATGAGTAAAATAACCTTATATTTATTCTCAATTATGCAAGAATTCCTAAAATTACAACACTACAAGCCAACATTAGATCTAAGAGAATAAAATACTGCCACAAATTTAAATTAGATCTGATTTTAGGTGACACGAGACTCATTCACCCAAGGTGGTGAATGAGTCCCATCAGGCATAATGTATGGGACCAAAAACCAAAAGTGCTTGTGAAATCCAGTTCAAAACCCAAAAACCTAGGTGGGACCCATTCACCCAAGGTAGTGAATGAGTCCCAGATCACTAAATTTGGGCCACACAAGCCAAAAACACCTAAATTATGATTGGTTAATGATTGGTGTTAGGATTGTCCTCGAAAAGATGCAATAAATGAGGCTTGTGGATGCAAAATAGGACCAATTAAAGCATAAGAAAGCCCAATTATTAATGAAAATCCTAGAAAAGTGTGAAAGTGTGTTAGAACACTTCAAATAAGGCAAGATTAATGTTGAAAAGAGGTTTATTAGGTGTAGTTAATTAATAAAACCTTAAAAAGTGTGAAAGTGAGTTACAACACTTCACAACACTTTAGCAAGGTACCATTTAAATCAATTATTTCACAAGGGCCCAAGACCTAATGTGAATGTGTCAACCACATTACAACACTAAATGAAGGAAACATTAAGCCTAATTCAGCAAGGAGGGCCCAAACAAGTGTGAAAATGTCCCCAACCACATTTTTTGACAGTACACCTTATCATCTATTTCCAATTAAATTTGATCCATGGAATTCTTAAGTTCAAGAATATTTGATTTCATTTGTTCATCTCCACTTATAACATCATTTCTCACTTTCTTTTCTTACATGTAAATTCTTATGCAATAAAAAACCTAGTGACTTTAAATTCATTTTGCCTAAAGTTCCTTATTGAATCTATTTCCAATTGCATTTGTTCCATGGAATTCTTAAGTTCAAGAATCTTTGATTTCATTTGTTCAACTCCACTCATAGCATCATCTCTCACCCTTTTTGCTTGCATGTAAATTCATAAGCAATACTTGAAACCTAGCGACTTTAAAAATTCATTTTGCCTAAATTCCTTATCATCTATTTCCAATTGTATTTGTTACATGGAATTCTTAAGTTCAAGAATCTTTGATTTCATTTGTTCAACTCCACTTATAGCATCATCTCTCACTTTCTTTGCTTGCATGTAAATTCATATGCAATACTTGAAACCTAGTGACTTTAAATTCATTTTGCCTAAATTATTTATCATCCATTTCCAATTATATTTGTTCCATGGAATTCTTAAGTTCAAGAATCTTTGATTTCATTTGTTCAACTCCACTTATAGCATTGAATCTCCCACTTTCTTTGCTCAAGCATGTAAATTCATATGCAATATAAAACCAATTGAATTTAAATTAATTTTACCTAAATTACTTATCATCTATTTCCAATTGCATTTGTTCCATGTAATTCTTAATTTCAATAATATTTGATTTCATTTTTTCAACTCCACTTATAGCATCATCTCTCACTTTCTTTGCTTGCATGTAAATTCTTATGCAATACAAAACCTAGTGATTTTAAATTTATTTTTCCTAAAGTTCCTTATTGAACCTATTTCCAATTTCATTTGTTTCATGGAATTCTTAAGTTCAAGAATCTTTGATTTCATTTCTTCAACTCCACTTATAGCATTATCTCACTTTTTTTGCTTGCATGTAAATTCATATGCAATACTTGAAACCTAGTGACTTTAAATTCATTTTGCCTAAATTGCTTATCATCTATTTCCAATTGTATTTGTTCCATGGAATTCTAAAGTTCGAGAATCTTTGATTTCATTTTTTCAACTCCACTTATAGCATCATCTCTCACTTTTTTTGCTTGCATGTAAATTCATATCCAATACTTGAAACCTAGTGACTTTAAATTCATTTTTTCCTAAATTCCTTATCATCTATTTTCAATTGTATTTGTTCCATGGAATTCTTGCATTCAAGAATATTCAATTTCATTTGTTCAAATCCACTTATAGCATTGAATCTCTCACTTTCTTTGCAAGCATGTAAATTCATATGCAATACAAAACCTAGTGAATTTAAATTTATTTTTCCTAAATTCCTTATAATCTATTTCTAATTGCATTTGTTCCATGGAATTCTTAAGTTCAAGAATCTTTGATTCTATTTGTTCAACTCCACTTATAACATCATCTCTTTAAAGGAATTTACCTAACTTACATATTTGCATTCAAATTATTTCTATTTCTTGACCTATTTAAAGACATTCATTTCTATAATTAATTACATCCATCTTTTTAAAGTTACAAAAAGTAACCATTCTAGGAACATTTTTATTTAGATCATGTAAAATTAAGATCTGTATTGTCTCAAAAAAATTATATATAAATATTTCATTTGCATGCTTGACATATGAAATTCATCCAACATTTAGCCAAAGTCATAAATTCAATCCAACAAGGGGGTAAACTAGGACCTACCCATACCAATTTTTCATCATCCTTATGCATTTTCAAATGTACCAGAGATCATAACTTAAAATAGGTTGCAAAAGGTTCAGTTCTTACAATATATATAATCTAAACATCAAAGGATGATTTGAACATCAATCAAGATTGACTAAAAAATTACTATGTGCAACTCTAATTTTGATTGAATATATTTAAGGAAAAAAAAAGGTACAAGTGCTAAATAAATAAAACTATAATGTGATGTAAACCATAATGTATTTAATTTGTATATAATGTGACATGACAAACCATGTAATGTGATGTATGTATGTATACCATAATGTGAAATGTATGTAGTGTGATGTAAATCATAACAAGTTTTCAAACCATAATGTGATGTAAACTATAATGTAAAATGTATGTAATATGGTCCAAATCATAATAAGAGTTCAAACCATAATAATGTATGGTTCATGAAATGACAAACTATAATGTGATGTATAAACCATAATGTAAAATGTATATATAATTACATGTAAAAACTCAAATAGAAGGATATCTAGTATGGATAGATGAATTTGATCCCTACCTTAATCCCTCTCTCGATCCATGTCCTGATTTACGTTGTCTCGATTCCTCTCATTATCCTACTTGTCTCAATCCCTGTCTTGATCCAACCTATCTCGATCCCTACCATGTGCCCTATCCCAAGCCCTACACAAGTTCAAGTATATGTAATTTAATTTAATACACATGTGCATATATGTAAAATTATCTAAAAATTACAATGTATAAGTTCAAAGTGTTCAAACGTGTCAAGTAATTTATTTTTTTATTATTTAAATGTACCTTAGGTGTATAATGCATGGGATCGCCATCATGCTCCAAATCTCCAAACTTTGAAAAATCACCATATTGCTAGAAATTTTCAAATACATGATTCCAATAAGGAGTTATAACTACTTTAAAATCAATTTTATTTAAAATATATGTACATGTAAATTTTAGAATGAAATTTATATATAAATTATTCAAGTACCTATCGTGCATCATTGAGGGCTCTACCAATCCCACTGATATCAAAAGAACACAAAGACACCTCAGGGACATTTGTAGGTGGTATAGTATTGATCAGTACCAAAATGAAGAGCATTATATGTGCCACAAACAAGATTAGGTGGCGTAGTAACCTCAACATGATCTAGAACATGTTGAGAACCTAGACAAGCTACTAGATCAATAGAAACATGCTACACATGGGAGCATGTAGGATGGTGCAGAATATCCTATGAAGCTACCAAACCCTAGCTAATATTTGTAGTAAGATGTCGATGTCTAATAAGGGCTGATACATGATCAAGAGGGATCCCATGCTTCTCGTTGATGAATTGGTAAGCTGCTAGTAGATCAGTAACAAAGACTACACACACATTATACACAGTTGTGTCACTCATATGGGAAACATTTGATGGCGATGGTAGATCAATACGAATGAACATATCATAAGTAGTAGATGTAGCCTCAGTTGGAGGAAGGCTAATCCACAGCTATAGATGTGAAAGATATGATCCATCTTCATCTTCATATCCATCTCTATCTCTATCTTCCTCTCTATGTATCTTCCCCATCTCTAAGTTCTTACCTCTCTCTCTCTCTTCACCCTCTATCTTTCCCACTATATCTCTCTTTATCTCACCCTCTTTCTATGCCTATCCCCCCTTCTATCTCTCTCTCCATCTTTTATTTATATATCTTTCTCCCTCTCTATCTCTCTCTCATCACACACACACACACTCCATATTTCTCCATCCCTATCTCTATCTCTATATCTCTCTCACCCACAAACACACACAATCCTTGTTTCTCCCTCCCTATCTCCATCTCTATCTGTCTATCTCTCCTCCCTTTAACTATCTCTCTATCCCTCCCTCTATTACTTCTCTCTATCTCTCTATCTCTACCTCTCTCCCTTTATTTTCCCATATCTCTCTCTCTTCATCTTCCCATATATCAATATCTTCCTCTTTCTCTCTCCCTCTATCACCCCTATTTCTCTCTCCCTCTCTCCCTCTCTATTTTTCTATAGCTACTTCTCTTTGTTTGTATATCTCTCAATCTCTGTATCCATCTCCCTATATCTCTATATATCTTCTTATATCTGTGTCTCTCTATCACTATATCTCACCATCTATATCTCTCTCCATCTATCTCTCTCCCTCTTCCTCCAAATCTCTATCTCCCTATCCCTGTTCCTTTATATATCTCTATATCTTCATCTTTATCTCCCTCTTCTTCTTCCTGTATATATTTATATCTCTTCATCAATATCTTCGTATCTCTCTCTATATATTAATCTCTCCCTCTATGTATATCTTTATCTCTCTATCTACTTATCTCCCTCTTCCTCTCTTGATATATCTTCATCTTTACCTTTATTTTCCTCTCCCCCATCTATCTCTAGAAATATCTCCCTCTCTATCTATCCATCTCTCTCCAACTCTCTCCCTCTCCCTCTCCCTCTCTCTATCTATATCCCTTTGCATCTTTATCTCTATCTCTCCATATTACTTCTTCCTTCTCTCACTCTATCTCTATCTTATTATTTCTCCATCTCTCTACCCCTATAGCTCTCCCTTTCTCTATATCACTATATATATATCTTTATCTTTATATATGTTGGGATTAAAGTGTCTCAACCTTAGAGTCCTATTATTGATTTAATTAATGTATTAATGTATTTATTTGTATTATTTAATTTCCTATGGTGTCATGTTATAAATTGGGACCCACTGGTTGGGTGGCATCCCTGTTGGAGGTGATTCAATGACACATGTTATGCCTTGCATAACCACCCCATTTTTGTTTTTGGTCAAAATGGGTCACCCTTGTGTTTGTTTTCCCTTGGTGTTTTTTTTTGTGTCTTAGGAGTTGTTCTTTTTCTTCCTAAGACCTTGTTCCTTTTTGTTTTTGTGGGTTTGGAACACGAACCAAAACTGGACTTAGAACTTTTGCAAAGTTCTTGGTCCGGTCTCAGCCCCATCTCTTGCCTTGTCATTTTCTTTATTGTCTTATTTTTCTTGTGCTCTTAGGTTTTTTTTCTCCCTTGGGTTTCTTTTGTTTTATGTGCATTTTATTTTCCCTTTTGCAAAAGTAGAACTGGGACAGAAATTGGACCCAAAACTTTGCAAAATTTATGAGTTTGGATTTCATTTCGATCCTGCTCCCATTTATTTGTCTTTTGTTTTGTCTCATTTTGTGTTTTGTTTTGGGATGGGCTTTTTCCCTAGTCCTGCTCTCCTTTGTTCTTTTGTGTTTCTTTGTTGGTGTTCTTTCCCTTTATCGGGAGTGGAACCAGAGTTGTATCCGAACCTGGAACTTTTTCAAGTTCCAGATCCAGATTTGATTCCAATCCCCCCCATTTCTTCATTGTCCTTTCCTTGCCGCGGGACCAGAGCCAGATCCAGAATGAATTATGGAACTTTGACAAAGTTCTTGGTTCTATCTAGACTCTGCTTCCACTCCTATTTTACCTCTGACGTACATGTTGGTTGTGTACTCACTTTTGCTCCAATTCTACCCCTGACCAATTGCATTAAATGGATTGATTGCAATCTCCTCACATGTATGAAATGGTTTTTAAAACCTTAATCAAGGTTATTTGGCTCATTACACTTACTCAAAGCATTTTAACAAATAAAGAGGTGAGAGAACTTGAGGAGGAGCATGATTTGGCTACAGGTGGGAATTCATGAGTGGATCCCTATTGATTTCAACCTTTTCTGGTCAAGTTTTGAGGTAGGTGGTTTCTCCCATTCCGTTTCCCAGTTGTTTTGTTTTCCCATTGTTCTTCATAGGTCCATAGACTTTTCCCATGAATCTTCACTTGTTTCCTTTCTTGCTGTTGGTGTTTTCATTTGTCATTCTTTGTGTTTTCCTTCCATTTTCCATTTGTTTTTTTGTGCTCCTTTTTTTTTAATTTGTCGCCTATCATTTTTGTCATTTCTGGTGGCATTTTTATTCCACCGTGCTCTAGTTTAGATTAGGGATTTCCTTTTTGAGGAGGTTTGGTGCTTTACAATTGTTTTAAAAACCTTTCTCAGACCCCTCCGATCTTGTTTTTTTCGATCTTATGGGTTTTGGTTGTAGGGTTTTTGATGTAAGTCAATGGGTCGTACGAGTTAGGGTTTTACATTTTGCGCCCTTTTCACGTTGTTTCCCTAGCTCGCTCGATCCAGTCCCTTTTGTCTAGGTAGAGTCAAGCTTGATTTCTACCTCCCTACATCCTTGTAACTCATGTTCAAACTGGTGTCGGTGTGCAGGGATAATTCACTTAATTCTGATAATACATAGCAGAACTGAAGCCAAAAATGAATTCGTCTATTGAAATTTTGCATAAGAGTTCAGTTTTAGAAATGAGTTTGCCTCTACTGGGTTCCTATTTCGATCCCAAACTCGATTTCGCCAACTAGGTGGGGTTAGGTCATCGAATGTATCAGGGTATTGAAACCTTGAAAGTTTCAATTTTTTATCCGGTCCTAGTCTTAATTCTGATTAATGTTATTTGTTTCACCTCTTTGATTCCTGATTTTCTTCTGATCTCGCTCCCGACAGGTTTAAAATTTCACTATGGAGGGTTACCTAGGGAAGAATAAAGAAGTGTGAAAGGATAATATTTGTAATGATGTTTTTCATACCTTCTATTGGTCTAATCCAAGCTTGTCTTGCATGAATAAACAATGTCAGGAGCATCAGAGGAAGTTTCAAAAAAAGAAGGGCAAGTTGCAGAAAGCTCTAAGGGGGTGAAACCCAAGAAGATAAAGGTGGAGAAATTACCTTACACCTTGAGGTACAAACACCAAGATGCTACTCTTAGAGCTAGTAAGCTAGATTTGGAGTGGGCAGACATCACTGATACTAATTGGGCCCATTCAACTATGAGGAGTTGATTGTAGATACTTTCTCTGAGGATGTGATTGGAAGGACTGTTAGAATAGCTCAATCTAGGATAACACATCACACTCTTCCCTCTATTAGTGCAATGCCCAGAACTTATACTCATAGCAGCAGGGGCTTACAAGGGAATGTGATCATTGATCTATCCCCTTAGATGATCAGGTTCATGTTTAATGTACCTACCCCAAAGAACCCCAAGGAATTGACTGAGGTAGAGGCATTAGAGTTGTTTAATAGGGACAAGGAAGCTAATAGGTCCCAAATGAACAAGAAGTGGTTGAGAATTGAGAAGAAGTCCTTAACTAAGGTTCTTGAACAACCCAAGAGGGGAGACTTCAAGAAGGAGGTAGATGACCTAATCATGATGCTTTCCAGGGTATTTGGAAAGAAGGACTCTGCATACTTCAAGGAATGGATGTTTCCATTTATTCAAACCATTTTGGATGGTAGGAAAAAATTTGATTGGGGCATGATTTTGTCAGAAAACTTGTACAACCAGATGTTAAAGGTGGGACAGACTAAAAATTTCTTCATGACCTCTTATGTCATATATTCAGCTGCAAGGAGGGGCATATTCCCTGGATTAAATGTAGTGGGAACATTAGGAGAGGTTCCTGGGAAAAATAAGGCATGGGAGCATTATGATCAACTGACCTTGCAAACCTCAAAGTTGCACTATAGAAGGGTCAATGATGAATTCCTCTATGTCATCATCAATTGGTTGACAGGAGATGTTGGATACAAGATGAGCAAGAGGCCATGACTTTCATTGTTGAATGGGGACATTAGTACATCCAATACCCCAAGTTCTCTTATTTTAGGTTGGCAAGATTTGATGGACATCCTCATCAATTGCCAAGATGTTGTAGTAATAGGATTTTTTTTATGGTGTTCATTTATTAGGCTATGGGGGTTAATACAAAATTTACAAAAAAACACAAGCATGGATGCCACAAATTCCCCATGAAGTTGAGAGAATACTATTGTGCTCACAATTTGGCTGCAAAGGCAGTATGTGAAGAGTTAAGATATCTAAACTTGGGATTGTATACATCAAGGAAACATTTTGACCCTAGGCATAAGATGAATGGAATAGCCCCTACCAATTTTTATAAGCATTTTAACTTGTTAGAAGATTTTTGGATGGATTTTCAAGATGATTATGATGTTAGGAAAAGAAATTATGAAAGGATTCCCATCCCACAGATGATTAAGTATGGGGTAAAGGAAGATATTCCTGATACACTATCAGATGATGTTGTAGTGTTGTACCCTAGGTATGAAGTTGAAAATATAGGTACCAAAGGCTTGGACCCAATAAATTGGGATGAGGAAGAATTCATTGACATTAAACAATTTCCTAGGATAGTGATGGATAGAAGCATCTAATGGGTGGTCATGAGGAAAAAGGAGTCATAAGCTCAATCCTCAAAGAAGAGGAAAGCAACAGGTACCCAAGGATATAGAAGAACAAAGAGGACATCTCCTAAAGAAAAATTGGAGTACTTTCCTCCTAGCTCTGGAGGAGATGTTGATCATGGAATGAATACTCAAGAAACTCATGAATCACAAGGTGTAGAATCTACTATTGCTAGAGAAGGAGCTTCATCTCAACCTTCCCTCCCAAAGGAGTCTACTAGGGAAGTACCTGTAGGAAGCCTTCATGAGCAGGCTGAGAAAGACTAACAAAAAGAGGTTGAGATCCATGATGTGGACACCGATTTAGAGGCCACACAATCAAACCATGAGCCTCTTATAACTGCATCTATTGAGGGAATTCAAGATGTTGGAACTGAACATGTTTTAATTGTGAAAGACCAATGGAAATTGTTTGAGGATACAAAGAAGGAGGTTGATGGAAAAGCACAAGTTGAGGCACTTGCAAAGCAACAAGAGGCTGAAGCTATAGCAAAGACTGAAGAGCTTGCAAGGAAAAATAAGGAAAAGGAAGACCTCCTACAACAACAAAAAGAAAGTGAATGGAAAGCCAATGAAGAGAGGGAGAAGTTGGCCCTCTTGCATAAAATTCATGACCTTCAAGAGGAAAAGGCCTAACAAAGGAGAGAGAAGGAAGACCTTGAAGACAAGGCCAAGGCTACATAGGAGGCTCAAAGGAAAAAGGATGAAGAAGAGCTCTTGCTAAAGAAGTTGGAGGAAAAAGAACAAGCCAAGCACGAGAAAGAAGCAGCCAAAATGTGGGAGAAAGTTAAGCAATTAGAGAAACAAAGAGATGACATGTTAGAGCAGAGGAGATTGGAGGAGGAAAGAGAGAAAGCTGAAGTTGGTAGGCTTGCAAAGGAAATGGTAGAGAAGGAGAAACAATAAGAGGTTGATTCCCAACCTAAGGTAAAAATTTTGCAACCTCTCTCCTCTACCACTTCTTCACTCACTAACTCATTTTATTACAAAATCTGACAAAAAATTTCAACGAAAGATGTATAATTTGATGTATTGTTGGGATTTGATGTGTAATTTTCAATTTTTTAAAATTTTATCCCCAACGTTCATCAAAATTTCGATGAACCTAGGTTTCATCAAAATTTTGACAAACATTGCAGTCGACATTTCGACAAACATGCAAAATTAGAAAAAAAATCAATTTGTGGTCGACATAAATAAAAGTGAGTTCACCTATTTATTGTGATAGTGTTTTGCTATACTTGCGAATTTTATCTACTTGAGAATTTGCTCTACTTGTGACATTTTGTGGAGAACTAAGGATGATTTTCTTGGGAAAAATTAGAAAAAATTCAAGAAGATATCGCCAGGTTGAGGGTAGTCATTGTCATTTTCCAGAATGCATTTTTGAAGTCAAATTTGTACTTCCAAGTTTGAAAATCATATTTTAAAGCAACATCTCATCAAATTTCATTTTTAGACTTATGCATTTTGAGAATTTCATTTCCAGATTTTGTTGTGCAAGTTCAATATTCTAATTTTAGGAGTCTAATGGTTAGAAATCATAGTAAAATCAGAATTTAATAAGTTCTAGAATTACCATTTTAAAGTGTTTTTTAGGGTCATTAACTTCAAGCTATCTTCTCTTTTGCAGGGGTGGTTGCATGCCAAAATTTTTTGGAGTAAATTATCAGAATTATTAGATTTTGTTCCCTGTCTATGATTAAAAATTATTGGAGTGTGAGTTTGATATTTTTTGAAGATCGAAATATTCAAGCTTGGTAAAGAAAAATCATGTTAGATAATATTAGTCCAGAAAAAAATGAAGAGACAGTTGCTAGAGTGTGGGCTAGACTGAAAAGAAAGGGTGATGGGAAATTTTATTGTCCTTGCAATAATTGCAAGGGCTTAAAGATGAGAAGACTTTTAATCACAACACTTGAGAAACATTGTAGGTAGCATGGTCACGTTGAAGGGGGGCATGATTATCATCCATTGGTAAGTTACTCATTATATGTGTTTATATTGATTGAATTTGTAAATTTTTATATCGTTTTAACATTTTTTATATATATAAAAAATCACTTGATCATGATCATGGTTTATTTGTGTCTATCATTATTATAAAGGTGGGGTGCCCTAGGGCACATGATATGGATTATCATGGGCCAGAGAATGTGGTTTTTCAAGTGAAGGAACATAGAGTTGTTAATATTGAAGATGAAGTTAATGATCCTATGGAAAAAGATGATCATGCACCAAAAAGCACAGTTGAAGATGATGGTACAAATATATTGATCCATGACACATTTAGTGGCACAGCTAATCATGATGATCAAGATGACTTTGATGATGTTCATGATTTACCTATACTTGAGAAGGCATACAAGCCCCTTTATGAAGGCTCCCAAACAACTCTTCTCTATGTTGCATTGTTGCTGGTGAACTTGAAGGTTATGAATGGTTTATCCAACATAGCAATCTCACAGATGTTAAGGTATGTCATATATGTCATCTTTTTTCATCTATTTTATTGTTGCTAGTTCATCACTAGTAAATAAAGGATGAAATATGTACCATTAATATTCTTTATATTAAAAAAAATTTGTTGTAGATTGATTGGTGAATTTTTGTTACCACCACCAAATATTTTACCTCACTCATACCGAGATTTATCTAACATTAAATGAAAGATATTGGAATGGAGTATCAAGAAATAGATGCATGTCCCAATGGTCATATTATATATCATAAACAACATGAATTTGCAACACAATGCCCAGAATGTCATATCAGTAGATATTAAACAGACCAACTAACAAAAAAGGTGCCTTGCAAGGTTCTTCGTTATATTCCCATTATTCCACATATGCAACGATTATTTAGGTGCTAAAGTTTAGCACAATTTATGGATTACCATGCATGGAATAGAAGTGGAGATGATATTCTTCAAATACCTAAAGATGGTTTTGCATTTAGGGACATGGAGAAAAAATGGCCACACTTTAAAGAACCTTGTAATCTCAGGCTTTCATTGGCAGTGGACGGTGTCAATCCATTTGGAGAGCTGAGATCTATTTACTCGGTGTGGCATTTTTTTGTTATCAACAATAACATTCCTCCATGGATGTCAATAAAGAGGGAGCACATAATGGTGTCAATGATTGTTCCAAGTATTCGTTTACATCAATTTTCTTTAACATAGTAGCATCTCAGTTGTCTTATTTGTTGTATAATGACATATTTTTTTCATTTAATAGTCATGTATATTAATTTATATATATTGCAGTAAAATGGTTATAATAATTATGTAATGTTTATGTTCATTCAACTAGGTAAGTACCAAGTTAAAGATATGAATGTATATATCGAGCCTCTTATCGACGAGTTACTAAAGTTATGGAATGGGGTCACTATATATGACATCTCTAGACCAATAGGACAAAGACAATTTCAATTCCATGTAATGCTTGTATGGACAATTCATGATGCCCCATGGCTAAAATTTTTTTGTGGTATGTTATAACATTTGATTGCACTTTAACAATATTTAATTTTATGAACTAGATATCATGCATGTTTTTTAAATAATCTATTCATTATATATAATTATAAAAATTGACATATTTAATCCAATTATATATGATCTTGTAGGTCTTCAAACAAAGGGAAAATTTGCATGTCCATTTTGTGGTCCAAAGATGAAATCTCGTCATTCAACAAGTTTAGGAAAGTAGGAGTTTGATGAGTATAGGAACTTCCTCCATAGAATCATAAGTATTGAACTACTGAAAAACATCTTTTTAATGGGAAAAAAGAGACTAAATCAAAACCACGAAGAATGACGCCTCGCCTATGGAAGTTGGAATATAATAGAGTTAATCGTCAAGGTTATACATCAGATCAAATTGTTTATCTATCATATATGATATGTTTGGAATTTATATTTTTATATTGTGTTGTGTTTACTCATGTTGTAATTGACAATGATTGTCGTTGTTAATTTGTTTAACTTATATGCTTCATGAAGGTCTTCAAGACATTAATGGTCAGATTCCATAAGGACTGAAAAGTTATCCCAGACAATTTAGTAGGTTGCCCTACTATGAGCAACTACAAATTGTGCATTTGTTTGATACAATGCATATTGGAAAGAATAAAACAGAAACATTATGGAAAATATTGGATGGAAGGCATGACAAAGAAAAAAATGTCAAAATTTGTAGTGACATTTAGGAAGCCAATCATGCAATGAAAAATGTCATTCAATTGAATAGCAATGGAGACCAATTTAATATAAGTGCCCCTCCTTCGTTATTAATGGAGCAGCAAATAAATGCTATAAAAAAATTCATACAAAAAATTTGATTTCCCATAGGATTTGCTACGAACATAAACAATATCATAACAAAGAAAGGTGAATTTGGGTCAGGGATGAAAACACATGATTAGCATACCTTCATTAAGGTAATTATTCTAGTATATTAAATACACTTATATACTGCATGTACTTTTCAGTGTATTATGTTTACTACTTTTGGAAAAATAATGAAAATATCATTTTATAATTGTTGTAGTGCATTCTACCTCTATCTCTCCTAGACAACTTCAACAACAATGTCAAACAAGTTATATATGATCTTGGAAAATACATGAGGTAAGTAGCGATATTTGTTCAATTCATTGTATAGATCTTATAATTCCCATTTGTTTTACTTGTTATGTAATATATTGTATATTTTTGTTAAATCTCATTAACATATTTGTGCCTTGAATCACTTGTAGATGGCTATCATCTAAAGAAATCTATAAAGAAGATATAAATTATTGGAAAAGAAAAATTCCTTATCTAATGTGTGAAATGAAAAAGTTTCTACCTTTGAAATTTTTCAATGCATAAGAACACTACCTCATACACCAAGTTGAGGAGATTGAATTGTATGGACCTGTACACACAAGGTCAATGTGGATGGTTAGGAGGCACTTGAAATTTTTGAAGGCTTTGGTTAGAAAAAGAGCACATCATGAGGGTTCTATGGTGGAGGGATATATGGTATACCAGACCATGGTGTACATTAGTGAATATCTTCCTAAGTTTGCAGCAAAGATCCATATAGAACGCATTTGGTATCCCAACTCCATTAACAAATTTGAAGGGGAGTACCTAATGGGGAAAGGTAGATTGAAGAAAGTGAGGTAATTATAAGATGGTCATGGAGATTAATTAGAATACATTTTACATATGGTTTTTATGTATATTGTACTTATTTAATTATTAATCTTCAATATACATCAATTATAAATTAAGGTTGTATACCATGGTAATTAACTAATTATACATCGTTTGTGAATTTCAACTTTTTTTTATACAGTTTGTCAAGAGTGGGATGCACTACATTTGTACATCGCAAAAAATCTTGATTGGATGAAGGTATGGATTGAACGATGTCAACAATCTGGTCGTGCATTAACATGGGAAGGTGTGGCTTCATTGGTTAAAGAAGCTCATCGTAATGGGGATTCCAATGTTACACAAAAGGAAATTGATTTAGCATATGGTTTAAGAGATAAACAAGTACGTATAAATATATTAATCACCTATATTATTTAATTATTTTCAATTATATTGATGTATATATGATGTAGAGGATCCAACAACACCAATAACATCATTTCATGAAGGTAAATCAAACCCAATCAGAATTAGGAGAAGATTAAATTCTTAATTCACTTTCTTTTTCCTCAAAAATCATACTTCTTTTGATTCTTCAATTCTACAAGACTTCAAGGCAACAAGTTATCACTCCAATTTCAACAAACGATATGTCATTATCAGTATTCCAATTGACTCATTCAAAATAAAAATCATATTAGACAACTTTGACTCAATCAATTAGATTCACATCATTCTTAACCACCATATCAACATCTATACATTCTCTCAGCCTTTCATAAGGCAACACATTATGCTCACTTGCTACACAACCTGTAATTGAGGGTAAATTTTGGATTAGTTTATCAATCAATAAAGCATATAAAATAAACCCAAAGACCTATCAAGAACAATGAAAACTAAAAAGAAGAAAACAATTATACCTGTTGTTCATAGGAGTTTCCATGATTCACCTTGATAGTACCTTCTAGCTTGTTGGCTAATGCGTTGCCCTCAGATTCGACGTGCGAGCAATCTAAAAATACGAGTCTAAGTCCTACACCAAGCTTTGAAGGATTTGATCAAAGTCTAAATACCTAATGCCTAAATATGCTGAAATAATAATGTAATTCACGAAGTGTAATATCTCTGTGTAATCAAAAAATGAGAGAAAAATGGCATTTTATAGAAAATGCCATTTTGAATGGACGTATGAGATTGACTTCTGACAGAGACCTAAAATCAGAGGCTCGGATTAAATCTGATAATCCCTAATCAGGGTTAGAGAAAAGTCATTAATCGAGCGGTCGAGATGCCATCTAAGAAGATCGAATCGGCGGTGGAGAATAAATGAGGAAATTAGTTTGAAAATAAAGATTTTAAAAAATGAAGAGGATAAAGACCGGACTGAAGATCAAATTTGGAAAGATCAACTATCTGCCCGGTCACTTGATTTCTGGAGGAAAGTTACCAATTTGGAATTAAATTAATTCCAAATGCGAAATTTGTGAAATAATAAATAATCAATTTTCAGATTATTTACCAAAATGAGCTGACAGTTAAGAATGAGATGACATTTTAAATAATTTAATTTATTTAAAATGAGAGGAATGTCAAATTTGGCAATTAAATAATTAAATTTAATTATTTAATTTAGCAGATAAGACTAATTAATTAAATAAATTAATCAATTTATTTTATTATGACAATTAGTGACATATTAAATAAATAAATAAAACTTATTTATTTAATAATCAGGAAGAAATAAATGCAGAAAGGTAATTAAATAAATTAAGAAATTTATTTAATTAAGGGAAGACCTAGACAATTAATGACGTATTTAATAAATAAATAAAATTTATTCATTTAATAATCATGAAGAATGAAAGGACATGAATTAATTAAATAATTATGAATCATTTAATCGAGTCGAATGTGGACCAAAGACATAATTAAATGTCATAATTATGCTAGGACGAAAGTGGTAAAAATGAAGCTTGCAGGCCTAGGTCATTTTTAGGTGTCTACATTTTTCCCCTCTTTGTCATAATGTAGCATGTCGCATTGTGACAAAGAAAATAAGTCAAAAATATGCCCCAGTGCAAAATAAGATGAGAAAGAATGATGATGAGGAGGGTTGCAGTATGCCCCCTCGAGAGGATAGATGGGTTCCAAGATCACGAGTGTGCTCTCGAAATTGATGAGAAGACTATAATATGAAGAGACAAAGAAATTTTAGTGCAAAAGATATGGATGATGATATGGATGCAATGCCTATATGAGACGGGTGAGAAAAGATGACATGATTAAAGGAGATGCATGTTAGTTCTTAGACCAAATCCTTCAAAACATTTCCATAGGACTTTAATATTTATTGCTCTTAATCATCATTAGGCGGTAAAAATGACACAAATGGACAATAAACACCATGATATGACGTAGACCAAGGTGTGCAAGGTCATCCATTTGAAAAACAAACAATCACAGACAAGGAATGTCCTAACTCATACTAAGGGCGAAGTTGCCCCAGTCTTTTTGTCAAGACAATCCACAAACAACAGTCAAAGAAAATAAAATAGGCCAGGAGACGTCATCGCACCTCTAAATCCTTCATGGGACATCCTCAAGGTAGCTAGTAACATGACCAAAAAGGCAAGACAATAAAAATATAAGACAAAATAGCCAAGATAGTCAAAAGATAAGACAAGATAGACCAGAAAGATTAACAACCATTTTATTTTGTTTGCCAATGTTTGTTTGCCAAAGATTGATTTCTTATCGGTTTGACAGTTTTGATAGTTTAAGAGTTTTGCCAATTTGACGGTGTTGACAGTTTGACAGGGCCTATTGTTAGGAAGGATGCATCCTAAAAAGGCAAAGGACATTTTGATGAGGTCTAACTCCAAGAAGGACACATCTTGAAGAGGACCAAAGAGTGACGAGATTGACAATGTTTTGACTAATATGTTTTGGCAAGTTGACTGATGTTGACTGTATGATTGATTGGACTGTGTTGTCTGATTTTGACCAATTTTGAGATTGATGTTTCGAATGACTATCTTGTGTCTGATTTTGATGACGTCAGACTTATTTGAATGATGTGATGATTGTGACAAATGCTATGATTTTATTTGGACCAACCTAAAAGGACTGACCTAATGTCTCGGGGACTCATCGACTGATGGCCTTACCTACGTAGCAAATGCGCAGAGACAACATAGTTCGAAAATGAAATGGACTGACTGACATGATTGACTTTGACTCCATTTTTAGGATTTTGACATTGATTTGGATGTTTTTGTTTTTTTTTAGGACGTTTTATGATTTTTTGTCTTTTTTTAGAACATTTTATGATTTTTGTCTTTTTCAGGACATTTTATGATGTTTTTGTCTTTCTTCAGGACATTTTATGATGTTTTTGGTGTTTCTTCAGGACATTTTATGATGTTTTTGTCTTTTTTAGGACATTTTATGATGTTTTTGTCTTTTTTCTGTTTTATTATTTTTTTTGGATTTTGACATTTAAGAGGATCGTGACAAATGCATATAACTGATGCCTACACATAAGAATCTAAGGACAAACATGATTGTGCCCCTAGTCAAGCTGAATACCAATTGACAGGTGATGACAACGTTGTTTGACGTGGGAAGGATGCATCTCGAAACAACGTGAGGACGATGACGATAATGTGACGAAAGTATGGAGGTCTACAGCCAGTCCAGGAACGTAGTCAAGTAAAATTTTGGATACTGTGCTTGTATGGATTAGACTCGTTGCATTTGGAATGACTTGGTTAGGACTAGATGGGATGATGATTATCCTTAGACCGTTTGACAAGGGAAAGCCAAGATAGGTGACATACATGAAAGCATAAGAGGTGGCCTTGGTAAAGGACGAGAGACATGAGACTAAGGGTATTGTCATATGATTTTCAAGGACTATGTCGTATAAGGACAATAAGACTATGACAGTCAATGACATGATGTTTCGTGAATCGTGTATGACCGAAGGATAGACATGTCAAGAGTTTTCCCAAAGCATGATTTATGTGTGCCAGTTTTATGTGAAGACTGAGGTAAGTGGGAATGATATGGATTAAATGATCGGATGCCAATGCCAAGAGGAAGGCCTAGGAGATGAGACGACTTGCCCCCAAGTGTAAAATTCCACATAGATGATTTATTTTACACATGACGCCTGTTTGCTAGGTTTTCATCATGGTACTTATCCAAGGCGCCTGTTTGCCAGGTTTTCACCATTGGATGAAATTTTTCTCTTTACTATTTTCTTGAATTTTTTTTTGGGTGTCACCAAGATGCCTGTTTGCCAGGTTTTCATCAGGGTGATGATTTTTTATTTTTTATTTTTTTAATTTTTGATTTTGCAGATAGCTTGGATGCTTTAGATGACCACTGATTGTTCTGAATCCACTGATGGTGCCGATGTAGAGACTGGTGCCATGATATGCCAATAATGACCTTGTTGAAGGAGTTGTCTTGCCAGGGTCATAGCGCTTGTATACAACTGATTGATGTCATTGTGATTCTTTCTGATACTAGAGTTGGCCTTATCAAAATACGCACATCACAATAGAGTGCCATGAGAGTCCTTGTGGTAAAGAGTTGTTGCCAAGATGTGATGGATGTGTGACGTGGGATTTTTGGACTTTAGACGAGATGTAGGATTATGACGAATGATGGTAGACGTGGAAAGGTTGTTTGGACGTCTGGATGAATCACTTTTTATTTTCCAAACTTGGGATGGTGGATGACGGATTTTGGAGGGATGGCATTTGGAACCAACACCTTTAGATGCCTTGCTTGATGACCATTTTGAAGGAGGTGGACATGTGTTATATGTGGGAGTCCTCTTGTATTATGGCTCCACATTGTGATTGAATTTTTCTTTTGAAATATTTTCTTTGCTTGATCCACTTGTCTTTGGGATCCATTTTAATTTCATTTGTCCACTTGTCTTTTTATCTGATTCATTGGCCTTTGACATTTGATTTTGATCTTTTGACTTGTAAGACTTTTGTTTTTGTTCGTTCGAAAGGGAAGGTTTATTTAAGATGGAATGATAGTTCATGGTGTGGATGGACAGGATGTTGGCAACAACCTTATGACAAGGATTTCTCATGGACTCTATTTTGACATTTGTATTTGACAAAGTTGCCCCCAGTATCAAGGAGGTACCACTGACATCGTTTGATTTACTAACTGAGGAATAGCCAAGACCTTGAGGTCTATAATTTTCTTGCAGCTGTATTGTTTCTAGAATGCCTTGCTCATGTATGCCTAGTCCTTTGCCTTAATATTACATGCTTTGACAGATTCTATTTGTGATGGGGTATTTGTTATTTTGAACACAAGATGTTAACCCATCATTAGGTATGTGGATACTGTCACTTGTAATATTTTTTATCTGCAAGAAAGCCTACTCTGAAAAAGATAGATGACCCTAGTTGATAAAGTTTCTTAGCTTCATTGTCATGTTGGACATATTCTTGACTGATATCTTTGGTCTGATCGTGTGACATGTCAAGTTCAGATGATTATGTTGGTGCTTCCAAGGCAATGTCGAAGCCATCATTATGTTTAGTGTCATAGAGTCCAATGATTTTAGCTATAACTTGATCATATGCAAGCATGTCCATAGTGTAAGATTCTTGTTATGGAGGAATATCATCTATGTGTCCCATGGAGGCAAGTGTCTCATCATGGGAAGTGTCAATAGTCGAGGCCTTTATAAGTCAAAAAGTGTTTGATCATGAATGTCGTAAAGGTTAAGGAGTAGATTGTTTTGGACTTCTTGGTCAATGGTAGGGTCTTGGTCGAAGATGGGGTTGTCATAGATTATATAGTCGGAAATAGAGTCGTTGTCAAGGAGAGGTGTGTTTTGGATGTCATGATTGTCTTGAAGGAATTCATGGATGGATTGAAAGATAGGGTCATGGGATGGAATACCTTGTTCTTGACACAAGGGTGACATTATAAGGTCATGCTTTGGGCTTTCATTTTGACATGTATCCTCAAGTTTATTAAATGGGATTTGACTTTGAGTAATGAAAGAATTTTCATGACTAGATGTGGCTTGTGAGGGGGTGATTTGAAAAGGATTAGGAGAAGACGTGGGGACTTGGACGGGACTAGTATGTGAAGGGCTAGGATAGGACATGGGTACTTGGATTGGATTTGTATGTGAAGGACTAGGATATGACATGGAGACTTCAACTGTATTAGTTGGTAATGACATAGGATATGACATAGGGACCTGGACTGGATTAGGATGTGACGACATAGGCTGTGACATGGGGACTTCGACTGGATATTCCATGGAGTCTTGGAGTGGATTAGTGTAAGGTTGACTAAAATAGGACATGGAGAATTGGACTGGATTGATATGGTATGATGTGGGGACTTGACATGAGTTGAAAGATGGTTGATAGGGCATGTAGACGTTGATAGGATTGATAGGTGAAGGAATAACATATGATGTGGAGACTTGAAATGGACTAGTAGACAGTCGGTTTCCCTTGTCAAAGTTAGGATAAGGGTGATAACTGGATGTGTGTTGTGAATTAATGGCAGGATTTGTGTTAAGTGACTGTTGATGGTGAGGATAGACGGATGGAGGTCTCACAGTATTTATGTCAAAGCCGCTTGGTAACTTAGCCCCTTGGTCCAAAAGTATAGCTAAATATCTTCAAGGGTCTTGTAAGACCGAGTTTTCTACAAAGGAGGCTATATTAGGGTTTTGCATTGTAGCTTCTAAGTCTTCTACATATACTTGTCCATTCTGGTCTCTTTTAATTAATGGCTCAAAAATGTTTTGTGATGAAGATGGCATGTTCATGGAAGATTGCATGTTCATGTTGTGAAATGGGTCAGAAAAGGTCCAATGTTTGTTCGTGTGATAAGTGTTATTGTCGATGTTGGGATTGAAATCTTGTCCAAAGTTTTCCATTTGTCCTCTTTGTCTTTGAAGCCTAGTATCAATAATAAAAAGGGATTGCTTGGATAAGGATGACGAGAATGACAACTAAATGTGAGGATGATGACAACCTATATTTTTTTTATTTTCGATAAGGATGAAAATGCAAGACTATGTTTCCTAAAATATCGACTAGGATGACTAGGTGATAATAACGGTTGTCTAAGGAAATGATTGATGTAAGATGACAAGGTGATCAAAGCCAAAATGTCGACCGAGGACTAAGATGATGATGTTTGACTAAGGACTTAATGTTATAAATGCAAGGTCTAGGTTCAAAATGATGACTAAGATGAACAATGCAAAGTCTAAGTTCAAAATGAGGACTGAGATTGTTTTTTGATGTTTTGTTGAAAAAGTCTGAGTTGTCTAAGGTCGATTGTTTGTGTCCAGATTTGTGAATGTTGTGTACATTGTTTGAAAATCTAGAAAACATTTGACAAGCACAATGTTTTAGTGTATGCAAGCGCACATAAGACAAGTACAATCCTAAAAGGCCAATAGGCCAAGGGTTTGTATACTTGATATAGCCCACCGATATACCCCAGATTGGCGATAAACACCTTTCCTTCTTGAGAGCGGATAGCTTAGAATTTTGGTGGCATTGGCTCCCCTCCACAGCTCATTAACGTCATTCAAGCACACCGAATTTAGATTCTTTGGGTAATGACTTCCCAAGAATTGCTATCTCTACTCAAGGGGATCAGTAGTGAGTGTCTTCGGGCATGATACTGTACCCTGTACTATATCAAGCAACGACCAAAGAACGGTTGGACACTAAGAAAAAAGGTTTTTAATACGGGCATTCTGTTCATAGGGCATGATCCATGCAGCGAGAGTCCCCTTTCAGATCCATCTCGTCAGAACCATACGCGTGATTCTTGGGCTTTCCCCAAGAATGCACTTTTATATATCAGTTGGAAGTCCCTTGGTGTTAGGGTGCCACCAGTCTAAGTCATCCTGGGGTGAGTACTTTTTCCCACCAGAACAGACCCAAGTTCTAGAGTTAGTAACCGTTTCTCTTACACCTAGGATTGCTCAAAATCACAAAGGGAGAGGATACTTCGATTACTAAGTCATGAGGGTAATAAGAAAGAAAGAAAGAATGGGTCTGGTTTTTTTATCACCGAGTTTTCACAAGGTGAGAGCATACTCACCTACCATTTTGCAAACACAATTAGACACTTGCAAACAAAATTCATTTTAGAGCACCAAAGGAAATGTTCCTAAATTAAAAAAATGCAAACAAGTGGTTTGAGAGATAAATCTTTGACAAACATAGCTGCAAAACCACATGTCAGTAGTTTGAAAATATGTCTTTGACCCACGAAAAACTTCAATGCCACATGCTGCCAACAAAGATTAGTAACCAAAAACTAAAATTTAATGATAGCAGCAAATTAAAACAGCGATAACTTTCTCAAAACTTAATGAAATTTTAAGTTATTTGAATCCATGGAAAGCTAAAAATCAATCCTTCAAAACCCAGAAAGTATTTTCCATGATTCTACACAAAAAAATGTTATAGGCAAAAGGAAACCCAGGTTTTAACAACTAAAGCTTAAAAAACTACGATCACTAAAATGGCCATAAATTTCTCAAATCCCAACGAAATTTTAAACCATTTGAAGTTCTGGAAAGCTAAGAATGAGACCTACAAAACCCCAAAAAAAAAATTAAAATATTTTATTTGCCCATTTTTTTGTGCTCCAAAGAAGGTGACGCGATTTCGTATGAATTTTTGGCTGTAACCTGCAAAATAGCAAAAACAAACAAGAAAACACAAAATTTTCTACAGAATGTCGGGTTCACCAATGTAACTGAGGGTAAATTTTGGATTAGTTTATCAATCAATAAAGCATATAAAATAAACCCAAAGACCTATCAAGAATAATGAAAACTAAAAAGAAGAAAACAATTATACCTGTCATTCATAGGAGTTTCCATGATTCACCTTGATAGTACCTTCTAGCTTGCTGGCTGATGCGTAGCCCTCATATTCGACGTGCGAGCAATCTGAAAATACGAGTCTAAGTCTACCAAGCTTTGAAGGATTTGATCAAAATCTAAATGCCTAATGCCTATGACAATATGAGTAAAATGCCTATGCCTAAATATGCTGAAATAATAATGTAATTCATGAACGTGTAATATCTCTGTGTAATCAAAAAATGAGAGAAAAATGGCATTTTATAGAAAATGCCATTTTGAATGGATGGATGAGATTGACTTCTGATGGAGACCTAAAATCAAAGGCCCACATTAAATTTGATAATCCCTAATCAGGGTTAGGGCAAAGTCATTAATCAAGCGGTCGAGATGCCATCTAAGAAGATTGAATCGATGGTGGAGAATAAATGAGGAAATTAATTCGAAAATAAATATTTTCAAAAATGAAGAAGATAAAGACCGGACTGAAGATCAGTTTTGGAAGGGTCAAGAACCTGCCCGATCACTTGATTCTTAGAGGAAAGTTACCAATTTGGAATTAAATTAATTCCAAATGTGAATTCAGTCAAATAATAAATAATCAATTTTCAGATTATTTACCAAAAGGAGCTGACAGTAAGAATGTGATGACATTTTAAATAATTTTATTTATTTAAAATGAGAGGAATATTAATTTAGGCAATTAAATAATTAAAATTAATTATTTAATTTAGGAGATAAGACTAATAATTAAATAAATTAATTAATTCATTTAATTATGACAATTAGTGACATCTTAAATAAATAAATAAAACTTATTTATTTAATAATTAGGAAGATATGGCACTGCTATGTACTCTTTCTCAAAGAGACTCCAGTATGTTAAATACAGGTTGAAAAAATAGAATAGGCAACATTTTGGTAATTTGTTTCAGGAAAAACATAATGCACAGGATAATCTGCTCCAAATTACCAATCAGATTCAGGACCAAGGCCTCTCAGAGGAGCTGAGTTTGTTAGAGGTTGCTGCAACAAAAGAGCTTGAGGAATGGGAATTAAGAGGAGATTTTTTGGAAACATAAGTCCCGCATTGAATGGCTTCAGGCTGGTGATCGAAACACTTCTTTGTTCCATAACTCAATCAAAGATCAGAGACAAGGTAATGCTATTTCTTCTCTCTTGTTGCCTGATGGGGAAACTTTGTCCACTTTTGCTTCTATTTTTTCTAAATGCATTCGATATTTCTCTACCTTATTCTCTGAGGATTCGCCTCCTGTAGAGGAGGATGAAGCAAGGATTCTAGATTGTATCCCGAAGCTAGTGACTAATGAAATGAATGAATCACTGCTTGCTCCTATTACCTTGTCGGAGCTTGAGAATGTTGTATTCCAGATGTAGAAAGGTAAAGCCCCTGGGCCTGATGGATTTCTAGTTGAATTTTTTTAGGAGTTCTGGGAAGTGGTTAAATTGGACCTCTTAGAGGTTGTGCAGGAACCCTTTAGGCATAACAAAATGTTGAAGTCCTTGAATGCTACTTTTTTAGCTCTTATTCCAAAGAAGGAGGGAGCTAATTCCTTGGATCTTTTTAGGCCTATTGCACTATGTAATGATGTGTATAAAATTATTACTAAGTTGATTGCGGAAAGGCTAAAACCTTGGCTTGATGGATTAATCTCTGAAGAGCAGGGGGTTTTGTTGCTGGCAGACAGATCATGGATGGGGTGGTTATTGCTGTTGAGGCTATCCATTCTATGGAATCCTTAAAAGATAAGTCTATGTTTATCAAGTTGGACATGGCTAAAGCATATGATCGTGTTAAATGGAGCTTTCTATTTAAACTTCTTGGAGCTTTTGGCTTTGCTGAGGGTTGGATTGAATGGGTCAGGAGTTGTGTCACTTCCTCTTCCTTTTCGGTGCTTATCAATGGTGAGCCCACTTGTTTATTTGGTGCTTCTAGAGGCCTCAGGCAGGGAGATCCCCTGTCTCCTTATTTATCCTTCTTACGGAGGGCCTGGGAAGGCTCATTCGTGCTTAGGTTGCTAGTGGCTTTCTTTAGGGTTGGAGTTGGGGAGATGATATTCCCCCTCAGTCACACCTTTAGTTCATAGATGATACGGCCTTGATGGGTAGGGCAAAGGTTGGGGAGGCTCTCAACTGGCGTAGGGTGTTGGATAGTTACTTGGTTGCTTCCGGGCAGCGCATAAATGAGGGGAAATCATTCATCTATTTCTTCCACACTCCTAAGGGTATCCAAAGGAGAATTGCTAGTATTCTTCATTTTCAGATTGGCTCACTTCCTTTTTCCTATCTCGGAATCCCTCTTGCTATTCATTCCCTCCCCAAAAGGTTTTGGCAAGAGACTCTTGATAAGTTTCAAAGATTGGTCAGTCATTGGACTTGTAGGTGGCTTTCTTCAACTGGTAGAGTGACTCTTCTAAAGTTGGTGGTCCAGGCTTTCCCTCTTTATAGATGCTTTGTTCTTGCTGCTCCTTCAAGTTTTATTAAAGATTTAAAGAAATTATCTCATCAGTTTCTGTGGGCTATTAATCTTCTTCATAGATAATGGAGTTTGGTGAAGTGGGATGTTGTTTGTAGGCCAAAGCAGGAGGGGGGTCTTGGTCTATGGCAGATGGATTTGAATGGATAGGCCTTGGCTACTAAGTTGTATTGGCAGTGGTGCTCACAAAAACACATGTGGTGGGCTAAAATTATGACCTTCAAATATTTGGGGACGGTGGAAAGTAGGGAGGTTGCAAGATTCAGTATGGAGGGGAAAGGTTCTATGATCTGGTGTACCCTTAAAAGGGGCGCCAAGCTGGTTAAGCAGGGACTTTTTGGATTTGTAATGGGGGTCGGGATGCTCTCTTCTGGCACAATTCCTGGGATGGACACCCACCCATTGTGTCCTCTCATCCCCACCTCCATGATTTGTGCTAGATTTTCATGGGGGCGGGTTGGTGTCATGTGGCAGATTTTAAATGTCAACAATCTTTGGGTCAGATTTCTGTGTCCAGGTGGAAGGACCCCTTGGATTGGCCTCCTGGTGGTGTGGTGGAGGATCGTCAAGAGCTTGCTATGATTTTATCAGGTCGTGCCTATAATTCTCTCCATGGGAGTGATGTGCTTGCTTGGGGTCCTGATTTGAAAGGAAAATTTTTGGTTGCCTCTGGTTATCAGGTTTTGGATAAACAGTTTTTTGGGAGCTCCCAAATTTCTTGGTGGAAGTATGTTTGGAATAAATTTGCTTGTCCTAAGTGTAAATTTTTCTCTTGGATTGTGGTTCAAGGTAAGTGTCCTACTTGGGATAATATTTGGAAATAGGGGTTCTAGGGCCCCTCCAGGTGCATTCTGTGTGGTCAACATGAGGAATGCTTACCACATCTCTTTTTTAGTGTTCTTTTGTTAAGACTATCTGGCATCATTGGTGGAATCTTTGGAGCTCATCGTGTTGCCATGTCTCTTCTCTAGAGGATTTTTGGAAGAGACAGGGATCTGCTCCTGCTACAACCTCTTTTCTTAAAATTGTGTGGAGTATTGGTTCTAGTTTGATTGTTTGGGAAATTTGGTTGGAGTGTAACAGAAGAATTTTCCTAGATAAAAACTTGCACATGGGGCAACTTTGGAGGTGAATTCTTGGGGTTCTACAAGAGACTTTGACTGCAAAATGTGGCTTGTTTGTGCTGATTGATCCTAGGGACTTAGGTGTTGTGAATGCCCTGGGTCTTGTCACAAGGGACAAGAGTAGTTTGAGCAAAGTGCATCGTAGACGAGGGCGTGAGAGGGTTGCTCGTGAGGGATTTTGGTGCCCGCCTACTCAAGGGGAGCTAAAAATCAATACTGATGGGTCGTCAAAGGGAAATCCTAGGCATGTCGGGGTTGGTGGTATTGGTAGAGACAACATTAGAGTGGTGGTTTTTTTCTTTTCTATGTATCGTGGTTTGCAAACTAATAATCTTATGGAGGCGAGTGCTATTCTTTTAGCGATTGAGCGGGCGGTTGCCCTTGGATGGCGGCGGATTGTTTGTGAGGCTAATTCTCAGGTGGTTATTGATATGTTGAATAATCAAAATTTGGAGGATGTGAATTGGCAGCTAGTTGTGGTTGTCAAACAGATTGTTTTTATGTGCTCTACTTTGGAGTCCATTGTTTTCCACCATATTCCATGGGAGTGGAATAAGGTGATTGATGGGTTGGCTAGATGGGCATCGGAAAAGATTGATTCTTGGCATGTGGATGATTGGGGCAATCTTCCTGAAGACATGGCCCCTGGTCTTGAGGAGTGGGTTGCTGAGGATATGAGGTGCTTCTTGGGCCCCTTGTGACTTCTTTCTTTGGTTTTTGTAATGTTGTTCTGATTCAATAAAGTTTTTACCCTCTTTTTATTAAAAAAAATAAAAATAAAAAATAAAATAATCAGGAAGAATTAATGAATAACAATAATTAAACAAATTTAGAAATTTATTTAATTAGAGGGAGACTTAGACAATTAATGACGTATTTAATAAATAATAGAATTTATTTATTTAATAATTATGAAGAATGAAAGGACATGAATTAATTAAATAATTATGAATTATTTAATCAATAGTTGAATGTGGACCAAGGACATAATTAAATGTCACAATTAAACTAGGACGAAAGTGGTAAAAATGAAGCTTGCAGGCCTAGGTCATTTTTAGGTGTCTATATTTTTCCCCTCTTTGTCATAATCTCGCATGTCGCATTGTGACAAAGAAAATATGTCAAAGTCATGCCCTAGTGAAGGTATGAAGTATCAATGCCCCCTCGGGAAATTTTTCAAATTTTGGGGTAGTGGCAGAAAAAATTGTAAAGGGTCCTGCTAAGTCAATTTGATGAGTAGAAAAATAATGGTGCAGTCAGTTTTGGATTCTGACATGTTCAAGGTAGGTAATGGGGTGGTCAAAGTTGGTCAAATGGGCCTCCAATAATAATCTAGTTGACAAATGCCATTTTGACTTTATAAATAGGTTGACAAAGGGGTAAAAGTCAATTCATTCATACTATTCACCTTGCAAATTTTGAGAATTCAGAGCGAAAAGGACAACAGCGACAATGGTGATTCTACTGATAGAGCATCATGGTGAGATTGTGTGGACATTCAAGTGGCCATAAGGCTCAGAGCCAGTGGTATGTACCCCTATCCCACTTTGTAATTTTTTTGTTTTGCATGCTATAATTAGTTTTGTAGGACAAGCAACAAATGCGTTGCAACACATATGTGTTCGCATAAGCCACATTCATCTTCGTGTTCGACGCATTTGATGTGTCGTGACGCAAATGACATGAAAAATAAGGGGTGGTTGCAGCATTGCGATGCATTTGATGAAAACTGTGATGCATTCGCCTAACTGAGTTGCATTTGCAGGTTGGAATGCCACAATTGTCATCTAGTGACGCAATTGCTTGTTTGAGCGACACATTCAAGTTTTATGATGCAATTGTCAAATTTCGTGATGCAAATGCTCTGATGCAATGCATTTGGGCAAGCAAACAATGCATTTGTCATGTTGCGACGCATTTGAGTCTTTAACCGATGCTTTGATACTTTGTGACCCAATTGCAGGAACGCGATGCATTTGACGTTGTCTTTGACTAGGACCGATTTTAATACTTGTGAAACCCTAAATGCCTTTGATGATGTTGATAGTTTCTTAGAAAGTACTGACACATTGTTTGACTTTTTGTAGAGGTAGCTTGCCTCGATTTACACACAAGAGAGCAGACCGATGACCTTTCGGTTTGCTGACCAGCTGAGCCTGCGAGAGTGACGTTAGTTGATGCAATTGGGTTTGTTCTATGTTGCTTATATGCCCGTTGTTTGGGAAAATAGGGGATTGTTGACTGCATTGTGTGAGTGATGGAATTCAGATACCTACTCTTTCCACCTACCAATAGGTGAGGCGACTATCACATTAGAGGATGTGTACCGCATCCTATGAGTGTCGATCTAGGGAGAGAAAATCGTTTATGATCCTCGTCACAGTGAGCAGACTTTCAGGACCTACTACTGAGATTAGGGTGCAGGACTGGGCATCTAGGGATATGAGATCAGATGGGAGTTCATGGCAGAGCACTATGCTCATTTTGATGCATTCCTTGCAACTTTGATTGGAGGTATTTTGATCCTTGACCATTGGGGACATGGATTCCCTATTGGCTGGGGAGACATCTTGGTTGGTATGAGATGTGACAAGACAATTTATGCTTGGGGTCCATTTTTACTGGGGACACTCTACCATCAGTTGCATGATGTTGCTTATAGGAGAGCAGCGAGTATCTCGTGTGGTATCGCATTGATGATGATATGGGCCTGGGAGAATATTGCTATATTTCATCCTCCCATTCAGAGACCATAGCTAGCCAAGGGGATGCCCTATGCCTATTATTATGCAAGTGCTTTATAGAAAATCTAGATGGGAAAGATAGGTTGGTGGCGGCACAGGATTGACACGATGGTGTCTTTTATCTGGAGGCCATACAGAGACTGTGAGTAGTGGGATGACTAGGATGACCACCTGGGCTTATGCAGACAGTATTGGTATCTGATCGACAGGATGGTGTAGACTTCACTGATTATAGAGATGTATCTACCACAGCATGTCCCCAGGTAGTTCAGAGAGCAGTAGGGGGTACCTGCAGGGACAGCGACGTACACTCAATCATCTAAAGAGTATGCTTGGGGACCAGCCATTCCAGTGGCCTTCACAGAGTAGCAGATTGATGGGCTAGGAGCCTAGCCATGGGGATGGAGAGGTGGAGTAGCCAATTCCAGGACTACAACAGACTATGACCTATGGTGGGATGCACATAGACCTGTGCCATTGATAGATCCTAATGGGCCAACACCTATGGATAGGCAGTCAGTGATACCTCATGTGCCAAGAGCCAAGCGAGGAGGCAGGGGCAGAGGCCGAGGGAGGGATAGAGGCAGAGATGGAGGCAGGGGTGGAGGCAGGGATGGAGGCAGGAATGGAGGCAGAGGAGGAGATAGAGGTAGAGATGAAGGCAGGGGTGGAGACAGACGAGGAGATGGAGGTAGGGGTGGAGATGATGGGGATGATGGTGGAGACGGCTGGAGGCGATGGAGAGATGGTCAGAGATAGGGCCAGAGGGTGCGCCCACATGTGGCGAGGGTAGCATTAGATTCTATCCTCGAGGTTGGCGAGGAGGGGGAGAGAGAGGAGTAGCCCCAACAGGAGGGAGAGGGTGAGGAGAGATGGGAGGAGGAGGTGGAGGTGGGGAGACAAGAGGAGGAGGCGGATGTGGGGAGACAGGAGGAGGAGGCAGATGTGGAGAGACAGGAGGAGGATGTGGCAGAGGAGGAGAGACATGAGGAGTATGTGGCAGGGGAGGAGAGACATGAGGAGGATGTGGCAGTGGTAGAGGATGTGGCTGACGACGATGATGATGAGGATGATGCCATGGATGAGGCAAAGAGACTACTCTGATGGCAGATGATGGAGGGAGAGGAGGAGATACCATCCTCCTCGGGATTGCCCCAGGATGCCATGACAGACCAGAGGGTGGCCGATTTACAGTGGAGACTGGATGAGAGCATGGCCTAGGTCAGATCATTGTATTCAGAGCTAGAGGTAGCTCGGGTAGAGCGGGATTAGGTAGTGATCAGCCAACAGGACTCGACTCGGTAGTGTACATAGTTTGCGGCCTTATGCGCAAGGCCCTCCAAAGATATGGCTCGTGAGCTAGCCAGGGTGAGCATGAGGCTAGGTCAGTATAGGAACTTATATGAGCAGGTAGTGCCACCTGAGCGATGGGATCCTACCTTGTCACGATCATAGACAAGGATAGGCAATGCCAGTGGCAACAGGAGTCATATGAGTGCCAGAGGGTCTACCTCGACATGGCACACATCAGGGCACAGGTCACACCATTCACGTAGGTACAACTTGAGTCACCATTCAAGCCATAGTCATGGGTTGACTGGTTCAGTGCAGAGGTCCATACAGAGACAACCACCAGTGGTTGATCCATCTACTTCTCAGAGTCAGGCAACAGTGACGTCACAGGTGATGTTGACATTGTTAGTTCCAGTGGTTGCACAGGCAGAGGTTGCGATAGGTCTGCCTATCATTTCAGTGCCAATCTCATAGTTGTAGCCGCCACATTCTTCACCATGAGGGGATGATGAGAGTCTACCCTAGGGGCAGTTTTATTATTATGACACATTATGTATATATTATTGAGCCTGCGAGCTTCATTTTTAGGATATCTCTTGACTTTATCCTATGACATTGTACATTTTTCAGATGATATTATATGATGATGCAGTTTTGATGCGGCCTACATGTGTGTTATGTGATATTATTTGATTTATGCATTATGATATTGTGATGTATGATGTTGATTTATGATGTATCATGTATGTCCTATAATGCTTATTTATGATTTTGATGCCATGATGATGCAATGCTTACTTATATGAGATGATGATGATAATGATGTGCATAATGTATTTAGTAAATGGATGACATGTTGATGATTATGTTAATGCAATGTTTTTTATTATGTTTTAATGCTATGGATGATGTATGTATGGACCTAATGCAATGTTTATATGATCATGTATGCACTTATGTTTTTGGATGTCACATGATATCATGTCAGGTTCACCAATGTAACTAAGGGTAAATTTTGGATTAGTTTATCAATCAATAAAGCATATAAAATAAACCCAAAGACCTATCAAGAACAATGAAAACTAAAAAGAAGAACAATTATACCTGTCGTTCGTAGGAGTTTCCATGATTCACCTTGATAGTACATTCTAGTTTGCTGGCTGATGCGTTGCCCTCAGATTCGACATGCGAGCAATCTAAAAATACGAGTCTAAGTCCACCAAGATTTGAAGGATTTGATCAAAGTCTAAATGCCTAATGCCTATGACAATATGAGTAAAATGCCTATGCCTAAATATGTTGAACTAATAATGTAATTCACGAACGTGTAATATCTCTGTGTAATCAAAAAATGAGAGGAAAATTGCATTTTATAGAAAATGCCATTTTGAATGGACGAATGAGATTGACTTCTGATGGAGACCTAAAATCAGAGGCCCAGATTAAATCTGATAATCCCTAATCAGAGTTAGGGCAAAGTCATTAATCGAGCAGTCGAGATGCCATCTAAGAAGATCGAATCGGTAGTGGAGAATAAATGAGGAAATTAATTCAAAAATAAAGATTTTCAAAAATGAAGAGGATAAAGACCGAACTGAAGATCAAATTTGGAAAGATCAACTATCTGCTCGATCACTTGATTTCTCGAGGAAAGTTATCAATTTGGAATTAAATTAATTCCAAATGTGAAATTTGTGAAATAATAAATAATCAATTTTTAGATTATTTACCAAAATGAGCTGACAGTTAAGAATGAGATGACATTTTAAATAATTTAATTTATTTAAAACAAGAGGAATATCAAATTTGGCAATTAAATAATTAAATTTAATTATTTAATTTAGCAGATAAGACTAATTAATTAAATAAGTTAATAAATTTATTTAATTATGACAATTAGTGACATATTAAATAAATAAATAAAACTTATTTATTTAATAATCATGAAGAAATAAATGCAGAAAGGTAATTAAATAAATTAAGAAATTTATTTAATTAAGGGAAGACCTAAACAATTAATGACGTATTTAATGAATAAATAAAATTTATTCATTTAATAATCATGAAGAATGAAAGGACATGAATTAATTAAATAATTATGAATTATTTAATCAGTAGTCGAATGTGGACCAAAAACATAATTAAATGTCATGATTATACTAGGACGAAAGTGGTAAAAATGAAGCTTGTAGGCCTAGGTCATTTTTAGGTGTCTACACAACCAATTACCAATCCTTCAAAATCCTATATACATCAATCCTCAAGGAAACAAAACACTTATTCTAAATCAGATTCCAAAATATCAATAACCAAACTTCAATCATTGAAAACAGTCTAAACTTCTCAAATAACACCAATTCATTTTCCTTACAAGGAAAACTAACAAAGACCAATCCTTCTTGCTATCAACTAGTTAATCAGTCCTTCAAGACACAAGATTCATCATGTTTTGAGAGAAATCGATTCAATATATCAATGTATAAATATCAGATTTGCCTGCTCTATAAAGATACCAAGACACACAATAGAATCATCATTCTCAAAACAATATGCACTACCTTTACAACCTTATTCAAGCATAAATTCTACTGTAACTCCATCCAAATGACAAGGTTCAAGTATTTAAGGTCACTCACTTCCCTGTACACACAAATTTCCACTGTCCATGAAATCTAAACATTACTTAGCAATAGACCTCCATACCCTAGATCGGGTGAACCACTCACACTAGGTTAAAAAACAAGATCCAAAGGCACATTTAGAGACCTCTTAATGCCCATATCATCATATCAAAAACTCAGAATGATTTATACTGGAGAAACTAGTAGATTTCAGATTGTACGCCCAAGAAAGGCTACTAGAATAGGGCTATTTTACAAAGCATCCACCTTTTTTCCAACTCCAAATTGTTAGACAACCTCAAACAGTCAAAGTAAAGGTCACAAAACACCAGATTTATCTACTTTCAAAGATTGAAAGACCCATTTAGAAAGTGTATTAACAAACCCTTAATTTTAGGCTGGAAACACCCAAAATAGTGAGGGTTTTGTGATTATCCCTCTTAATAACTGGCTTTTCTAACTTCTCATTGGTTCAAATTGCCTCTTATCTCCTAATATGCTTGATTTATGCCTTTTTGTTTACATAATATTGCATTATTTGCATTTTTTTGCATTTTCACCTCCTAGTGACTTCTTTTATGATTTGATTACATTCAAATTAGCCTTTTCATGGCCTTGACACACAAATTTAGACTTGAACATGTAAATTTCACATATTAGCCTTTTGAAGGAATTTACAAGAGCTAGGAGCTCCTACACCAATATATATGTTGAGATTTTTTTCTTTGCATACATTCAACCAAGAATAAATATGTTTATCAATTGACGATATTGCAATAATTTTTACATGTTTGACATATTGCGGGTGAAACACCACAAGGCTATGTGATGCAATGGTGATAAAGTTTGAATCAAAAAGTTGGATGACATGAAGAAAACTTGTGATTTTGGTATAACTACAATCTTTTAGGTGACTAATGTTTTATCTAGAAGCGACATACATCCAGAAGTCTCAAAAAATTGATACTATGGGATTTTGGATGATATACTTGAGTGTGACTTTAAGTCCTTCAAATTAATTTTTTTCATTGTCGTATGGTACAGGCTATGATTGAATGAAAATGATCTCAAGAGAATTGTTATTGAACATGATAATGGATTTACCATGGTTAATACAAGGTCAATCAAGCGAGCTGAAAATGAGCCCTATGTTCTTCCAAGCTAATGTGAGCAGGTATTTTACTCAGAGGCTCCAAGTAAACCAGGTTGGTCATTTGTTGTTAGACATGATCCAAGAGAAAGGATGGTAAAGTATAATGTGGTGGAAGAAGAAGATACTGAAGAACTAGAAGATGATGTAGATGATGATCAGGATCAACTGTTAGTTGATGATGTGCCTAACGAAGATGTCGAAGAGGAGGAACTAGATCATGATGATGTAGGAGTTAATTGAAGGAGCACAATGATATCTGCAAGTAAAAAATACATGTTACAGGGAGAAGCAAAGAGAAGCAACACAAAAAAAATGCTCAAAGATGTGGAGCTCAATATTTTCAATGTGTAAAGGAAGTTAATTTACAAAGGAAAAGTTCACAACCTCATATAGGTCAAAAAGACCTAAAAGGGAAAACCCTAGGCTTGCACATTAATAATTAATAAAATAATTAATTATTATGCACCTGAAGTTAGCTTGAGTGTAAAAGAGATAAGAGGGAACTTAATTAATTAACCAAATATTGTTTAATTAATCAAGTAAATAACCAATTACTCTAACACCCCCCCTTAAGCTAGACTTAGGGAGAAGCTAAAACCTAGAAGAAGCTACTAAAAGCAAAAAGCAATGGGTCCTGACAACAAGGCCAGATCAGGTACCCAAGTACAAGGAAATCTCTATGAAACGGAGAAAAAAAAGAAAACCCAGTGGGAAAAAACTCCTCTCCAAAAAGAGATAGAAGAACATGCTGAAAGAAACATGAAGGAAGGAAGGCCTCATAAAGACCCCCAAGGACAACTTCCTTCACCCCAAGCATAGAGCGCAACTGAAGATAGCGTGGCGAGGCAAAAGGGTTCGTGAAGATGTCTGCAACCTGCTCGGCAGTGGGAATATACTCCAAGATGAGAGAACCATCCTGAATCAACTGTTTGGTGAAATGCATATGAAGCTCAATGTGCTTCATCTGCTAATGCTCCACCGAGTTGCAAGAAATGTGTATAGCACTCTGATTGTCACACCAAAGAATAGTGGGACTATAAGGAGGAAATCCAAACTCAGTCGTCAACTATTGAAGCCATAAAATCTCCTGACTAGCGAACACAACAGCTTGATACTCAGCCTCGGTAGATGATAATGCATGAGCGGTCTACTTTTTGTAAGACCATGTGATAGGACCAAAGCCAAGATAGAAAACAAAACCAGAAGTAGACTTTTGATCATTGACATCACTAGCCCAATCGGAGTCAGTATAGCCAACAATGTGAGGATCCCCTGATGTGTAGTGAGTGTCATAAGAAATGGTGCCCTGAATGTACCTCAAAATACATTTGGTAGCTTGCCAGTGACTCTCATGAGGATCATGGGAGAATCGAGAGACAAGGCCAACTGCAAAGGAAAGATTAGGATGAGTGTGAGTCAGGTACATGAAATTGCCAACCAACTACCTGTAAAGTGTAGAATCCACTGAAGGAGTGGGGCAAGTAGTAGTCAAAACAACCCCTGACTAAAAAGGTGTGTGGGTAGGCTTGCAATCAAGCATGCCAAAGCACTGAAGCATATCAAGAGCATACTTCTGCTGGTAAATGGAGATCCCATCAGAAGACTAAGATATGTCATCTCAAATTGCTCCATCAAAGCACGTTGAGTATGCTGAATCATAGAGGATGAGCTACCTGTGATGAAGAGATCATCAAAATATAGCACAAGAATTAGGATCTCACCCTCAAGATTCTAAATATGGACTATGGGATCAAAATGACAGCGTGTGAAACTAGTGGAGAGCAAAAAAGAGTCCATCTTCTCATACCAAGCCCGAGGGGCCTGTTTGAGACCATATAATGAACGCTGAAGTCTGCAAACCAAAGAAGTATCCTACAAAAATCCCTGAGGCTGCTCCATATAGATCTCCTCCTGTAGGTCACCATGCAAGAATGCACTCTTCACATCCATCTGATAAATGGACCAGACCCTAGAAGCTACAAGTGATAGTACAAAGTGAATAGAATTCATCTTGGTGATAGGGGAAAATGTCTCAAAGTAATCAATACCCTCAACCTATGAGAAACCCTTCACAACAAGATGTTCTTTGTACTTATCAATAGAACCATCAGCAACATACTTGGTGCAATACAACCATCTGCACTGAACCATCTTTCTGCCCTTAGGAAGAGGACAAAGATCCCAAGTACTATTCCTCATCAAAGAAGAATACTCCTCCTCCATAGCACTATCCCACTTAGGGTGACTTGTCACCTCTGAAAACTTCTGAGGATCCTCTAAAAGAGCATGGCTCGAAAGACTAGAACCCGTAGTATGAGAACGGGTGCGACGAGTGTCTGAAGGATCAACTGCCATAGATCCTGCTGCCTCAATAGTAAAGTGAGCCCATTTGGGCATCTGAGGTGGAGCAAGTGGAGGTGGAGATGGGGGATCATCAACATCCTCATCAGAAGCATCCTCAACATAATCATGAAGAGCTGCAGTGTGAGGAGTAGGTAGTGAAGTAGACACTGGAGACAGGGTATCCACTATGGGAAGGCGCTCATCAAACTGGACATCCCATCGAAACAAGACCTCTCTGGAATCAGGATCAAACAACCTGTATGCCTTAACATCCTCATAGTAGCTAACAAAAATGAGGGGTCAACTCTTCCACTCCATGGCTTTCCTCTGAGCATCAGGAATAAATGCCCATGCTTCACTACCAAATACTCGAAATGATGAAACATTAGGCTTGTCATGAGACCAAGCCTCCTCAGGAATCATATGTCAAATCACCTTGTGAGGCATCTGATTCTACATATAGTTGGCACAATTAACTTCCTCAGCCCAAAAAGATAGATCCATGGACCTGGACTGAATCATACAATTTGCCATCTCCCGTAAAGTCATGTTCTTTCTCTTAGCGACACCATTCTACTAAGGGGTGTAGGGAACAATAAACTGATGTTGCAAATCATCCTCAGTGCAAAAATCTCTGAAAGCCTGATTCACATACTCCCCCCCAATTATATGTACGTATCCACCGAATAGAAAGGCCAGAATGCTTCTCTACAAATGTCTTGAAGATTCGAAAGGAATCAAAGACATCAAACTTGTACTTAAGAAAGTACACCCATGTACGTCTGGAGAAGTCATCAATGAATGTGAGTACATACTTGGCCCTAGAAAAAGGAGTGGGAAATGACATGAGGTCACTATGAATCAACTCCAAGGGTACCAAAGCATGAGTGATGCATGCCTTCGAAAAGGGATTCCTGTGATGCTCGCCAAGCACACAACCATGAAAAACACCGTCAGTGTAGGAAATTTGTGGAAGACCAAGAACAATTGTCTATGTACTCATCTACTGAAGATATCTGTAATTGACATGGCCCAAACACTCATGCCAAAGCTTGCTCACTGAATCTACATGGGCTATGAGAGATGAACATGTACCCTCAGAAGGCTCAAATCCATCAAATCTGTAAAGATGAGATGCAGTATCAACATACCCAGTAACCACAACCAAATTAGAGTCATAGAGGTCTCGAATAACCACATCATGTGGTGAGAAATCAACTGTCTTACCAGAGCCAGAATGGAAAATCTGATAAATGGATAGGAGGTTCATCGAGATGTCAGGAACAACCAGAACATCCTGTAGAGTACCCCCATCCAAAGAGACAAAACCTGAACCCAAGACTGAAAGCTGTGTAGAGTCACCCACTACAATCTGTGAAGTACAACAAGAGGCAAGAGAAGTGACCAACTGCTGAGTGTGAGTCATATGGTGAGAAGCACCAGAATCTAAAATCCAAGTGGACCCATAGGTCGATGCTTGAGCAGTGAGAGCATGACCTTTCCCTATGGAAGGAGAAGACGACTAAGGTGAGGAGATGTGATGCTGCTGCATGGCTTCCTCTAAAGCCTCTAATCATTTCCAACATTTGGAAATTGGATGTCCTTCCTTGCCACAAAAGCTGCAAATGTCTCCTGATTTCTTCTTAGTCTTGGAGGAAGACTCACCAGACTTCGAAGATTTCCCCTATTTTGGATTAAGCGGTGGTTTGCAATCAGACTTAGGAGGTGGTTTGGAGGAATGTTCACTGCCTATAGAATCTTTCTTGGGCTTTGGTTTCTGCTTCTATTTCTCCTTAGATGATTGAGCAACCAATGCTTTGTTCTTTGATCCAAAGAGCATATCTATCTACGAAAGGTGTGACTGCTCATGAGACAAACGCTCACAAAACACATCAAAGGTAGGCATGGTAAAACGAGCACCCAGGCCATCCATGGTGGAATAGAATGAAGAAGCAAATATCTAAAATGGACCACAAAGCTTTGAAAGGATCAAGTAAATGCACTTTGTGTTTGACTTATTCTTGCCACAACCCTGTAAAATAGTGCAGATAGTTTTAAATTTGGTCAAAAAATCCTCAATAGTGGGAAATGATTCAAGTAACAGTGAAGTTAGCTCTGCCTCAATCTGTAATGCTCATAACTCATTAATGGTCCCAAAAAGTGCCTCAAACTTCAACCACATGGCTCGAGGAGTGAGCAAAGCATCAAGGTGAAATAGAAGAATGCATGAAACATGCAAGGATAGCAAACCCATAGCTTCATCCATCTTGTTCCTCTGTTGAAGAATCTCAAAAGGACACTGCAACTGAGGCTGAAGCTCATCTAAACAAGACCACAACCCTCATGACCTGAGAAGCCTCGTCATGTGAGACTTCTAGGTGTGATAGTTGTGTGATGTGAGTAACTCAACTGAGGAGTCTACCATGAAACCCTGCACCTGTACCTGCTTGTGTTTTTTATTATTATGTGATCTTTCAAAATAGACAAAAGATGCAAAAGGGTTTGATTATTTTGAGAGTTTTGGTGTTCTGGTTTTTTGATATAAATGACAGAAAGTGAGAAAAAAACACCCCCCCACAAAAAGATAAACCCAAACCCTAGTACAAACTGAGAAAGAGGAAGCAATGCATAAGAAAAAAAGCTTCAAAAAAATTCTAAGGAAACAAATCATAGTTCTGAATAGAGCATGCTGAGAGCTTTCCAACGCCTATTCATTTTTGAAAAATGGAGTCCGTTTGCACCTTCTATGGCCCTGAAAGTGTAGAAAAAAGACCCCACTTTGACTAGAAAAAAATATAGTCAAACAAAAATCTAGAAAAAATTACCAGTACCATGACGTCCGACACAAAATTAGCTTTCCAACAGTATCTCGTTTGAAAAAGACGGAGACCATATGCCGATTTTAGACTCGATTTTGTGAAGTCTCCTAAAAAAGCACAATTCTGCCTCCTTTAAGCCCTAGGGGCTAAAAAAAAAAAGCCCTTGGTCCGTTGAGTGACCAGGGGGTTGGCGGCAGGTGGAGGGCTGAAGCCATTGGTCACCAATGTGACTGGCTTGCTAGGAGCGTGTGCTGGCAGGGAGCTTGGTGAGTCCAGCGAGCCATGAGCTCGGCGAGCCCGGTGAGCTGGGAGCTTGAGCGGCGGTGACGGCGACAGCCGAGAAACCTAGCGGCGGGTGGGGAGCGTCGGCGATGGCAGTGGCCGGGAAACCCAGCAGTGGGTGATGGTTGGTAAAGGTTGCAACAACGAACAAGGGCTCGAGAAGAATGTCGATGGCGGCAGAAGAATCCAACAGAGGTGGCGAAAACTTTGGCGGCGATGGAAAAGATGAACTCAAGAGTTGCAAACAGTGGTGAGGGTGGCAGCAAAGTTGAAGATGCCACCAAAAGTGGTGGCGAAAAAAGAAGCGGTGGCCGACCACAGAAGAAACACAGCTGAGACTGTCGATAGAGCTCAAAGAGCTCAAAAAGACAGTGGCGAAGAGAGCAAAGGTTTTGGCCAAGAAAAGCTAGAAGCAAGCTCGGCGGCCACGGTCAAGAGGTCAACAAACCAGCAGGTGGCGGCGATGGTGCCGGAGTTGGGGGCCAGAGTTAGACAGAGGCTGGCAGTGTACTACCACCTACAGTACATGCAAGGCCCATGGTACCTACGTACCATGGGTGCAAGTCCAAGAAAAAATTACCCAAGTAAGATTGTAGGTTCAAGCACCTTTCGCACGTGGGTGCAGACAATTTAAAAAAAAAAAAAAACTCTTTCAAGAACCTATTTTCGCCTGGTTTTTTTAAGAACCCCAAATCTACTTCCAATGAAAAAATTCTCAAGAAAAAAAGAATAGGTAGTTGTAGACCTCTTGCTCTGATACCATGAAGGAGCACAATGATCTCTACAAGCAAAAAATACATGTTACAGGGAGAAGCAAAGAGAAGCAACACAGAAAAAATGCTCAAAGATGTGGAGCTCAATATTTTCAATGTGTAAAAGAAGTTAATTTACAAAGGAAAAGTTCACAACCTCATATAGGTCAAAAAGACCTAAAAGGGAAAACCCTAGGCTTGCACATTAATAATTAATAAAATAATTATTTATTATGCACCTAAAGTTAGCTTAAGTGTAAAAGAGATAAGAGGGAACTTAATTAATTAACCAAATATTGTTTAATTAATCAAGTAAATAACCAATTACTCTTTAGAACATTAATGTTCATGAAGATGATATCCATGTGGATGATGACATTATCAAAACTGATATCAATGATGATGATGATGATATGACCAATCCTTATAATGTCAAATGATCTGACGATACAGTACAAAGAGTTGGATGAAGAAGAAGATCAATGACATTGAAATGTATGAGTTATGCGATTATATTATCTATTTGATATTAATTTCTTGATAGAATTATATTTGACTTATGTGGTTACATAATTAATTCATGATGTTTTTAATTTTTATTCCATTACATAATTAATTTAATGATGTACTTTTTAATGTTTTAAAGGTCAAAAAATTAAAACATTTCAATAGTGATGTTAACAACCTTGAAATTAGTGTGTTTTATGTTTCATGTGATCCTAAAAGATTAAAAAGTCAGCTGTAGAGGTGGTTGTTCAGTGGTTGAGGTGTAAATTCCTTTAAAAGGCATAAAGTGATCATTGTAATGGTTGTTGATGGTTGAGGATTTAAAATACAAGCTCTTGACATTCAAAAATCTATGTTTTTCTTAAAAAAATATGTATTTTTCCTGTTTTTCAGCACTATACGGTCACACACAGCCATATTTTGATGTGAAATCAATTCCATGTCATGAAGATATGTGTTATCTTTGATTTGAATCTGATTTGAGGGTTTAAGGCGTTGATTTGAGTTAGAAAGCTTCATTTCTTTGCATACAACCCGGTTACCCTGTTTTTGAGGGTTTTGTAGTCCAAACATGATATAAAAGGGCTCTTACACTTTTTGTGATTATTGTAGCTTGTTTAAGAGGCCCCATGGATACTTTTGTAATTGTAGGATGCATGAATAGGGTGTAGGATGAGAAATAAAGAAGGTATAGCTGTTGTCCTCAAGAGTTTTGTGAAGAAAAGCATGTGAAATGAGAGGTTCAAGCCTAGGTTTCAACAAAATATGTATGGGAGATATGATTTTATGAATTTTTACCCATGTGCAGACCTAATGGGTTGTGTCTGAACACTGAATATAAATGGTATACACACACACACACATATGTATGTATGTATGTATGTATGCATGCATGTATGTATGTATATGTATTTGAAAATGTAAATGTAAATGTAATTACTGGATGCTCTCCTAGAACAATAAATGCAACATATCATTAAATAAATCTTTATCTATGTATATAAATGTGTATTTCTAAATGCAAAGAGCATATGGTTTTGTAGTGTTATAGATACAACATATCCATAAATTAATGTAATTGAAATTCTAAAGTCTTCAACACATATAATATGAAATCAATCAAACTATTAAACTACAGGAGAAATAAATAAAAAAAGTAAATGCATATGTATCTAGATCAAATCCTTTTCGCGGTGGACCCTATTAGCACTCAAAAACGCTGGTTGAAAAACTACAAGAGGTTTCCAATCTCTTGGTACACTTTAGGGTAACGTACAAGGCTTAATGACTCAAACCTTCTTCTCTTTTGGTGTTGCTGAACCTAGGTGGGTCTACCTATACTGACTGAGAAGACTTAATTGATGTTACTTAACTATAGTAATCTATCCACAATGGCAAGTTTACAGTGAATAGATGTGATCCTAATCTAACATGAACTAAATGAGAAATATGTTCAGTTAATAGATGTATAAAATGAATTAGATTTATGGATGGACAAGGGGAGACCAGTGCCTTATTGGGTATATGGAGTCTAATGAATATCTGCAAATGTGGATTTCAATAATGGAAATAATTCAAACTGTCAGGCACAAAAAATGTTTACAACTTGTGTAAACGTGCAAGTTAATAATTGACAAACTCTTCTTGAGATAGAATGGTAATTATAGTTATGTGATTCTTCTTATTAATCCAACTAACACTTCCCAATTGTTGTGATTGATTAAAATATTTTAATCCCTACTTGAGAGAACCGAATAACTAGATCACACATAATAGAAAATGTACAATGATAAATAGAGTATAAACTTGTTATATCAATTTAAATAATAGAGACGCGTCAGAATGGAGACAATCAAATAACTACATAAATTTAACAAACAACTGATACAAAAATCTTAATCCATGACTTAGATATATTCATTTACTCCATCAAAATACATGCATCTGAGTCTCTATATATGAAAGCATTTAACTAGAAAGCTATCTACTAAATATCTCCTAATGCCTATATCTATTGTATTACTATGGAATAGATATAAATACATCAAAACTTGGAAGGAACACGTCCCTTCATAAATGATTTATTTTACTTAACTAATTAAAACAAGAGATTAGGATCTATTTAGCCATAGATGAACATTTGATAAATGATCTAGATAATCTTGTCGTTGATGAGTATCGGCATCTCCTAATGCGTTCTTGGCCGATATTTCCACCTTTATCATCCTTTCATTCTACTTGCAGCTCATCTCCATTGTCGAATCCTTCCTTGTAGTATTTTCTAGAATTCTTTGCAGCATCAATTCACATTCTTTGATCCAATTGGATTTCTCTTTCAACTTTTCTCCATCTTCAAATAGTGTAGGCAGTCCCATATTCGTAACATCAACCAGCTCCTTTGCATCTTCTCATAGTTCCTCATAAAGGTCCATGTGTTTTTTTATAGTTTGGTTACCCATACCAATGGCCACACTATTAGGAGTTCACCTCTTTCATTTAATTCTCGAAACTTTTCTTGAATCCTTCCATCAATTATCTTGTGTTCCTACCCTGTAACATGGTTCTTTGAATATGCTCCCCATAGCTTATTCAACCAAATCAATAAGTTGGCCTGCCTTTTTCTGATTATTGTAGCAAGTGTATCATATTTATCTTGTGAATATGCAGTTGACTCCTCCCAATGATCTTTTTCCTATGAGCTTTCACCATGTTTTATTAATTTAGGAGGTCCCATTGTGACTCCTAGCATGTCCTTCAAATGATCATTTTCTCTCATCATCCTTTCATTACTTATTTTGTACATTTCCTTTTCTTTGAGCAACATTTGTATCTGGGCTTTATTAAGTTTTTCCACATTAATCCCAATGTCTATAGTCACAACAGGATCTACCTCTCCAACCTTCAGAGTCATGACATGTCCAAATGCTTTCTTAGTATCAATAACCATTGAATTTCTATGAGGTGGATACAAGGCCCATATCATGAGTGATCCTTCATCCAGGTTATATTTGGATCCAACATATATTTCTGTCACCCCCTCTGGACTAAGCTTGTGTGTGGAACTATTATCCTTTAAGAAGCTACCAAAGACCAATGCAAAATTCAAATCCAGCCTTGGAAAGATCATAACTCCAACATCCTCTAATATTTTCCTTCCTTTCTCAAGGGTCATATTAGCCATTTCTCTACCCATAGTTAATTTTAAATTATTTAGTAGTTGCTCCTCATTGCTTGGTGTAATATTATCAACTGTCTCCCTTATCTCCTTGCCCTTTTGCTTATACAAGAAAGATCTGAGTTTTGAAGAATTCACAAATTCATTGTCCGCTACAAATGATCTATATGCCATCTCTCTGGTGTTTGTATCTTGGCTCTCTTCAACACTTGGTTCTCTAGGAGGGTAGTTGTAATCTTGAGTTTTTAATCTAGAAATCCTACTGGGTAGGTCTCGTGGCATATCTTCTCCAGATTCATCATCTCCAGAAAAAGGGAACCCTGTATTTGACAACCCTTGGTTGTATTCCTCCACCACTTTCTCTGCTTCCTCTGCCTCCAAATTTGTAATCATGTCATCAAACTAATAAGGCACATGATCATATCCTCCAAAGTTTATTATTTGTTTGGAAAAAATGATATATCCCTCTGGATCAAAACCTTTTCTTGGTGGACCCTTATTCATATTATGTTGCATTAATTTTCCAAGGATCAAATCATATCCTTCCTTTGCAAGCACAATAAAATCACCAAAGCACAGAGCACTAGGCATAAATTCCTGTTTCCTGAATGAACCAAAATTCATGAAACTAGAAAAATCCATTTGTCTTACAATTTCCAAATATGCAATCCTATCCAGGATTGTTTTAGGAAAAATGAATGGAGAATCCTAAAAACCAAATACCCTTACAATAGTAGCATCTTCCAAGCAATACCAGTCTCCCCAATTGTGATCAATTGGTCCATTAAAGTCCTTAGGTATGAGGAAGTGTTTTATTTCATCAGACAATGAGTGCGCACAAGGATGACTAGAATTCATATACTGGCTTTACAAAATATTCTTCAAAATACAGGAAACTAGAATTACCAAACCTACTATCCCAAATGGTAGTCCATAATTGAATGGGTAACAATTTACCCTCTTTATCAAGCTGTGAAACCTTCAACTTTTTTGGCCAAATCCCTAACTGTTGTCCGAAGTACAATACTAGATGCATTAAAAGAGAATAATGCCTAAGGTGTAGAACAAGGGATTTATTCTTGATTTCCATCAATGCTAAGTCGAGTTCCTTGGAGACAAATGAAGCATAGTAAAAAAACCTAGAATTATGACATTGAATGTTAGCTGCAATTACCATGGTAACAATGGACATATACTTAGGAACTTCCATACCCAACACTTGTCCTATCGAGAAATAGGTATATCTCATATAGGGCTTGAATAAGTCCACATGGAATGGAGGCCCATCGCCATCGTCAAGTGGGGCAGTTTTACCATCTTGTTTAATTCTATGTAGGGGCAACCTCCAACCCTTGTAAGTGGTGTCCATTCTCCAAAACTCCTTTTCCAACTCTTCATTCACAATTTTCTCATTACACCACCCTTCCAACTTAAAAACCTCACTTATTGAATCCTCTGATATGTATATGAAGGGTTTCCCAGATGGTCCACATATGGCCTTAAGTTTTGAGTCATAGTGGGTGGCCAACAATTTTACCAGCTTTGTATTGACAAACATATTAGGGCAAACCATCTTTCCCAAATTTAGACACCACAGATTACAAACTGGCTCAAAACAATCTCTTCGGTGAAAGTGGAATCTAAACATTTCATAGCCTCTTATTGGGGTCCAAATGTCTCCTATGTTCTTGCATTTGTCGTCCAATTTTTCCACTTCCGCCCTCAGTTGCACAGAGAGCCTACCTCTAGGCCCAGAGCTAGGCAATTGGTCAGTTAAATCTTGATTGAACTTTTGTTCAGCACCCTCCTACTTAATTCCATACTCAACTTTCTGCTTCTTACTCTTAGGGTGAATTCTCTCACTCTGTTTTCTACCTTTCAACTTCCCCAAGCTGGTGGCTTCCATATTACTCGCTTAAAATTGCAGAAATGAAAAAGTTAAAATGCAGAGGACTTACCAGTTTTGATTGAGGTCTTTCAATTGAAACAATTCTCTGGCCCTTTGTTTGTCTCCTCGTTTTCTTCGCTACCAATTTGCAACAATGTTCATTTTGCAATGATTTCCTTTCAATTTATGAAATTACTTGTCCTTCGTGGCACCATTAATGTTTTAACTCTAGGAACAAATGTAATAGATTTTTGAATTCCTTACTGTCACATCAAATGAACTAGTTGGCAAGACACCTTCAAACTTTGGGCGATCTATACATTAAGCCCCAACCAACGTTCACTGAATACTCTACTGATCGGGGTAACACTCTACACATCTGATCGATCTTAACATTTGTCCCATATACATCACTAAGAGTCACCTTGACAATCATTTTGTTTCATTTTTTTCTTCATCGACCTAACTTTTAGTATTGCTAACACATTCAGTGGTTCCTCTGATGTTATAAGTCTTGCCAATAACACATCAAATGAACTGGTCAGCAAGACACCTTCAAACTTTGGGTGATCTATACATTAGGCCCCAACCAATGTTCACTGAATACTTTGTTGATCAGGATAACACTCTATAGATCTTATTGATGTTAACATTTGTCTCGTATACATCGCCAAGAGTCACCTCAACAATCATTTTAGTTCATTTGTTTCTTCATCGGCCTGACTTTTAGTATCACTAACACATTTAGTGGTTCCTCTGATGTTATAAGTCTTGCTGATAACACATCAAATGAACTAGTCGACAAGAAACCTTCAAACTTTGGGTGATCTATACATTAGGTCCCAACCAACATTCACTGAATACTCTGTTGATCGGGGTAACACTCTACACATTTGAATGATGTTAACATTTTTCTTGTATACATCACCAAGAGTCACCCTGACAATCATTTTGGTTCATTTGTTTCTTCATCAGCTTGACTTTTAGTATCACTAACACATTCAATGGTTCCTCTGATGTTATAAGTCTCATCGATAACTTTTCTTTTGGTCTTGAATATGTCACCAGAACTCTTGCCGATATCCTCCTGTCAGTGTAACTTAGCAAGTTGGGTGAACATTCAAGATTTACACTGATGGAACATGTCTCGCCGATATATTCCCAGTGCTCCTGTCGGTGAAAGAAATGATGGTCTCGCCAATGAAACTTCATCGGTGAGACTTAAACGTTTGGGCCAGCATATATTTTTCATGCCAAGATGACTTGTCTTGCCAATAGATTCTCTTCATCGATGAGACCATAAGCCAATCTCCCTGATATGTCTTCTTTAGTAATCCTTATCGCTACAACAGTTTTGATGTCTCATTGATGTGCTAAAAAGTGCTTGTAACCCGTAATAGGTCGGGAAGACCCATACTAGCTCATGTTGATGTGATTTGTTTACTTTAATATCTTTGATCGGAAGGATTTTTAGGAGTAGAACAAGGTGACCATGGGTAATTATATTCTATAGGGCCAATTACATCCTTTTTTGACTCAAAATGTAGTTATTATTGAGAAATTTACATGAGTAAATCACTATAAAATTTTGAAAATTTTTATAGTTCCAACAGACCCTTCTTCATGTTGTATTGCAGCAATTTGTTGAGAACCATATCATATTCATCCCTTGCTAATATAGTGAAATCACCGAAGAAAGGAAGAGAGGTGGAGATAGAGAGTAAGTGGATAGGGGGGATAGGGAGGGAGAGATGGTGAGAGATAGAGAGGGGGAGGGAGACAAAGGGATATAGATAGGTAGAGGAGGAGAGATAGAGAAGAGGGGGAGAGATAGAGAAGAGGGTGATATAGAGAGATAGAGGGGGATGGTGAAAGACATAGAGAGATCGTGATAAAGGTAGAGAAATATATGGATAGAAAGAGATAGAGAGAGGACTGAGAGGGAGATAAAAAGAGAAATAGAGATAGATATATAGAGTAGGAAAGATGGAGGGAGATATGGAGTGAATGAGAGAGAAAGGGGGGAGAGGGAGAGATAGCTCAATAGATAGAGGGGGGAAGAGGGAGTGACATAGATAGTGGGAGATATAGAGAGATAGAGATAGAGATATATGGGAAAAGAAAGGAACAAAGGTGGAGATAGAGAGTCGATGGATAGGGGGGATAGGGAGGGACTAGAGATGGTGAGAGATAGAGAGGGGGAGATAGATAGGGGGAGGGAGAGAAAGGGATATAGATAGGTAGAGGAGAAGAGATAGAGAAGAGGGGGAGAGATAGAGAAGAGGGTTTAGGGTTTAGGATTTAGGGTTTAGGGAGATAGAGAGAAATAGGGAGAGATATATCAATCACCCTCCCTATATCTCTATCTATTCATCCTTATCTCTTTATCTCTCTACCTCTCTCTATCTCTTTTTCTCCCTTTCTATTTGTATGTTTCTCATTATCTGCCTCTCTCTTTATATTTTCTTCCCTATATTTATCTATCTCCTTTAGTGTGCAATGGGTACATTGTAGAGGTCTTAAGGGAAGATTATCATATCTTTAATCAAATGGCATGCTACCTTGAGCATAACTCCCCAAGGACACATGCCATCCTTGTATTGTTGACATGAAAAAACCAATCAAAATTTAGTTTCTCTTTTCCCTCTCTCTTTTCCTTTGTATCTCTTATATTTCTCTCTCTCATGTTCTCTCTCTCTCTCTCACTATCTATCTAAGTTCATCTCTTTCTCTTATTCTCCGTCTTTTTAGCTTCTATATCTCTTTCTATTAGCTAATAGGCTACATATATTCTTCTACCACCATCTTGATATCACAATGTGCTAAGAGTTTTGAATATCCCTTTTCAACTTCACCATCCATATTTCTTATAAAATTTATCAATAAAAGGTATATAAATATGCCTAGCATGTCACAAATGAGAGATAAGTTTGAAGTCATAACCATACAAGTCATTGTACCTTCCTTTGTAGGTAACATATTTTTGCACAATAATTACTATGTCTAGCCAATGATAAGATAAACTTGTACAAATAACTCCTCTTACTAAATATTTAGTCTCCTCATTTTCTAGGAAAAAATACTCCATATTTTCTCTATATATTATTCTAAACTTGTACCAAACCTCTCCTTTAATTGTAAAACTAGTTTCTCTAAATATCAATTCCTTATAAAGTAATTCTCAAGCTTCAAATTCTAATATCATCCTTCAAGGATTGAGAAAATTCCAAGGAAAATTCTTTGCTTGATACTCAAAATTCTCAAAAAAGAGTAAACATCCCACATTTTGGAAGATATGAACAACATCTTGATTGCTACACAATCCTTCAAGATAGGATAGCTCTTTATTGATGATGATTTTATTCATGTCTACCTTTTTCAATCCTACAAATCATAGTGCTAAGAAAGTGTGAGAACTCAATGCTACAAATAAATATGGTTGACATGTAGGAAGCATATGATGGTGACACTCATAAATTTTTACTTGGAATACTCTCATCATTAATTTTTGTGTTATTATTTTCATACTATCCATTGTGATTTAGATTCCTCTTGATGACACACTTTTGGAATCCCCTTCCAAATTGAAGGTTGACACTCATCCTTAGGCTCAATAAGCCTTTACATTTTTAATTTTTATTTTTTTTTAATTTTTATTCTTTAGTTAAAGGCCAAATTAAGGAAATAATGAATCAATTTGCAATTTATAATATTATGAATTTTTGAGAGATAAATTAAAATGATCTAATTTACTTGAACTGAAATATGTACTTTTGAAAATAATTTATTTTTATTCTTTGTATTTTTATGTTGTAGCTAGGTTGTACATAAAGTAGCTTGTTAACAACTAGGTCACTTACACAACTCAGTCATTTATGTGGAAATTGAAGACTTGTAAGTTTTAGCAAGTAAATAGATCATTGCAATATTTCACCAACTCACCCAATGGGCAGTGATAGAAAATTGCAACACCAAAAGAAATGACTATGATAAGTTATTTTCCTCTAAGTTTGAGAGGGATATCTCCCTTGTATGATGATATTTTTTAGTTTTAAGTAATTTTAACCAAAAAGTACAAAAATAAATAAAAAATAACAAAGAAAATGAAAAGAAAAAGAAAGAGCCTACACAAATATTAAATAGTAAATTAGATTTTAATCCTATATACACCATGAACATACTAATGGACATTAACTAGTTTGCAACATGACTACACAAAGAAAATCAAAAGAAAATATTTTATATTAATGGATTGATTATTCCTCTTGATGACACACTAGTCCTAAAACATTCTTCTACCACCATCTTGATAAGATCACAATGTGCTAAGAGTTTTGAATATCCCTTTTCAAATTTACCATCCATATTTCTTAGAAAATTTATCAATAAAAGGTATATCAATATGCCTAGAGAGGTGGAGATAGAGATTCAATGGATAGTGGGGATAGGGAGGGAGAGATGGTGAGAGATAGAGAGGGGGAGATAGAAAGAGATAAAGAGAGGACTGAGAGAGAGATAAAAAGAGAAATAGGGATAGAGATATAGAGTAGGAGAGATGGAGGGAGAGATGGAGTGAATGAGAGAGAAAGGGGGGAGAGGGAGAGATAGCTCAATAGATAGAGGGGGGAAGAGGGAGTGACATAGATAGTGGGAGATATAGAGAGATAGAGAAAGAGATATATGGGAAGAGGAGAGATGGAGATATATGGGAAGAGAAAGGAAGAGAGTTGGAGATAGAGAGTCGATGGATAGGGGGGATAGGGAGGGACTAGAGATGGTGATAGATAGAGAGGGGGAGATAGAGAGGGGGAGGGAGAGAAAGGGATATAGATAGGTAGAGGAGGAGAGATAGAGAAGAGGGGGAGAGATAGAGAAGAGGGTTTAGGGTTTAGGGAGATAGAGAGCAACATGGAGAGATATATCAATCACCCTCCCTATATCTCTATCTATTCATCCTTATCTCTTTGTCTCCTTTTCTATTTGTATGTTTCTCATTATCTCCCTCTCTCTCTATATTTTCTTCCCTATATTTATCTTTATCTCCTTAAGTGTGCAATGGGTACATTGAAGAGGTCTTAAAGGAGAATTATCATTTCTTTAATCAAATGGCATGCTACCTTAAGCATAACTCCCCAAGGACACATGCCATTCTTGGATTGTTGACATGAAACAACCAATCAAAATTTAGTTTCTCTTTTTCTTTGTATCTCTTATATTTCTCTCTCATTCTCTATCTTTTTAGTTTCTATATCTCTTTCTATTAGCTAATAGGCTACATATATTGTGAGATTTGAGCTTGAAACAAATATCATGCATGGAAACCACTATTGTGTCATTGGAAAACAAGTTTCAATTGCCATTTAATGGTAAACCAGTTGTAGTGTTATGGTAAAACCCTCTAAAATATCAGGCAAAAGCCTATATATACTATTATATAATAATAAATATAATTATATTATATATAATTTAATCTAATATTACTATTATATTAAATATATATTATATTAATTATATTTTGCATTGGGAGAACACTAAGGAAAATATAGAATCTATACTTTCATGAAGAAAGAACATGAATGTCTATTATTAATCTACAAGAATGAACTACAAAATATAAATTTAATATAGCTAATATATATTTAACTAATATATACTTAACTATATTGTACAATATTAAAACATAGCTAAATGGCACCATAATTTTCAATTTAATTAACATACTCTAAAACCTAACGAAACCATGTTGTAGCTCATCAAATTGGAGAAGTGAAAGGTCAATACTAGCATCAAGGAAGAGTTTGGAGTTAAAACAAGATCAATACCAGTGTTGACGAAGAGCAGAGTAGTGAAAACAAGGTCAATACCAACGTCGAGGACGAGGTTGAGGGCACTCAGGGAAAATTGATGACCAAGGGATGATGAGTATTGTAAGTTTGACACCCCCATTCTCTTTAACCTGCAATTTTCATGCCTAGTTTCCAAAGGTCTTCTTATACATTGGCACCCCCAAAGGTCTAGGATTTTATCACAAATAGCCTTCATCGCATGATTCTGAAGCAATTGTAGACTTAGTCCAAGTATATGCCAGGCTAAGCTAGATCTAATGAATGGAAATAGAGGCATACAATTCTTCTTGAATACCTCCACCACAAAAATATGCAAGGAAAGGTCTCCTCTTCTTGGTAGTGATAACCTCCTCCACACACAACCCTTAAAAATTATGAATAGAGGAATATAATCTTTGAAGAACTCAAAGTTTATTCTCTCCTACCTAATGCAATTAGTCATTTTATCCTTACAAACATTTATAGTGATTACTAGAGGCACATAGACCAATTCTTCATAATAGAAGAATTTGATCATACTTTTCCAATGATGGCATTATGAGAAAACCTTAGGTTAAATTAATAATTCCTAGCTAAGTTCTTTAAATCATGTCCAACCGTATAAGAGAAGACCGCTGCTATGTGTACTTGGATACCATGGAGAAAGGCTCTTTGGGCTCTTTCATCAATCAAGGTATTGTTAAATTTTAACACCTAAAAGTGAGAATGAAGAATCTTTCCTAGGATGGTGGCCATCCCATTATAGCTCTTAGAGTTGTTAGAGATATTTTTGTTTCGAAGTAGATATTGGACCATCAAATGGTGTCACCATGACTCTACCAATATATCCATCAAATTGACAAGCCCTGACTTAACAACCACGTGTTCACAAGAAAATTGCCCCTGTCAACCCTAGGGCATCAATTCAATGCCAAGTTTCTTGCTTTAACAGACCCCTAAATGCAATGAACCTCTATCATACCATGTTGCACACCAATCCACCAAGTTACAGTTCCAAGACAATGGGTGGATTGTTGGATGTCATTTCTATTTAGCCCTCAAACCCTTACATAGGAAAAACAGGGCAGTCCTTGTATTTGATTGTATTCTACCACAAAATAGTGATCTCAGAGCATATCAATCTCATACAAACACATATATTTATCTACACCAATGATCTCAGAGAATTTCAAGCTTGTACGGATCCATACAACACAAAAGAACTTCAAAAAAATAGTAAAAACATAGAAAATTGCTTCAAGAATGTGGTATTTGATATGAAATTTTGGTATGAACAATTGCAATGGGATGGGAATACAATATGATAGAAGTGGGATAAGAAATGTATCATTTGAAGCATCAAACCAATATGCAAAGTAGAAAGAAAGTTCCAACCCCTTAAACTGAAAAAGTTTCTTTTAACTTTAAGTTTGTTGGGTAGCCAATTCTTTTAAGTTATCAAATCCTATCATCATACATAATGAAAATGTTGTTGTTTCAAATGACTATGAGCACTAACCTTCACTATTTGAAGATGTTGAAACCTTGTCATAGAGAACTAGAACATTGATGCAACCACTCATCCTACCTTAAAACATACCAAAAAGTCTCCTAACCAATTAGACTGTAGGAAGATTTAAAGATGACTTAAACAATTTTATTGCCCAAAGCATAAACTTATGATGACTTAACTAGGCCTAGTACACACTCCTCCCGTTAACCACTTAGACATATGGAAATTAAATGTAAATTTATTGCTATTTTTGGTCATGTAGGTGTCCAATAAACCACTTGGTGGTGTTTCCCTTCAAGTTTATTTACTTGAATGAAGAGAAAAAGTCCTTTGATTACAATTAGAGAATACATTTGAGGCCTTGGTTGTGTAACTGGTGGACCATAGTCACATTTAACACTTGTTACAAAGTTTGAGAGTTAAAAATTTAAGTAGATTTGATTTGTGATGGACACATTTGGACGGTAGTAACAATAGCTTGCAATCTATCAAGACTTGATTACCTTATAACCTGTGACATTCTAGCGATGAAATGATAGATTAATCATAATGTCACCTTGGATCACATCACCATGAAAGAACTTCATCCAACATCCTTACAAGTGCAGGTACCACCAAATAGGTATTTGTCGGATCTGTCTTCCTCAAGCGAGGATATTAGGAAGAGGAAGCTGAGACATGTAGTAGGTCCTAAAAGGAAGTGAGATCAGCTGGTCAAAAGATTGGAAGAAAATTCCGTAAACGCATGGAATTTTTTCTTGCTGAAGGGGGACCATGTTCTTATGATGATGAGAGCATAGGTGACATCGAGGTGCACTTGAGGTACAAACATCTATGAAAACAATGGGTACCCAAGGAACTTCCTCCAATAAACACTAATTTTTTTTCAATGAGAGGATATATCACATAGCACCATTGTCATTACATGGTTTGGGTTTATTTTGCATGGACGGCATAAAAGTTACTGAATTGATGGAGTATGTCAGATCCTATTACAGTTACAAAGATTGGATGCAGTTGGTTCGATATACACGAAGTATGTGTAGGTATGCACTGTCAGCAAATTATATACAACTAAAAGATAAGGATCAAAATAAAGGAGTGGCTATGTACATTGACGGAAGGCCAAAATCATCAAGGAATATTGCAGTGTTTATAAACAATACATGACCTGGGTCAACAAATAAGCAACCTAATTGCATATTTGAGGCACACAAAGGAAACCGTGTATTCGTATGTGCAATAAAATCAATAATTGCAGGGGAAGAGTTGCTAATCGATTACAATTTGAATCACTTAGATACAAACGCAGTTACTATAGGGGTGGTAAAAACTATATACCATTTTACCCAACCTCCAATTAATGACTCCAATTTACCATTTTATTATTATGTTTTTTTTAAAGTCTATTGGTTTCATTTCAGTAATGTTTTTTTTTATATTTATTTTTTGTCACATCAAGACGTTGATTAAATGGGGAAGGCTCTGACCCAGACGACAGATCGCGATGCATCTTCAGGCGCTTCTACCCAATAGGTTTACCTCATTGTAATTGTATAAATTAGATACAAGCAAAATGTTTTATTATTATTATTTTTCATAAGTTTATTGGGTTAATTTCGATAATGTTTATAATATTCTTGTTGCAATCAGCTGATCGGGGAAAGGCACCAACAATAGAGGAGAGTATCCATAGGGTTGAGGTGCAGTCATTGTTATTGGATGATGAGATCGTATATTCAACAAACCCTCTCAATATGATAAGGAAGACACAAAAAAATGCAATGAAGAAATCCTTCAATTGTTATTCATAGTGCCTCAAATAGATGAGATAAGAGAGAGGGTTAAAATATTGACTGAGAGAGTACAAAACTTGCAAGTAAGCTATCATGAGGCCTTTAATTATAACATAAGTTCATTCATGGTTTTATATTTTGTACTCTATTATGTCATGAACTAAAATATGTGTTGTTTTTATAAGATTTTTTGCGTCCTCATGATGCTACTAGCCATGATCAGAGTACTGCAGGTGTTGCTCGAGGAGTAGGGTTGGTACAAGCATGCGATCACGGACCTTCACATTGCATACATCACCTCATTCGACCACATCATCTATGCCTATATTGTGCGTGCGAGAATGCGGCCAGCACATCCCATCACCGGTGTCGGTGAGGTGCACCCTCTCACGACAAGCGCGTACCATAGCATGCATCGGAACATGGATGTAAGGGCCACTGATGCTGGTGATGTTTTATTAGCATTTCACGGATCTTCCTACATGTTACATTTCGGTCATATTTGTGGTGGTAGGGATTTTTGTTCCCATAAAGATAGGATTTTGAGTTACTTTAAAATGTTTTGATATTATTATATAATCCAATTGAAATTTACTTATTGATCACTCTTTTTAGACTAATGATCCCATGATCATTTTGTAGAAATGATGATGTTTTTATAAAAATATAGAGTGATATTTGTTTGAACTCTTCGATCCTACATACATGCCTTTGATTGGAATTCCCAAAATGAAGATTTAAGAGATGAGCTCATTAACCATTTAGTTGTGCTATTCGATGATAAAACATTCAACCAAACTAAGGTCCTTAAGAAAGCTGGTACCTATCTAAAGTATGTGAGGGACCAATATAGGTCACATTTAGAGAATAACAAAAAGTATGAGCGTCCCCCCATGATTCCAGAGAGGGAGTGGAAGGACATGGTGTCGGATGGAAAGGAAAAGGCTGAAAATAAAAAGGAAGAGACACCACTGAAGATTATGTGATACTATCCTTGATGTAATTATACATAATGATTACTTTTATTTTTACATATTCTAGCACTGTGCAAGAATTTTCACTTAGTATTCCCCAACACATCAAAGGCAACAAAGGGAAAGACTAGAAAACACGGGCAACAAAACTTGGCTCTGGTGGTTGCTTATGAAATTAGCATGAATTGTGGTATCAATAAATGAAATATTGCATCCAAATAATAAATTTACCAAACAATTTTGGTTTCATCCACCATAGAAACCACTAAGCGATCTTATGCAAAGTGTGGGGCTCTAAATTAAATGGAGTTCCCAGAAGAGGGACTGAAGATTTCCTTCTATAAATCTATGGAATTGGCTGAACACCTAAGAGTCTTGACTGGGCAAACACAATCTTCCACTACATCTGACACATAGGTAAATAAACTCAATAAAGGTGAAATCTATTTAATATTAATTTCCACCATAAAGTAATTATGTGCCTATTTGTTTTTAAATAGACAAGCAATGATAATAGTGCACATGACATTGGAATGCAGCCTGGTGAGGGTGGAGCACAACCTGCAGATGAAGGTCATGGTGTGCATCCTAGTACTAGATATATTTATGTGCCATACAAAATGTAGTATGGATTAATACAATTAAACATCTTTAATTACAATTGGTGTATTAATTAATGTAACCTTTCGTGTTTCAAATTTAAAGCATGTAGAGTGTGATCAACATGTTGGGCATGATCAGGAACATGATGTGACCCCATCAGGTAAAGAGGACAACTCTCATGTTCTTTTAAACATATTTAATTTCAATTGGTGTATTAATTAATGTAAGCTTTAGTGTTTCAACTGCAGATCAAGATTTAGAGGGTGTTGACATGGTAGGCATAGAGGCTATAAGAAGTCGAAATTGGACCCATCAGGTAAAAAGAACCACTCTAATGTTCTTTTAATTAATGAAATACTTGTAACAATAACAATAAAACATATCAATTTAACATTTATTTCTTATTGCAGTAGACCCCCCCTTGAGGCGGCGTCCACGTCATGAACATACGACTAGGTGTACATTAAGATCACAAGAAGGGGCACTTAACAAAGCTGAAGGCGGATGATTTAGAAAATGATACTCCACTTTAAGCTTTTTTAGCTTTAGAAGAAAAAGTGATTATATATCCATAATGAATGAATGTGAATATGTTAATGAATGAATGTTATATGTTAATGAGTAGAATGTTATGATAATGAATGGATGCTATATGTTATTAATGGATGGATGGATGAATGTTATATATTTATTAATGGATGAATGAATGATTAATGATATATGATTAAGGTATGGGGGAGTGAGAGTGATGTGAGGGCCAAATGAGCACACCATCGTGGTTAGCCACATTAAATGAGAATATTAAACTATTCTCGAAACAAAGAGGAGCTCACTAAGGTAATGCACTTTTGAATATAAGAAATGCATCATTTGAAGCATCAAACCAATATGCACAGATAAAAGAAAGTGCTAACTTTTCACTATGGTGGCAGAAAAATGATTCTTTATACCATGATGCCTTCATTTTCCAAGCCAATTTCTCCTACTTTTCATAGCTCTACCATGTTTGTGGATGTGATATGTCTCCTACAAAAAAAACATGTACCAATTTACGACCTTCAATCCATCTACATCCAAGTATCTTTTTAATTCTTATATCTTTCATCAATTTGTTTACTATTTGAACCTCATACAGATGTTTTAGATGAAGAACCCATTATTTTCAAATGTGCTTCCAGTTGAGTAAAGTGAATCCATGCTTTGTATCATAATTTGAAGTTGTTTCCATTCCAATGTTCTGAGTTTAGTTTATTTGTATAGTTCTATGAATACCATTGTGTTGTGTGTGGATTTGGTTTCAAGCTTCGAGTTTCTTTTGTTTTTAGTGAAGACACTTAACTCTAAAGAATTTAACTTTTATTGCATAATAGGTTAGTGGAAAAATTGTGACTTTGAAGGGGTTTAGGGCTCGATTGAGATAGATACATGGATATTTGAGATCTTGTTGTTGATGGGAGGCTTCCAATTAACCATGAAATTTTGTTCATATGTTTTGTACTGATTTTCAGGAGCTTGAAGAAGAGGGGAAATGCCCACCTGACCTCCCAAACCTTAAGAGGAGAATAAAAGAGGGTAATTTTTTAATTTTGATTATTGCTACATTGTTTTCAAGATTACAAGGCATCACTTATTTCATCTATTTGTACTATGTTTGATAGTATTCATTAATGATACATATCGATCCTTTCTCTATTAGTTGTTAGAATTTTGTCCAATTTCAAAGCTTTAAGGAAAAAAGGGTCTACTCTAAAGGACTATACTGAGTGGCTTGTTGCAATTTTTTTTGTATATTATGACTACAATGACTATTTGATCCAGACCTTCCTCGAGGTTGAAGCCTTAATTTTTGGAATTTTATTGTTATTATCTATTCCAATGCTTTGTTTGATTGCCATTTTAGCACTTTGTTTGCAACTTAGTGAATTTCAGAATAAAATTAAATTAGGTGATATTGTGCTAAATGACTATAAATTGTGGTCTCCAAACTTTAGATGTTCCCTGTTGTTGAAGCAGTAGAACTTATTGAAGCAAATGAAGCTCCTCCACCTACATGCCTCCAAACCAACACTTTAAAGGTCAGTAGCTGGAATAGCCAATTTACAGTTGAATAAAATACTTATTGCTCACTTGAGTAACCGGTCATTTGTTTTTGGATGTTATTTTCCTACATTGATTTTCCTAAAACAAACACAGGAAGAATGCTTGAAAAATATACCAATTTGCCTAAAAAAAATGCAGGGACTATTCACAAAAATATATCTTGATGTGCATAAAACAAATGCAAGAAGTACCCATGAGAGATGTGTTGATAAACACCAAAAACACAACATGACCCTAAGCACCTATAGGTACTTCTATAGCAAAGTGGAACACAAAATCTTACTTCATACCAACCTCACTACTCTATGATACAAATATATATCTAGGAGATTGTGATAGAGGTAGAGAAATATATGGATAGAAAAAGATAGAGAGAGGACTGAGAGGGATAGAAAGATGTCTTTGTATTGTTGCATTATCTTGTCAAACCTTTCTTGCTACAATGGGGTTGGCATATTTGTGAGCACTATTATTGTGTGTACTTGCTTGTGTAGGTGCATTTGTGGACTTTCAGAAGCACAAATTTATGTGTGGGAAATGATCTTGCAACATTGTTTAGTAGAGACTAAAGCTAGTTTGGATTGTGATGTTAGCTCAAGGAGGTTAAGTTTCCATTTGTCATTATGTATTGTCCATTTTTATGCCTTAAAATGGTAAATGCCATCATGATCATACACTCATGGTTGTCCAATATAAACAAATTATATCTTTTTATGTATAATTTTAGTTATCTCCTTATCTCAATTTTAAATAAGTAATATTATTTTTCAATAATATTTTAACCAATAGATGTGTCTCGTAGAATTCACAAACTCCTATGTTTTCCTTGAAAGAGCTCACTGATGGAGAGCAGGGGCCACAGAAGACTCTCACTGACAGGAAACAAGTATATGATTTTGACCTTCTAGAGGAGTATATATCTCTTCTATTTGTATTTCCAGTCATATCATGTTTTTGCTTAGGCACATTATATTATAAAGCTCTGGCAATTTTTTATTCCCTTACACTACATTTTTTTGTTATTTTGGTTTTAGGAAAATCAAGATGTATTGATCAAGTGTATCACAAAAGATGTTGGATTTAGTAATGGAAGACCTATAGCTGCATGTGTCATCTATAAGTCACTTCTCCAATGGCGATCATTTGAAGTTGAAAGAGAAAGTGTTTTTTATCATATCATTCAAATGATTGGTTCAGCAATTGAGGTATCATTGATTCTATATTTCCCCATTTCTGAGTAGTTTATGTGAATTGGCCCTACAGAATATAATGATTTACTCAAAATTTTATAATGATTTACTCATGTAAATTTCTCAATAATAACTACATTTTGAGTCAGAAAAGGATGTAATTGGCCCCACATAATATAATTACCCACAGTCACCTTGTTATACTCTTGAAAATCCTTCTGATCAAAGATATTGTGGCAAACAAATCACATCGACATGAGCTGGTATGGGTCTTCCCGTCCTATTATGGGTTACAAGCACTTTTTAGCACATCAATGAGACATCAAAACTATTGTAGCAATTAGGATTACTAAAGAAGACATATCGAGGAGATTGGCTTATGGTCTCATTGATGAAGAGAATCTATCGGCAAGACAAGTCATCTTAGCATGAAAAATATATGTTGGCCTGAATGTTCAAGTTTCACTGATGAAATTTCATCGATGAGACCATCATTTC
>VDFB02047397.1:96394463-96415508 GCA_007258455.2 Sequoia sempervirens | reverse complement strand
ATTGCAACACCAAAAGAAATGACTATGATAAGTTATTTTCCTCTAATTTTGAGAGGGATATCTCCCTTGTATGATGATATTTTTTAGTTTTAAGTAATTTTAACCAAAAAGTACAAAAATAAATAAAAAATAAAAAATAATATGAAAAGAAAAAGAAAGAGCCTACACAAATATTAAATAGTAAATTAGATTTTAATCCTATATACACCATGAACATACTAATGGACATTAACTAGTTTGCAACATGACTACACAAAGAAAATCAAAAGAAAATATTTTATATTAATGGATTGATTATTCCTCTTGATGACACACTAGTCCTAAAACATTCTTCTACCACCATCTTGATAAGATCACAATGTGCTAAGAGTTTTGAATATCCCTTTTCAAATTTACCATCCATATTTCTTAGAAAATTTATCAATAAAAGGTATATCAATATGCCTAGAGAGGTGGAGATAGAGATTCAATGGATAGTGGGGATAGGGAGGGAGAGATGGTGAGAGATAGAGAGGGGGAGATAGAAAGAGATAAAGAGAGGACTGAGAGAGAGATAAAAAGAGAAATAGGGATAGAGATATAGAGTAGGAGAGATGGAGGGAGAGATGGAGTGAATGAGAGAGAAAGGGGGGAGAGGGAGAGATAGCTCAATAGATAGAGGGGGGAAGAGGGAGTGACATAGATAGTGGGAGATATAGAGATAGAGAAAGAGATATATGGAAGAGGAGAGAGAGATGGAGTATATATGGAAGAGAAAGGGGAAGAGAGTTGGAGATAGGAGAGTCGGATGGATAGGGGGAGGGAGGGACGAGATGGTGGAGGAGGAGAGGGGGAGGAGGGGAGGGAGAAAGTGGACAGGAGGAGGAGAGATAGAGAGCAACATGGAGAGATATATCAATCACCCTCCCTATATCTCTATCTATTCATCCTTATCTCTTTGTCTCCTTTTCTATTTGTATGTTTCTCATTATCTCCCTCTCTCTCTATATTTTCTTCCCTATATTTATCTTTATCTCCTTAAGTGTGCAATGGGTACATTGAAGAGGTCTTAAAGGAGAATTATCATTTCTTTAATCAAATGGCATGCTACCTTAAGCATAACTCCCCAAGGACACATGCCATTCTTGGATTGTTGACATGAAACAACCAATCAAAATTTAGTTTCTCTTTTTCTTTGTATCTCTTATATTTCTCTCTCATTCTCTATCTTTTTAGTTTCTATATCTCTTTCTATTAGCTAATAGGCTACATATATTGTGAGATTTGAGCTTGAAACAAATATCATGCATGGAAACCACTATTGTGTCATTGGAAAACAAGTTTCAATTGCCATTTAATGGTAAACCAGTTGTAGTGTTATGGTAAAACCCTCTAAAATATCAGGCAAAAGCCTATATATACTATTATATAATAATAAATATAATTATATTATATATAATTTAATCTAATATTACTATTATATTAAATATATATTATATTAATTATATTTTGCATTGGGAGAACACTAAGGAAAATATAGAATCTATACTTTCATGAAGAAAGAACATGAATGTCTATTATTAATCTACAAGAATGAACTACAAAATATAAATTTAATATAGCTAATATATATTTAACTAATATATACTTAACTATATTGTACAATATTAAAACATAGCTAAATGGCACCATAATTTTCAATTTAATTAACATACTCTAAAACCTAACGAAACCATGTTGTAGCTCATCAAATTGGAGAAGTGAAAGGTCAATACTAGCATCAAGGAAGAGTTTGGAGTTAAAACAAGATCAATACCAGTGTTGACGAAGAGCAGAGTAGTGAAAACAAGGTCAATACCAACGTCGAGGACGAGGTTGAGGGCACTCAGGGAAAATTGATGACCAAGGGATGATGAGTATTGTAAGTTTGACACCCCCATTCTCTTTAACCTGCAATTTTCATGCCTAGTTTCCAAAGGTCTTCTTATACATTGGCACCCCCAAAGGTCTAGGATTTTATCACAAATAGCCTTCATCGCATGATTCTGAAGCAATTGTAGACTTAGTCCAAGTATATGCCAGGCTAAGCTAGATCTAATGAATGGAAATAGAGGCATACAATTCTTCTTGAATACCTCCACCACAAAAATATGCAAGGAAAGGTCTCCTCCCTTCTTGGTAGTGATAACCTCCTCCACACACAACCCTTAAAAATTATGAATAGAGGAATATAATCTTTGAAGAACTCAAAGTTTATTCTCTCCTACCTAATGCAATTAGTCATTTTATCCTTACAAACATTTATAGTGATTACTAGAGGCACATAGACCAATTCTTCATAATAGAAGAATTTTATCATACTTTTCCAATGATGGCATTATGAGAAAACCTTAGGTTAAATTAATAATTACTAGCTAAGTTCTTTAAATCATGTCCAACCATATAAGAGAAAACCACTGCTATGTGTACTTGGATACCATGGAGAAAGGCTCTTTGGGCTCTTTCATCAATCAAGGTATTGTTAAATTTTAACACCTAAAAGTGAGAATGAAGAATCTTTCCTAGGATGGTGGCCATCCCATTATAGCTCTTAGAGTTGTTAGAGATATTTTTGTTTCGAAGTAGATATTGGACCATCAAATGGTGTCACCATGACTCTACCAATATATCCATCAAATTGACAAGCCCTGACTTAACAACCACGTGTTCACAAGAAAATTGCCCCTGTCAACCCTAGGGCATCAATTCAATGCCAAGTTTCTTGCTTTAACAGACCCCTAAATGCAATGAACCTCTATCATACCATGTTGCACACCAATCCACCAAGTTACAGTTCCAAGACAATGGGTGGATTGTTGGATGTCATTTCTATTTAGCCCTCAAACCCTTACATAGGAAAAACAGGGCAGTCCTTGTATTTGATTGTATTCTACCACAAAATAGTGATCTCAGAGCATATCAATCTCATACAAACACATATATTTATCTACACCAATGATCTCAGAGAATTTCAAGCTTGTACGGATCCATACAACACAAAAGAACTTCAAAAAAATAGTAAAAACATAGAAAATTGCTTCAAGAATGTGGTATTTGATATGAAATTTTGGTATGAACAATTGCAATGGGATGGGAATACAATATGATAGAAGTGGGATAAGAAATGTATCATTTGAAGCATCAAACCAATATGCAAAGTAGAAAGAAAGTTCCAACCCCTTAAACTGAAAAAGTTTCTTTTAACTTTAAGTTTGTTGGGTAGCCAATTCTTTTAAGTTATCAAATCCTATCATCATACATAATGAAAATGTTGTTGTTTCAAATGACTATGAGCACTAACCTTCACTATTTGAAGATGTTGAAACCTTGTCATAGAGAACTAGAACATTGATGCAACCACTCATCCTACCTTAAAACATACCAAAAGTCTCCTAGCAATTAGACATAGGAAGATTTAAGATGACTTAAACAATTTTTATTGCCAAAGCATAAACTTATGATGACTTAACTAGGCCTAGTACACACTCCCTCCCCGTTAACCACTTAGACATATGGAAATTAAATGTAATTTTTTTGCTATTTTGAGTCATGTAGGTGTCCAATAAACCACTTGGTGGTGTTTCCCTTCAAGTTTATTTACTTGAATGAAGAGAAAAAGTCCTTTGATTACAATTACAGAATACTTTTGAGGCCTTGGTTGTGTAATTGGTGGACCATAGTCACATTTAACACTTGTTACAAAGTTTGAGAGTTAAAACGTTAAGTATATTTGATTTGTGATGGACACATTTGCACAGTAGTAACAATAACTTGCAATCTATCAAGACTTGATTACCTTATAACCTGTCAAATTCTAGCAATGAAATGATAGATTTATCATAATGTCACCTTGGGATCACATCACCATGAAATAACTTCATCCAACATCATTATGAGTGCAGGTACCACCAAATAGGTATTTGTCAGATCTGTCTTCCTCAAGCGAGGGATATTCAGGAAGAGAAGAGGAAAGCGAGACATGTAGTAGGTCTAAAAGAGTGAGATCAACTAGAGGTCAAAAGATTAGAATAAAATTTCGTAAACCCATGGAATTTTTTCTTGCTAAAGGGGGTCATGTTCTTATGATGATGAGAGCATAGGTGACATCGAGGTGCCCTTGAGGTACAAACATCTACGAAAACAATGGGTACCAAAGGAACTTCCATCAAATAAACACTGATTTTTGTGTCAACAAGAGGATATATCGCATAGCACCATCGTCATCACATGGTTTGGGTTTATTTTGCATGGATGACATAAAGGTCTGTTACGAAAAAGTTACTGAATTGATGGAGTATGTCAGATCCTATTACAGTTACAAAGATTGGATGCAGTTGGTTCGATATACACGAAGTATGTGTAGGTATGCACTGTCAGCAAATTATATACAACTAAAAGATAAGGATCAAAATAAAGGAGTGGCTATGTACATTGACGGAAGGCCAAAATCATCAAGGAATATTGCAGTGTTTATAAACAATACATGACCTGGGTCAACAAATAAGCAACCTAATTGCATATTTGAGGCACACAAAGGAAACCGTGTATTCGTATGTGCAATAAAATCAATAATTGCAGGGGAAGAGTTGCTAATCGATTACAATTTGAATCACTTAGATACAAACGCAGTTACTATAGGGGTGGTAAAAACTATATACCATTTTACCCAACCTCCAATTAATGACTCCAATTTACCATTTTATTATTATGTTTTTTTTAAAGTCTATTGGTTTCATTTCAGTAATGTTTTTTTTTATATTTATTTTTTGTCACATCAAGACGTTGATTAAATGGGGAAGGCTCTGACCCAGACGACAGATCGCGATGCATCTTCAGGCGCTTCTACCCAATAGGTTTACCTCATTGTAATTGTATAAATTAGATACAAGCAAAATGTTTTATTATTATTATTTTTCATAAGTTTATTGGGTTAATTTCGATAATGTTTATAATATTCTTGTTGCAATCAGCTGATCGGGGAAAGGCACCAACAATAGAGGAGAGTATCCATAGGGTTGAGGTGCAGTCATTGTTATTGGATGATGAGATCGTATATTCAACAAACCCTCTCAATATGATAAGGAAGACACAAAAAAATGCAATGAAGAAATCCTTCAATTGTTATTCATAGTGCCTCAAATAGATGAGATAAGAGAGAGGGTTAAAATATTGACTGAGAGAGTACAAAACTTGCAAGTAAGCTATCATGAGGCCTTTAATTATAACATAAGTTCATTCATGGTTTTATATTTTGTACTCTATTATGTCATGAACTAAAATATGTGTTGTTTTTATAAGATTTTTTGCGTCCTCATGATGCTACTAGCCATGATCAGAGTACTGCAGGTGTTGCTCGAGGAGTAGGGTTGGTACAAGCATCGATCTGGACCTTCCTGTGCATACATCACCTCATTCGACCCCATCATCTATGCCTATATTGTCGTCTGAAATGTCGGCAACACATCCCATGCAGGTATCAGGTAGTGCACCCTCTCACAGCAAACGCATGCCATAACATGCATCAGAACATGGATGTAGAGGCCACTAGTACTGGTGATGTTTTAGTAGCATTTCCTGGATCTTCCTATGTTACATTTCCGGTCATATTTGTGGTGACTGAGGATTTTGTTCCCATAAAGATAGAGAAGGTCCCAGTTACTTTAAAATATTTTAATTATTATTATATATAATCCAATTGAAATTTACTTATTGATCACTCTTTTTAGACTAATGATCCCATGATCATTTTGTAGAAATGATGTTTTTTATAAAAATATAAGTGATATTTACATTGGAGCTCTTCGATCCTACCATACATACACGGTGGAATGCCCAAAATGAAGATTTAAAAGATGAGCTCATTAACCGTTTAGTTGTGTTGTTCGATGATAAAACATTTAACCAAATGAAGGTCCTTAAGAAAGTTGGTACCTATCTAAAGTATGTGAGGGACCAATATAGGTCACATTTAGAGAAGAAAAAAAAGTATGAGTGCCCCCCCATGATTCTAGAGAGGGAGTGGAAGGACATGGTGTCGGATGCAAAAGAGAAGGCTAAAAAGAAAAAAGGAAAGACACCACTAGGCAGAGGAAGGTATGTGATACTATCAACAATGTAATTATATATTGATTACTCTTTATTTTTACATATTCTAACATATTTCAAAATTTTCATAGTATTCCCAACACATCAAAGGCAACAAAGGAAAGACTAGAAAAACACGGGCAACAAAAACTTGGCTCTGGTGGTTATATGAAATTAGCCGCATGAATTGTAAGTATCAATAAATGAAATATTGCATCCAAATAATAAATTACAAACAATTTTGGTTTTATCACACCATAGAAGCAAAATTCATGATCTTATGCAAAAGTGTAGGGCTCTAAATTAAATGGAGTTCCCATAGAAGAGGACCTGAAGATTTCCTTCTAGCAAATCTATGGAATTGTGGCTGAACACCTAAGAGTCTTGACTGGGCAAACACAATCTTCCACTACATCTGACACGTAGGTAAATAAACTCAATAAAGTTTATTTAAAATTGAATACTTGTGCAATCTATTCAATATTAATTTCCACCATAAAGTAATTATGTGCCTTTTTTTTTAAATAGACAAGCAATGATAATACTGCACATGACATTGGAATGCAGCTTGGTGAGGGTGGAGCACAACCTACAGATGAAGGTCATGGTGTGCATCCCGGTACTGGATGTATTCATGTGCTATACAAAACACAGTATGGATTAATACAATTAAACATCTTTAATTGCAATTGGTGTATTAATTAATGTAACCTTTCATGTTTCAACTTTAAAGCATGTAGAGCATGATCAACATGTTGAGCATGATCAGGCTAGAGAAGATCAGGAACATGATGTGGCCCCATCAGGTAAAGAGGACCACTCTAATGTTCTTTTAAACATATTTAATTGCAATTGGTGTATTAATTAATGTAAACTTTCATGTTTCAACTCCAGATCAGGATTTAGAGGGTGTTCAGCATGTTGAGCATGAGGCTATAAGAGAAGATCAGGAACATGATGTGGAACCATCAAGTAAAGAGAACCACTCTAATGTTCTTTTAATTAATGAAATACTTGTAACAATAACAATAAAACATATCAATTTAACATTTCTTTTTTATTGCAACAGACCCCCCTTGCAACGACGTCCATGTCGTGAGTACACGACTAGGTGTACATTAAGATCACAAGAAGAGGGCATAACAACTGAAGGGGGGGCAGATGATTTAGAAAATGATACTCCACTTTAGCTTTTTTTAGCTTCAAGAAAGAAAAAAAGAAGTGATTGTAATCATATTATGAATGAATGTGAATATGTTAATGAATGAATGTTATATGTTAATGAATGAATGTTATATGATAATGAATGAATGCTATATGTTATTAATGGATGGATGGATGAATGTTATATGTTATTAATGGATGAATGAATGATTAATGTTATATGATTAGGTATGGGGAATTGAGAGTGATGTGAGGGGGAGGGGCCAAATGAGCTTCCACCATCATGTGGTTGGCCCTGTTAATAGAGAATATTAAACTATTCTCGAAACAAAGAGAAGCTCAATAAGGTAATGAACTTTTGAATATAAGAAATGCATCGTTTGAAGCATCAAACCAATATGAAAAGATGAAAGAAAGTGCTAAATTTTCACTATGGTGGTAGAAAAATGATTCTTTATACCCTGATGCCTTCATTTTCCAAGCCAATTTCTCCTGCTTTGCATAGCTCTGCCATGTTTGTGGATGTGATATGACTCTTACACAAAAAACATGTACCAGTCTACGACCTTCAATCCAACTACATCCAAGTATCTTTTTAATTCTTATATCTTTCATTAATCTGTTTACTATTTAAACCTCATACAGATGTTTTAGATGAAGAACCCATTATTGTGAAATGTTCCTCCATTTGAGTAAAGTGAATCCATGCTTTGTATCATAATTTGAAGTTGTTTCCATTCCAATGTTCTAAGTTTAGTTTGTTTGTATGGATTTCTATGAATACCACATTGTGTTGTGTGTGGATTTGGTTTCAAAGCTCAGTTTCTTTTGTTTTTAGTGGTGACATAACTCTAAAATTTAACTTTTGTGCATAATAGGTTAGTGGAAAAATTGACAGCTTTGAAGGGTTTAGAGGCTCGATTGAGATAGATACATGGATATTTGGATCTTGTTGTTGATGGGAGGCTTCCACTTAACCATGAAATTTTGTTCATATGTTTTGTACTGATTTTCAGGAGCTTGAAGAAGAGGGGAAGCGCCCACCTAACCTCCCAAACCTTAAGAGGAGAATAAAAGAGGGTAATGTTTTAATTTTGATTGTTACTACATTGTTTTCAAGATTACAAGGCATCACTTATTTCATCTATTTGTACTATGTTTGATAGTATTCATTAATGATACATATCGATCCTTTCTCTATTAGTTGTTAGAATTTTGTCCAATTTCAAAGCTTTAAGGAAAAAAGGGTCTACTCTAAAGGACTATACTGAGTGGCTTGTTGCAATTTTTTTTGTATATTATGACTACAATGACTATTTGATCCAGACCTTCCTCGAGGTTGAAGCCTTAATTTTTGGAATTTTATTGTTATTATCTATTCCAATGCTTTGTTTGATTGCCATTTTAGCACTTTGTTTGCAACTTAGTGAATTTCAGAATAAAATTAAATTAGGTGATATTGTGCTAAATGACTATAAATTGTGGTCTCCAAACTTTAGATGTTCCCTGTTGTTGAAGCAGTAGAACTTATTGAAGCAAATGAAGCTCCTCCACCTACATGCCTCCAAACCAACACTTTAAAGGTCAGTAGCTGGAATAGCCAATTTACAGTTGAATAAAATACTTATTGCTCACTTGAGTAACCGGTCATTTGTTTTTGGATGTTATTTTCCTACATTGATTTTCCTAAAACAAACACAGGAAGAATGCTTGAAAAATATACCAATTTGCCTAAAAAAAATGCAGGGACTATTCACAAAAATATATCTTGATGTGCATAAAACAAATGCAAGAAGTACCCATGAGAGATGTGTTGATAAACACCAAAAACACAACATGACCCTAAGCACCTATAGGTACTTCTATAGCAAAGTGGAACACAAAATCTTACTTCATACCAACCTCACTACTCTATGATACAAATATATATCTAGGAGATTGTGATAGAGGTAGAGAAATATATGGATAGAAAAAGATAGAGAGAGGACTGAGAGGGATAGAAAGATGTCTTTGTATTGTTGCATTATCTTGTCAAACCTTTCTTGCTACAATGGGGTTGGCATATTTGTGAGCACTATTATTGTGTGTACTTGCTTGTGTAGGTGCATTTGTGGACTTTCAGAAGCACAAATTTATGTGTGGGAAATGATCTTGCAACATTGTTTAGTAGAGACTAAAGCTAGTTTGGATTGTGATGTTAGCTCAAGGAGGTTAAGTTTCCATTTGTCATTATGTATTGTCCATTTTTATGCCTTAAAATGGTAAATGCCATCATGATCATACACTCATGGTTGTCCAATATAAACAAATTATATCTTTTTATGTATAATTTTAGTTATCTCCTTATCTCAATTTTAAATAAGTAATATTATTTTTCAATAATATTTTAACCAATAGATGTGTCTCGTAGAATTCACAAACTCCTATGTTTTCCTTGAAAGAGCTCACTGATGGAGAGCAGGGGCCACAGAAGACTCTCACTGACAGGAAACAAGTATATGATTTTGACCTTCTAGAGGAGTATATATCTCTTCTATTTGTATTTCCAGTCATATCATGTTTTTGCTTAGGCACATTATATTATAAAGCTCTGGCAATTTTTTATTCCCTTACACTACATTTTTTTGTTATTTTGGTTTTAGGAAAATCAAGATGTATTGATCAAGTGTATCACAAAAGATGTTGGATTTAGTAATGGAAGACCTATAGCTGCATGTGTCATCTATAAGTCACTTCTCCAATGGCGATCATTTGAAGTTGAAAGAGAAAGTGTTTTTTATCATATCATTCAAATGATTGGTTCAGCAATTGAGGTATCATTGATTCTATATTTCCCCATTTCTGAGTAGTTTATGTGAATTGGCCCTACAGAATATAATGATTTACTCAAAATTTTATAATGATTTACTCATGTAAATTTCTCAATAATAACTACATTTTGAGTCAGAAAAGGATGTAATTGGCCCCACATAATATAATTACCCACAGTCACCTTGTTATACTCTTGAAAATCCTTCTGATCAAAGATATTGTGGCAAACAAATCACATCGACATGAGCTGGTATGGGTCTTCCCGTCCTATTATGGGTTACAAGCACTTTTTAGCACATCAATGAGACATCAAAACTATTGTAGCAATTAGGATTACTAAAGAAGACATATCGAGGAGATTGGCTTATGGTCTCATTGATGAAGAGAATCTATCGGCAAGACAAGTCATCTTAGCATGAAAAATATATGTTGGCCTGAATGTTCAAGTTTCACTGATGAAATTTCATCGATGAGACCATCATTTCTTTCACCGATAGGAGCATTGGGAATATATCGACGAGACATAGCGGGTCGGCTAAACATTCAAAACTTACCCCGATGGTATAAGTCTCGCCGATATACTTCCTTGTGCTCTTTCGATGAGACCAAAAGTCAGTCCTCCCGATAAATCTTAAAAAAAAAAAAAACTGCAATGTTTTGTCAAAATTTTGACGAACCAGTCTGATGAAAAAAAAAAGTGCGACGAGGTTGCTATAGCTCCAATGCAATTTTGATCTCATTCTGATGGCGAGATTGTCAAACAAACAATGAATGTTTGTTAGAATATTGGGGAGGTTGGCTTATGGTCTCATTGATGAAGATAATCTATCAGTAAGACAAGTCATCTCACCGTGAAAAATATATGCTGGCCCAAACATTTAAGTCTCACCAATGAAGTTTCATCAGTGAGACCATCATTTGTTTTGCTGATAGGAGCACTCAGAATATATTGGCGAGACATAGTAGGTTAGGTAAACATTCAGAACTTACACCAATGGTATAAGTCTCACTGATATACTTGCTTGTGCTCTGTCGATGAGACCATAAGTCAATCCTCCTAATGGAGAGATCATCGAACAAACGACGAATGTTTGTTGGACTTTCCACGAAACTTGGTCGCAATTGCAACAAATTTCTCATGTTGTTCTGATGATTTGGTAGAGGCATGCCACGTGTGTTATGGCTATTGTTCGTCACTAGACTGATGAATGTTTTTTCAATATTCCGATGAACACTAGGTCCCTTTTTGTGGAAGCAATCGATGAAGTTCAGTCATGATTTCAATGTTTTATAGCTCGTCAGGAAACTGACAAAAATTCAACGATGAAATTTTTTGAAGTGATTCATCAGAATTCTGACAATAGTTTGTCGATAGTTCAACAATCTTTCATGAGAAAGTGGAGTCAAATATAGTAGTGAAAAGAAGTGGTTACTCCTCTTACTACCCCAACATGGTTGAAGCTTAACCTGGAGAAGAAACAGATGATCCATCCCCATCCCCTAAACTGGGATGATATGATGAAAGAGATTTAGAAGGAAAGGCCTAAGAAAAAGGCTTGAGTCCTTCACTCCACCAAACTGACAAATGTTGGAGATATTTTGGTTGAATGTGCCATTCCTATGGTGGACAAGGAAAAATAGGAGATGTAGTTGATTGATTATCAACTGGGTACTGTAAACTTGGGAAGGCCTATTAGAAACCAACAAATGGACCTTATTGATATTGTAGCATTCTCCACCAAGTCCAGGATGATAAAGGATAAACAAAGGAAAGATGAGCTCAAGGATTAATTAGATCAATTTCATAGGTTCTTAAAGGACCTATCTTCTCCTATTTCTATACAATCTGCTGCTCCACAGACACCAATTTTGTTAAGCAAGAAAGAAGTTGATGATTTTGTTGAGATGAGAAGCAAGGTAAAGATGTTGGATAGATGGATTGATAGGTTGAACCAAGAGGTGGAGGAAGTACTTGTTGAAGCCCACAGGGTTCATAAAGAAGCATTGGAATCATCCAATGATATAACTACATATGCTAAGGTCCTTTGGAAGCAAGAAGAAGAATACAAAGAGCATGTAAAGACATTGAAAGAAATTACTAAATTTCCTCAACAAACACTCTTGGAACAATCTATCCTTGAAGAAGGTAATGAAGATTTCATTGATAAAACTATCAACATTATCAGATTCAGGACTTCATTTATTTTTTCCCATAGAAATGAGGTACAACAGGCTGACAAGGATTTGACAAACCAAATTGTGGAGTTAGAAGCAATCACAGCTATGATGGTGAGAAGATGGCCCTATCAAGGATGGTTTCCCTCTTGATGAGTTAAGGAAAAAATGGGATAATAGATTTCAGGAGGCAATGCAGAAGGAAGATGATGGTGGTGACTTATTAATTGATAGGTTCATGGACATCAATGAGGTAGTGAAGATTGCTTGGAAGGAGCTTTCCAAATTGGATAATATGCAGAAGTTCACCTCTGCTGAATTAAAAAGAATAAAGTTTGAGGATAGTTGGGTAGATGGGTTGGATGTGGACATGCTTAGACAAGTGTTGGATAGTTATGATGAATATCTACTTGAATAGAAGACAGGGGAGTGAAGTGTATGGAATATTATTATTTTTGAATGAAGCATCAGATGATACGACCAGTTGGGCAGCTCTCCCCTTTTTTTCAGGATCATAACACAAGTTCAACTAAGGATTCCTTAGCAGTTCGACCTTCTCCTTGTGCATCATATTTTGATATAGAGTCATCAAAAATTGAATTGAAGATCATAATGGGTAGTCATCTCATGCAGCTCCAGTTGTTCCATGATTGGTGGATCTCAAATTTTTGATTGGAGAATTAGTGTTAAACTTGTCTATATGTAGTTTTTCTCTCCATGTTGTAAAGGTCAGCTAATTGAAGAAGGATTAGCTGCCTAAAGGAGAAAGTTAGGAGGATTTTTACAGTGATTATAGACTTTTATAGTTTTTATGCAAGATACTTAGACATTTTTACATTTTTCAATACAATTTATGTTATTTTCCAGAACTAGTTTTAATGATGATGTTAATGAACAAATGGTCATTCATATGCTAGTGAATGTTGTGCATAAATGTCTCTTATTTGATGAAAATTAATAGAAGATTCTGAATCTAAAACTGTTTCCATTGAATTATATGTGAATGAGATTTCTTTGTGTTTATTGATCTATTGATTTCAATGATGAGTTGGTAATATGTTCTTGTTTGATTTTGAAGTTTATGAAAGGTGAATGATTTGTATGTCTTGAATTTTCACTATGAATGAATGTAATGGTATAGATTGTTCTGTGGATTGTATCATTTTATTGTTCAGTTGTTTGAAAGGAAGGCTCATTATGACGTTTGTATGTCTAAATTGAAGGAAATCTACATTTATGTTTTGTTGTCCTGAGCTATGTTCTATCTTTTGATATTTATTTACACCCCCAAATGTTAGATTAATTTGTACTATGAAGTTTGTATCCCTTTACCAGCAGACCCCTTGAACATTACAGTTGCATAGGCCATTGAACAACATTAGCACAGTTGAGAACCAACTACAGAGACCTTGGAAGATAGGTAGCTTTAGGTTGTTTATCTTTTTCAGGAGAAATAGAGCAGAGATATTCTGTTTAATGTTGTTGTGTTACATTGACCATCAACAACACATAATCATGCCAAGTGGAAATAGGAATCCCATTTTGGAATCTTTGACCTATGATAGATTCTATGATGCATCATAAGGCATCTTTATGCATGGAGTAAGTTGACGCCCAAGATGGATTATGACAAGGTGTAAGAGAATAAGGTATTTTAGGTCATTTATGTGAGATTCTCTTAAATTTCTAAGTGTTGTAAGTATATAAGATTTTATGATAGATGCTATGATCGATTCTATGATAGTTGTAAGGAATCTGCCATAGCCTATTTTTAGCATATTCTAGGTGCCCAATCTTGGAGAAAGAATATTGCATGTAATGACACTTGTAAGGGGTGTAAGGGGATGTTGTACATGTGTCAAAATGCATGTTTATGGCATGGAATATTATTCCATGTGGATTTGGACATTGCTCTCCTTCTAGATGCTTCATCAAGCTTGTATCTCTTTGAGTGCCTTGCATTGTAGAATGTATAGTTTTGTTGCAGGTAACGAAGTGTTGTCAAATTCACTCCAAGATAGGTGTTTGTGATGAAACACTTGTTGTAGAAATATTTGTACTTGGGGTTGTAAATTGTAACTTTTATTTGAAGTAATACAATAGTATTGTGCTTTTGGAGGGTGGGGTTTTTTACCCAAAAGGGTTTTCCCCACGTATATCTGGTGTTTGTTGTATTTGTGTACTTGTTTCCTTATCTTCTCTATGTGTTTCTCTTATTGGATTTGTATAAGGTGTTAAAAGGGAAATTTTTTGTAACTCTTCCCTACTTAGATTAGTGTAGGAAGTTATTTTCACTCACCTGAATTCCTTTTAGTTGGTATTAGAGCCTTCCCAACCTTGATTCCTTTGTTGGGTTAGAAGGATTTTTTGAGCTGGTCTTTGTTTTAGTGGGAGTTTTGTAGAAGTGTATTTCATGACCTTGTTGTTGGAAAGAGATGGCAGGCACATTTGGGAGGATTGAGATGGAGAAGTTTAATGGTGGTAATTTTGAACTTTGGAAGCTCAAAATGGAAGACATGCTCATAGATCCTGATCTATGGGTTGCTATTTCTGGAACCAAACTCACAGACATGAAACACGAAGATTGGCAGCTCATGGATCAAAAATCCAAGGGTCTTATTAGACTCTATTTGGCTGATTTTTTCCTCCTAAATGTTCATGAAGAGAAGACTTCTACTTATCTATGGAAGAAGCTTGGTGATGTCTATCAGGCTAAATCCCTAGTAAACAAGCTTTTCCTGAGAAATATTTATTCTCTAAAAATGGAAGATGGAGGATCCATGGAAGACCATCTAAATGCATTCAACATGTTGATTTCTCAACTAGGTTTCACTGGAGACAAGATTGATGAAAAATACCATTGTATGCTCCTTTTGAGTTCATTGTCAGACTATTGGGATCACCTAGTAATAGCTATTGGAAGCACTTCCACCTTCAAGATGGATGAGGTGATTGACTCATTATTATTTGAAGATATGTGAATGAAGCCTTCTAAGATGGAGAAGGAGGCCCCTATTGTTCATGGAAGACCAAAGGAGAGAGGCAAAAAGAACGACAAGAAATCTAAGTCAAAGTCTCTAGGGAGATCTAAGTCTCCTAGTAAGAAGACCAAGGAAAAATATTAGAATTGTGGTGAAACTAATCACTTTCATAAATATTGCAAGAAGGAGAAGAAGAAGAAAAACAATTCTTTCTCTAATTTTGAATATGAGAAATCATCCCAAGATGAAGGAGAAGCATTTATTGCAACCTTGGGAACTCATGCATTGTATGATGTATTGTTGATAGATTTAGGTGCATCTTTTCACATGACCTCTTATAGAGGTTGGTTCTCGAAGTATGAAGAATACAATGGCAGAGAGTTGTACATGGGTGATGACTCTCACCTGAAGATTGTTGGCCATGGAAGAGTCAAAATTAGATTTCTTGATGGATGAGTGAAGGGGATTGATGACCTATTTTGCATATCCTAGGTTTGGCATGAAACCTTCTTTTTGTAAGTAAACTAAATGATTTAGGAGTGCAATTTTTTTCTCTGGTAGAGGATGCAAGATGACAAGAGGAGCTATGGTGTTACCTAAGGGAGTTTGTATTGGCACTCTATTTCAGCTTGATGCATGCATTGTACAGTGCGATAGTTCTTCTAATGTACTAAAGAATAGACCTTTGGATTCTTCATCCTCACCATCAAATCATGTAGAGAAGTATGTTGCAGCTACATTTGATGGTCATGCATTTTGGGTACCTAAGGGTGTTGATTCCATGGAAATGAAGCTTCATGTAGAGAAGACAATGTTATGACACCAACAACTTGGTCACATTAGTGAGAAGGGTCTTAGAACCCTAAAAAGTAAGAGCCTTGTTGAAGGCCTTGATGATTGTAATCTCAAGTTTGACTTTAGCGAACATTTTGTATATGGAAAAAAACACCATGTTTCTTTTTATTCTAGTTCTCACAAGTCTTATGGGGTTTTGAACTATTTTCATTTAGATGTTTTTGGTTCTATGAATGTTCTTTTGTTATAAAAAAATGTATATTTTGTATCTTTTATAGATGATTATAGTAGAAAGACATTCATTTATTTTCCCAGAAGTAAAGGTGAAGTCTTTAGTTAGTTTAAGGAGTTTAAGGCCTTGGTAGAAAATCAAACTAGTAGAAAGATTAAGTGTTTGAGGACTAACAATGGTGGTGAGTTTTGTTTTGTAGAGTTTGAAAAGTTTTGTAAAGAGCATGGGAATGAGAGACATAATACACATCCCTACACTCCACAACAAAATGGAGTTACAAAGTGGATGAACAAAATTTTGATGGAGAGGGCTAGGAGTATGTTGAGTGGTGCTAGCCTTAAACAAAAATTTTGGACTAAAGCGGTAGCCACTACATTTTATTTGATCAATAGATCTCCTACATTAGGTCTTGTTGGAAAGACACCCATGGAGGCATGGTTTGGTAAAAATCCCTCAATGAGACATCTTAGAGTATTTGGTTGTGAAGCTTACACTCATGTTTTGATTCAGAAGAGGTCATATTTGGAGAACAAGGCTGTTAAGTGTATCTTTATTGGCTATGGTGTTAGTGTGAAAGGGTACAAGCTTTGGGATCTAGAAGTTTAGAAGGTTCTCTATAGTAGAAGTGTACTTTTTAGAGAGATGAAGCCTTCCCTTATTGAGCTACAACCATAGAAAGAGGATAAACAAAATAAGGAAGTAGTTTAGTTTCCACCTACTCTAAAGAAAGATGAACTACACACTCATATTGGACCTAGCAAAGAGGAGAGATCAAGTAGCTCTAAAATTTTTGAAGAAGAAGAAGAACCTCAAACTTAGCCTTTGAGGAGGTCTATGCGAGTTAGGTGGTAACTAGAAAGGTTTGGTTGTTCATTATTGGATTCCAGTTGCATTTTTGTTTTGATTGCTAACATTGATGAGCCAAGGATTGTTAGAGATGCTATGGGTGTGAGTGATGCACATTCCTAGATAAAAACCATGGACAAGGAGATGGTTGAATTAAAGAAAATAAGACTTGGGATCTGGTACCTTTTCTTGGTGGACATAAACCTGTTGGTTATAAATGGGTTTTTCAAGAAGTGTGGTCCTTATGGCAGTGTTGAGAAGTATAAGGTACAATTGGTCGCTAAGGGGTTTTCTCAGGTGGAGGGAATTGATTATGGGGAGATATTAAAATTTTGGTTTGCAACTGAAGAAGTCTCTTTATGGTTTGAAACAGTCTCCTAGAATGTGGTACCAAAATTTTGATACCTATGTGTTGTCATTGGTATTTCAAAGATCTAAATCTAACCATTGCATATATTTTAAATCTATTAATGGTCACATTCTCATTATTATCTTATACATAGATGATATGTTGTTTATTGAGAATGGTAAAAGTATGATTTCAGATTTCAAGTTTCAGTTGTCAACACAGTTTGAGATGAAAGACCTAGGTACAACTAGGTACATTTTGGGAATGGAGATCATGAGAGACAGAGCTAACAAAAAGCTTTGGTTAAGTGAGAGCAAGTATGTGAACTCGGTGTTGGAGAGATTCAACGTGGTAGATTGCAGACAGTTAGTTCTTGTGATGCAGGGGACAAAGCTTTTTGTGAATGTTTGTCTAAACTCTCCTACTGAGACGAAGGACATGACCAGAGTACCATATGTGACTACAGTTGGAAGTCTGATGTATGTGATGGTGTGTACGATACTAGACATTGCCCAAGCAATGGAAGTCCTTATCCATTTTATGGCTAATCTTGGATAGGTACATTTGGATGTAGTTAAGAGAGTGTTTAGATATTTAAGTGGTACTTACAAATATGCCTTATGTTTTCCTGGTTATCCTATTGGACCTCAGAATTCTATGAGTATTTGTGGATATGTGGATTCAGATTGGGTAGGTGACATTGACATTAGAAGATCCACCAGTGGTTACACATTTATGATGTTTGTTGGTGCTATCCGTTGGATGAGTAAGTGGCAAGCTATAGTTGCATTGTCCACAACAGAGGCAGAGTATATGGCAGCCACTCATGCCTATAAGGAAGCTATTTGGCTTAAGATATTATGTTTTGATATTGGTTTTGACACAAGACAAATTATGATTTGTTGTGACAGTCAAAGTGCAATTTTCCTAGCAAAGAATCCTACCTTCCATGCCAAAAAAAAGCACATCAATGTTCAGTATCATTTTGTTCATGATATGGTAGAAGATGGAAAGGTGAACTTGGAGAAGGTTAACACTTTTTTGAATGTTGGAGATGCACTAACGAAACTAGTGAGCATAGATAAGTCCAGATGGTGTTCAGATTCAATGGGTCTTGGGGCCTTGAACAGATGATTCCATATGACTCTTGATAGGTCTTCGATAAGTGGGAGAATGTTGGGATTAAGGTCTATCAACCTTAGAGTCCTAATATTGATTTAATTAATGTATTATTGTATTTATTTGTATTATTTAATTACCTATGGTGTCATGTTATAAATTGGGACCCACCCACTAGGTGGCATCCTCGTTGGAGGTGACTAGATGACACATAATCATCCCAAGTGGACATAGGCAACCCACTTTGGAATTTTTCCCTATGACATATTTTATGATGTGTCATAAGGCATCTTTTTGAATGGAGGAAGTTGGTGCCCAAGATGGGTTATGACAAGGTGTAAGAGAATCGGGTATTTCAGGTCATTTATTATAGATTCTCTTACAGTTGTAAGTGTTGTAAGTATGGAAAATTTTGTGATAGATGCTATGATAGATTTTATGATAGTTGTAAGGAATTTTTCATAACTTATTTTTAGCGTATTCTAGGTTACCAAGCTTGAAGAAAGAATATTACATGTAATGACACTTGTAAGGGGTGTAAGAGAATGTTGTACATGTGTCTAAATGCATGTTTATGGCATGAAATATTATGCCATGTGTATTTGGATGCCCCTCTCCTTCTAGATGCTTCTTCAAGCTTGCATCTCTATATATTGAGTGCCTTGCATTGCAGAATGTATAGTTTTGTTGCAAGTAACAAAGCTCTATCAGATTCACTCCAAGATAGGTGTTTGTGACAAAACACTTGTTGAAGAAAGCTTTGTACTTGGGGTTGTATTGCAACTCTTATTTGAAGTAATACAATAGTATTGTGCTTTTGAAGGGTGGGGTTTTTTACCCAAAATGGTTTTCCCCACATATATCTGTTGTTTGTTGTATTTGTGTACTTGTTTCATTATCTTCTCTATGTGTTTCTGTTATTGTATTTGTATAAGGTGCTAAAAAGGATTTTTTTTGTAACTCTCCCCTACTTAGATTAGTGTAGGAAGTTGTTTTTGCTCACTTGACTTCCTTTCAATATCTCTTTGTATCTCATTCTCTCCCTCTCTATGGATTTATCTCTTCCATATTTTTCTATCCCTCTCTCATATCTCTCTTTATCTCTCCCTCTCCTCTATATCCCTCTCCTTCTCAGGTTCTCCATCTCCATTTTCATCTCTATCTATGTCTCTATCTCTATCTTATTCCCCCCCCCCTCTCTCTCTCGCTTTCCCCCTCTATCTCTCCCCCTTTCTATCCCTCTCTCTCTCTCCCATTAAACATAACATGAGCCTATTAGTAATGGATTCTGATTATCTTCATGATTCAAAGGTTTTTTCAGTTATGTTTGGATCCTTGTAAGTGGATGCATAGTTGATTTGAAGCTATCACTTCTCCATTGAGACCTTCATTGCACAAACAACATCATTTTATAAATTGCCTACCAATTGAACTCATGTACTATACAAATGTTTACAAAAAATATACTAGAATTTCCCCTAATTGACCTTCCACACCTCTTCGACATACCCATTGCACAACAAGGCGTGATTGATCTAGTTAATATTTGGATTTTGATATATTTTGACTTTCCATTTAGTTTATTTTACTTTAGTTTTTAATTTAGATTTAAGTTTGAAATTTATTTTTATTATTTATTTGTTTATGAAATTACAAATAATAATTAAAAATTATTAGAATTAATTTAATTTATAATTATTCATTTTATTAAAATAGTTATTGTAGAATAATTCTATTTTGGATTTTTTTTATAATCTATATAATAAAATGAATTTCAAACTTAAAATATAAATTAAAATTTATAGAGAGAGGGAAGGTAAATTTTGATTAGTTGTTTCATGCAAAAAATCCAAGGATAGCACACCCCTAGGGAGTTATACTCAGGGTAGCATGCCATTTGATTAAGGATATGATAATTCACCTTTAAAACCTCTTTAGTGTACCCATTGCACACTTAGGAGGAAAATAGATAGTGAGAGAAAGAGATAAAATACAAAGAGAGAAATAGAGAGAGAGAGAGAGAAAGATATAGAAGAGATAAAAGGAGAGATAGAGATACAAAAATAGAGGTATAGATATAAAGGAATAAATATGGAGAGACAAAGAGATAGAGATAGGAAGAGAGATAAAGAAAGAGAGAAGAAAAGAGAGAAGGGGAGAGACATAGATATCTATAGTCACATAAAGAGAGAGATAGAGAGATAACCAAAAATAGGAGACAAAGATATATATGGAGGTAGAGAGATCAAAAGATAAAGAGGTAAAGGGAGAGAGAGGGGGAGATAAATAGGGATAGAAAAAGATAGTAAGGGGAGAAATATAGGGAGAGGGAAATAGATAGAGAGAAGAAATGAGAGAAAGATAGAAAGAGGAAAAGAGAAGGGAAGAAAAATATAGAGAAAAATAGGGAAGAGAGGAATAGAGAGATTGAGAGATAATAAAAAATATAAAGATAGAGAGGGAGAGAGAGA